>CAXKVI010000006.1:13324671-13414452 GCA_964058755.1 Campiglossa producta | reverse complement strand
GGCTGCTAGCAGCAACAGAAAACATAGAATCTTTTACAATAAAGCCGCGTGGTTAATAAAGTTACTTTTGGGATATTGGAATAAAGAATAAACTAAACGATAAATGGGATTTTTGAAATTAAGCTAATTTTTGTATTTACTGTTATCGAAGCCTGAACGATGATGAAAATTTGCATAATCCCATCTTAATTGCAAGTTAGTACAATATCAATAGCAAAATTTCCTGGAATGAAAACTTTCGAATATCTCTACTCGTGCGCCACCTATCGAAATTATTTTCTTGTTATTTTGCGTGGAGGCAAAAAACTAAACGATGATTAAAATTTCAAGATCCTACCTCAACGGGAAGTTCGTTGAAAAACGAATTAATCGACACTGAAAACAAACCTTCGTAATTCTCAAATAAAGCGACTCACGCGCCACCTAGCGGGTCCAATTTTTTTTTAACATTTAGAAATTAATTAAGTAAGACACACGTATCAATATCAATATCAGCCAAATCGGTCCATAATTACGATTTTGAGTTTTTATTACCGCTATCTCAGCCCCACCCAGCGGAATTTTTTTTTTACAAAAATATTTCTTTTCATGGTAGTAATTTCAGCTAAATCGGACCATAAATGCGAATTTTGAAAATATAGCGACCCACGCGCCACCTATCGAAATTTTTTTTATAATATTGCATTGTCATCGGGGTTATACATGGGTGCAGAATTTCAGATCAATCGGACACCGGGAAGTGTATCAAATTTGTCTCACTTCTTTCCATTTATTGCGTGGATTGCATTCATAATAAGTTGCTCTACACGAAAGTCCAACACTATTTCTATCTATAGGTGGTCGGAGAATGAGTGTTCTTCAAGAACACGCCATTTTCTGATCCACTCATAAGCGCCTTCACTACAAATAGTGAGATCTATGACCTCCCTGCGATTTTAGTAATAAAAGTAGGCTCGACACCCACATTGCAAACTACCAGGTTGGTTGTTAGTAGGTACTCGAACAGAGACTCGCCCCTGGCATTGATATCGAAGCTTACCCATTGGACGTGATGAGCATTAGCGTCCGCTCCTATAATAAGATGACCCGTACAAAAATTTGACACCAGATCTCTCACCTCCCTTTGTGGTATAGGGTCTTCGGCGTCGTAGGGCATGTAGACCGACGCCATCGTCAGGCTGGTGCTGCCGACTGTTAAACTGGCAGCGGTAATGTCACCATTGTAACATCGCGATATTCAATATCGATATATTGATTTTTTTACCGATACGCATCCCTATTCTTTCTAATATTTGCCATGTGTTTTTCTTACTTTATAGACTTCTTGTACACGGTAGGATCCAGGTCGGGATCCACGAAAAACCACAGGACGTTAGTAATTTCGGGTATTGCACATTTTCATTTTATAATATACACTGCTTAGACTTCTATATATGGATCGTGACCATAATTCAAAAAGTCCCTAACCAACAATTTATTGCGAAAGCGCTATTCACATTCATAAATTGCATTTATATGCACCTCAGCGATATATCTACTGTTTATCAGGAATCTGTGAAACCTGACGATGAAGTGGTGGGAAAATAATCAAAATCAAATCGACAGCTCGACAATTTTCGAGTATTGAGCATTGAGCGAGTATTCGAGTACTCGTTCAACATTTGCCCGGGCTACTCGAAAATGTGCGAACAAAATCGAGAGCAATAATTTTTAATTTAATAGGGATAGAGAGTTCCATTGAAAAAGTTGGGGTTCCAAAAAATCGATAATATCGAAGTATCTTTTTCCGAAGTGGAAATGCCGGAAGTTGAGATAGACGACATCATCGAGGAGGAGAGTTTTGTGGAGATAGTGGAACCGATCGACACTGCTGAGCCGAGCTGAAGTTTATGTACACATCCAAAAATAAAATTAAAGAAAAAAAAACTTTTTTAAAAATAAGCTTTTATTATTGGTTTATAAAATTAACTAAAAAGTAAAAAATAAATTGACTGTAAAGGAATATAACACTTTATAAGTTCATTGTAACCTTTAAAGATAATTTGGCTTCTTAGTCTGCCACAAAATAATTCCATATTGTACATAATTATATATTTCTAACATTAAAAGTTTACACCTAATTATTAAATCTTCCAGTATATATCACATTCCTAATTTTATTAATAATAAAAGCGAGTTAAATTTTGATGGTATAATTAAGAACATTTAGGACCTTCTTTTCTATTTGATGGTATAATTAAGAACATTCAGGTGTTAAATTTTGATGGTATAATTAATAACATTTAGGACCTTCTTTTCTATTTGATGGTATAATTAAGAACATTCAGGACCTTCTTTTCTTGCTATCGAAATTTAACACGCTTTTATTATTAATAAAATTAGGAATGTGATATATACTGGAAGATTTAATAATTTAGGTGTAAAGTTTTAATGTTAGAAATATATAATTATGTACAATATGGAATTATATTGGTGCAGACGAAGAAGCCAAATTATCTTTAAAGGTTACAATGAACTTATAAAGTGTTATATTCCTTTACAGTCAATTTATTTTTTACTTTTTAGTTAATTTTATAAACCAATAATAAAAGCTTATTTTTAAAAAAGTTTTTTTTCTTTAATTTTATTTTTTACTTTTTAGTTCGGTTTATCAACAAGAAATATACCTATAAGCTTGTGCTTAGAACATCTTTTTTCTTGAATTTATTTTAAATATAAAATATTGTTTAAATTAGTTATGCAATCTTTACTTAGTTATTTTAACATTCCTCATCCGATCCATTTCTTTTAATGCATCAACATTACACGGCTTCTTTGAAGTCAACTTTGAACAGTCAAGTTCTTCGATTCGAAATTTTGCTTTTGATATTGTACTAACTTGCAGTTAAGATGGGATTTTGCAAATTTTCATCATCGTTCAGGCTTCGCTAACAGTAAATAAAAAAATTAGCTTAATTTCAAAAATCCCATTTATCGTTTAGTTTAGTCTTTATTCCAATATCCCAAAAGTAACTTTATTAACCACGCGGCTTTATTGTAAAAGATTCTATGTTTTCTGTTGCTGCTAGCAGCCGATTGATGTCGCAGCGACATTATTGCCTCTTTGCCGCACGGCTTATAGCGGCGTCACAATCAATGTTTGCCGCAGCATTATGTATTGACAGATGAGTTGAACGTGGGTATATAGGTAGAGAACGACACATCGCGCATCACGAGCGATATCTGACATGCAAAAGTTGCCAACTTTCAACTTTGCATGCATGAAAAGCATAAGAAGAAGCATTTTACACTTGGCTCTCATATAGTTGATTGTGCCGCTGTTGCTGTGACGCATAAGTTTGCGTTAAATGCATGTACATGCGAAACTTGGTTGTCACGCGGCTATTATATTTAAGTGTTTAATAAAGCGTGTGCGCATAAATTCTTGGCGGCAATTTTCTATGTTCTCTGGCGACAGTAATAGCCGCGTGACAACCAAGTTTCGTATGTACATGCATTTAATGCAAACTTATGAGTCACAGCAACAGCGTCACAATCAACTATATGAGAGCCAAGTGTAAAATGCTTCTTCTTATGCTTTTCATGCATACAAAGTTGAAAGTTGGCAACTTTTGCATGTTAGATGTCGCTCGTGATGCGCAATGTGTCGTTCTCTACATATATACCCACGTTCAACTCATCTGTTAATACATAATGCTGCGGCAAACATTGATTGTAACGCCGCTATAAAGCCGCGCGGCAAAGAGGCAATAATGTCGCAGCGACATCAATCGGCTGCTAGCAGCAACAGAAAACATAGAATCTTCTTCTAAACTTATGCGTCACAGCAACAGCGGTACAAGAGAGCCAAGTGTAAAATGCTTCTTCTTATGCTTTTCATGCATACAAAGTTGAAAGTTGGCGGCAACTTTTGCATGTCAGATGTCGGTCGTGATGCGCAATGTGTCGTTCTCTACCTAAATACACACGTTCAACTCATCTGTCAATACATAATGCTGCGGCAAACATTGATTGTGACGCCGCTATAAAGCCGTGCGGCAAAGAGGCAATAATGTCGCAGCGACATCAATCGGCTGTTAGCAGCAACAGAAAACATAGAATCTTTTTCAATAAAGCCGCGTGGTTAATAAAGTTACTTTTGGGATATTGGAATAAAGACTAAACTAAACGATAAATGGGATTTTTGAAATTAAGCTAATTTTTTTATTTACTGTTAGCGAAGCCTGAACGATGATGAAAATTTGCATAATCCCATCTTAACTGCAAATTAGTACAATATCAATAGCAAAATTTCCTGGAATGAAAACTTTCGAATATCTCTACTCGTGCGCCACCTATCGGAATTATTTTTTTGTTATTTTGCGTGGAGGCAAAAAACTAAACGATGATGAAAATTTCATAATAAAGCGTGTGCGCATAAATTCTTGGCGGCAATTTTCTATGTTCTCTGGCGACAGTAATAGCCGCGTGACAACCAAGTTGCGTATGTACATGCATTTAACGCAAACTTATGCGTCACAGCAACAACTATATGAGAGCCAAGTGTAAAATGCTTCTTCTTATGCTTTTCA
Organism: Campiglossa producta; assembly: GCA_964058755.1. Taxonomy (NCBI): domain Eukaryota; kingdom Metazoa; phylum Arthropoda; class Insecta; order Diptera; family Tephritidae; genus Campiglossa; species Campiglossa producta. The sequence goes on along the minus strand of CAXKVI010000006.1, from coordinate 13,409,881 downwards.
TGCATACAAAGTTGAAAGTTGGCAACTTTTGCATGTTAAATGTCGCTCGTGATGCTCAGTGTGTCGTTCTCTACCTATATACCCACGTTCAACTCATCTGTCAATACATAATGCTGCGGCAAACATTGATTGTGACGCCGCTATAAAGCCGCGCGGCAAAGAGGCAATAATGTCGCAGCGACATCAATCGGCTGCTAGCAGCAACAGAAAACATAGAATCTTCTTCTAAACTTATGCGTCACAACAACAGCGGTACAAGAGAGCCAAGTGTAAAATGCTTCTTCTTATGCTTTTCATGCATACAAAGTTGAAAGTTGACAACTTTTTCATGTCAGATGTCGCTCGTGATGCGCAATGTGTCGTTCTCTACCTAAATACCCACGTTCAACTCATCTGTCAGTACATAATGCTGCGGCAAACATTGATTGTGACGCCGCTATAAAGCCGCGCGGCAAAGAGGCAATAATGTCGCAGCGACATCAATCGGCTGCTAGCAGCAACAGAAAACATAGAATCTTTTACAATAAAGCCGCGTGGTTAATAAAGTTACTTTTGGGATATTGGAATAAAGACTAAACTAAACGATAAATGGGATTTTTGAAATTAAGCAAATTTTTTATTTACTGTTAGCGAAGCCTGAACGATGATGAAAATTTGCAAACTCCCATCTTAACTGCAAGTTAGTACAATATCAAAAGCAAAATTTCCTGGAATGAAAACTTTCGAATATCTCTACTCGTGCGCCACCTAACGGAATTATTTTTTTGTTATTTTGCGTGGAGGCAGAAAACTAAACGATTATGAAAATTTCAAGATCCTACCTCAAGGGGAAGTTCGTTGAAAAACAAATTAATCGACTCTGAAAACAGACCTTCGTAATTCTCAAATAAAGCGACTCACCTGCCACCTAGCGGGTCCAATTTTTTTTTAACATTTAGAAATTAATTAAGTAACACACACGTAAAATATCAGCCAAATCGGTCCATAATTACGATTTTGAGTTTTTATTACCGCTATCTCAGCCCCACCTAGCGGAATTTTTTTTACAAAAATATTTCTTTTCATGGTAGTAATACATGTTACGAATTTCAGCTAAATCGGACCATAAATGCGAACTTTGAAAATATAGCGATCCACGCGCCACCTATCGAAATTTTATTTTAATAATATTGCATTGTCATCGGGGTTATACATGGGTGCAGAATTTCAGATCAATCGGACACCGGGAAGTGTATCAAATTTAGCTTGCAAGATTTGATTACAGACAGCCGTCAGGTGAAACTAAATAAAAGCTTATAATAAAGGGCGCTGCTGAAGAATGTTCCCCTTTACCAAAATGCACAAATGCAGCTGCAGCCTTGAATGATGAAATCAAAATTCAGACCGAAATGTGCTCGCATATGAAAACAGCAGTCTCGGATCTGAAGGAGCAATGCACTGGAATATTGGAAATTTCCACAAGGTTGTATACAGTAGGGTGGTCCAAAGTGGTATGAGAAAATAAAAATGTTCCCGAATTTCTCGGAACAATCCGCATTTCATGCTATCATGAAAAGTTTCAACTGAATGTATTAAGGTTTACTGGTCGCTCAAATGCTTTAAACTTTACCCTATAGAATCCAAAGATACTGTAAAATTTCTGCACCTAAAATTGAAAAAAAAATTGCTGGTTTTCTACTATTTAGCTTTCCTACTGGGTTTATTTGTTTCTATTTCATTTTTTGCAACTCTGTGGGCGAAACAGCTGACTCAGATGTCAAATTTCAAGCTAAAACCTGTTACTAAAACTGAAACATTACTACAATTTTGAATACTAGTTATTTAGATACAAAAACATACAATCATCATCATCATCATTTATTGGCGCTTAACCGCCTAAGCGATTTTGGCCGTTGCATATCAAAGCACGCCAGTCATTCCTTTTTAGCGATAACTGACGCCAATTAGAAGCCCCAAGGGAGTTCAAGTCATCCTCCACCTGTTGTTTCCATCTCAGTCGAGGCCTCCCCCTTCCTCTGCTGGCGAATTAAGGCGACGATAGGAAAACCTTCTGTGCTGGAGCTTCTTTGTCCATTCGCATAACATGGCCCAGCCAGCGGAGTTTTTGGGCTTTAATTCGCTGGACTATGGAAAGATCTGCGTAGAGCTCGTACAGCTGATCGTTAAATTTCCTTCGATACTCGCCGCTGGCAACACGGGAAGGACCATAAATCTTCCGGAGAACTTTTCTCTCAAATACTCCAAGGGCCATCTCATCTTCTCTTGACATTGTCCATGAATCTGAGCCATACATCAGGACAGGTATAATGAGAGACTTATAGAGCGTGATCTTTGTTCTTCGAGAGAGGACTTTACTTCTCAATCGCCTACTCAGTCCAAAGTAGCACTTGTTGGCAAGAGTGATTCTCCGCTGGATTTCTAGACTGATATTATTTTCGGTGTTGATACTGGTTCCCAAATAGACGAAGTCCCTCCCAGTTTCAAATTTGTAACTATCAACAGTGACATGGCTGCCAAGGCGCAGGTGCGCCGATTCTTTCTTTGATGACAGCAAATACTTCGTCTTGTCCTCGTTCACGGCAAAACCCACTTTTTTCGCTTCCTTATCCAGTCCAGAGAAGGCAGCGCTTACGGCGCGGTTGTTAAGGCCAAGGATATCAATATCATCGGCATACGCCAGCAATTGCACGCTCTTGTAAAAGATTGTACCATTGCGGTTTAGCTCTGCTGCTCGAATTATCTTCTCTAGCATCAGATTGAAGAAATCGCACGAAAGGGAGTCGCCCCGTCTGAAGCCTCGTTTGGTTTCAAATGGCTCAGAGAGGTCCTTCCCGATTCTGACGGAGCTGTTGGTATTGCTCAACGTCATTTGGCAAAGCCGTATAAGCTTTGCAGGGAAGTCAAATTCAGACATGGCGGCATATAGGCAACTCCTTTTTGCGCTGTCAAAAGCGGCTTTGAAATCGACAAAGAGATGGTGTGTGTCGATTCTTTTATCATGGGTCTTCTCCAGGATTTGGCGTATCGTGAAAATCTGGTCGATGGTAGACTTACCAGTTCTAAAGCCACACTGATAAGGTCCAATCAGTTTGTCTACGATGGGCTTCAGCCTTTCACACAACACGCTAGAAAGAACCTTATATGCAATATTAAAAAGACTAATTCCGCGGTAGTTGGTGCGGTTAGCGGGATCGCCTTTCTTGTGGATTGGGCAAAGCACACTTAATTCCAATCCGGAGGCATGCATTCGTCTGACCATATTGTGCATAAGAGCTGATGCATGCTTTTTACCAGCTCTTCGCCTCCGTGTTTGAACAGCTCGGCGGGTAGTCCGTCTTTTCAAGGCGCTTTGTTGCTTTTGAGCCGGGATATAGCTATCCTCACTTCATCATAGCCAGGTGGTGGGACGACTTTTCCATCGTCAGGGATTGGGGTATCGGGTTCGACGTCTCCCTCGCAATTTAGCAGTGAGGAGAAGTGCTCCCTCCATAATTTAAGTACACTTTGTACGTCGGTTACCAGGTCGCCATTATTGTCCTTACAGGAGCTTGCCCCGGTCTTAAAACCTTCCGTCATCCGCCGGATCTTTTCATAGAATTTTCGGGCATCATTCCTGTCAGCCAGCATCTCAAGCTCCTCACACTCACGCCTTTCGGCCTCACTTTTCTTTTTTCTGAAAAGTCGTCTCTCTTCCTTCTTTGCCTCACGATATTGTTGCCATACACTGCGGGTTGCGCCCGTTCGCAACGTCTCCTTGTAGGCAGCGTCCTTTTTTTTCGAGGCAGTTTTGCATTCCTCATCGTACCAGTTGTTCTTGCGGGCTCGCTGGAACCCTATAGTGGCCTCAGCGGCGGTACGCAATGAGTGAGAGATATGCTTCCATTGCTCGGTTACATCGTTAGGTCGGGGATTGCCCTCTGCTAGCAGGTGTGAGAGTCGAGTTGTGAAATTATCAGCTGTCTGTGTCATGCGCAGCTTCTCGACGTCAAACTTTCCTTCCGTTACTGTGCGCACTTTCTTCGTTGCACAGAGGCGTGTGCGTATCTTGGCTGCGACAAGATAATGGTCAGAGTCTATATTGGGACCACGCAGTGTACGCACGTCCAGAACGGTGGAGCTATGTCTGCCGTCAATCAAGACATGATCAATCTGGTTTCTAGTTCTTTGATCAGGGGACAGCCATGTGGCTTGGTGTATTCGCAATCTCCGAGGTATTGGTTCAGTTTCACCATTGCGACGAAAGCAAGTCCTTGTCAGAAAGTTACAACTTGACTTGCCAGGCAGTTGATGTCATTTGGCAGCGTGCTAGAATTCCTGTACAGCGCCATAATTCGTGTGTTAGAAAATTAGCTAAGCTTTACGAGAAATATAAAAAAAAAAAAAAAATCGTTGCCGTCAAGGTGAGCATGATATTGCAATTGGCGAAGCATTTGAAAAAGACATATCGAAAGTTTTTGACGTAGCCACAGCAGACGCAATGGTTGAAATAAAAATTGAAGAGGACAGAACATTTTTACAAAAGCAAAGGGAGGACGTTTTCTCTTGCAGTAGGGGGTGCCGTTGATTTGAAAACAGCTTATGCAGAGGACCGGAAGAGGCAAAGACTAGAGCGTGAGCATAGGGCAAAAATGAAATATAAAAGGAGAGAAGACAAGCGTTTAGCCACTGAAATATTCAATATTTCTTCCTCATCCTCAACGCAAACGATCGAAGGCGACAAAGAATTTAAAGTTGCTGAACAAAAATCTTCCAACCCTAACGTAGGTCATTCTGAGAAGCGAAGAAATATATTCAAATCACCTGCTGTTATTGCAGCTTTGGATCGAGCAAACATTTCAGATAGGGGTGTACTGCATATAACTGGAAATATAGTAAAGGCAATGGGTCACGATATTTCTTGTTCTATAATTTCTCGAAGTTCTATAAGGCGTGCTAGAATACAAGGTCGACAAGCTCCTGCACAATGCGATTTGCAAGAATTTTTTACAGAAGGGCCACTCCTTTTGCATTCGGATGGCAAACTGTTTCCTGAAATTGATGGATCTAAACAAAAAGTAGACCGAATAGCAGTTCTTATAAGAGGAAATGGAATGGAAAAACTACTCGGAATTCCAAAAATCTACAAAGGAACTGAAGAAAATCAAGCTCAAGCCTGTATTGTAGTTTGGAAAGAATGGAATCTAGTGCAACATATTAAGTGACTTGCTTTCGATACGACGGCGAGTAATACGGGCCGCCTTAAAGGTGCCTGTTCTTTAATTTCAAAGGAACTAGAAACTGAAGTCGTTTAAATTGCTTGTCGACACCACGTGATGGAAATTTTATTATCAGCAGTTTTCCGTCATGAGTTTGGCTCAACTCAAAGTCCAGAAACTGACCACTTTAAACGCTTCCAAAAAAATGGCCATCAATTAATAAATCTTATTACGTTGCAGCAAACGATGATCTGTTCCAGGGAGTAATCATGAGCGATTTCCGACAAGAAATGTTGGATTATTTACCAAATGCATTACAGAACCAACAGCCAAGTGATGATTATCATGAACTTTTACACTTATCACTTCTGTTTATTGGCGGAGAATCTGCTATCAAAATGATTCGACCTCCTGGGGCTTGTCATCATGCTCGATGGCTGTCGAAAGCCATCTACTGGCTTAAAATTTATATTTTTAGACATCAGTTTCAAATAACCGTAGAAGAAGCAAAAATAAAAAATATGGCTTTGTTTGTTAGTCTATATGGTTTTACTAATAATAGCATAAAACTAGACTTGGTCCGAAATGATTTGATCAGTTTTAGTTTTTTGGACAACCCTAGTATACAGTCAGTGACAAAAGGAAAGTGTACACAATAAAATTGAAATGTCGCTAAGTTTTTGCTAAAAAAAAACAGTAAGTGCTTTTTAAATTAAAGCAAAATTTTCTTCGAGGACGCAGTTTTATAGCTTTTTAAATTTTACTATAGAAAATTACTTAACTTAAGCCACTAACAAAATTATTTTTGCCAATTTTTTAGCTTTCATTTATGAAGCACAGCTGCATTTTTACGAATACTTCATACAAGGTTACAGGAATTATTTAAAAAGTAGATATTATTGGTGAAAATTTTATGGTGAAGGTTTTTTTGACTCTGACGGTACGTTTTTTTTCTTACTACAATAACAAAATATAACGTTTTCTTACATATTAAGGCTTGACAATATATACAACCAAAATGAAACTCATTATAAAGAATGTGAACTACTTATGAAGGAACATGGTAGTGAGAACTTGGAAGTTTTAGCGAGCGTTCTAGTGTAGTGTTCTTGTTTTGGCAGGAGTCACGTTTTCTTGCTTATGCGCTCATTCTTTTTATTTCTTCGTATAAGTTTTCTGGACACAGTTGAGCACAATTCCGAAATTATTTCAACCACTTTCAATGGTAAGGACTTAAAAGGATGATTTTTAATCTTTCTTCCGAACATTTTATCCCCTTGGGGAAAAGTTTTACAAGGGTATCTTTACGTTTTTTGTTATGCTTTGAAAATTCGGATTCGCTCTCTGATGGCATTGTACACCATTTTTCTCGAAAACATACCAAAATTCTTGAAATTTTGCCCTTGATAGCTCCCTGATTAAAAAAGGTTCTTTTTTGTCAAACCGACCAGTATTTTCTTCCAGAAAATTTAACAAAATTATCAGAGAAGAGGTTATTTATTAAATATTAACCAAAAAACTCTTAACTTTTTCAACCAATCGCTAGTAATAGCGAAACAAACGTAAGTGCGCTAAATCGAAAGTGCATTGGACACTTTAGACGGATGTAAAGAAAAACTTAACAAAAACAAATATCAAAGAAATATAACGGAAATTCTTTTGTCATTTGAAGAGAGCAATACAATACTATTGCTAAGGCTCAAATTTTTTTGTGCAATTCGTATTATCTTGAAAGTTACTGTACTATCTTTCAGTACACTGAAAAGTGCGCTAAATCTCTGGCCATACCTGTATGTACATTAGGGTGATTCTAATAAAAAAAATTGTTTTTTTTTCGGTCTTACCCCCTGAAACTTTAGGTATTGACGAGAAAATAAGCCTTGCAAAAAATTAGCGCTCTAACTTAACCCTTAGGGGTGGCAATTTTTTTCGCCCTTTCCCATACATTTTGTATAGGGAAAAATGGTATATTTTTCAAAGTGATTTTTCTTTCAATTTTTGAAACTTTTTTGAAAATATGTTTACATACTCTTAAAGTTGAAGCTTTGAAGCTTCCAAAATGGTATGCCATATTCGAATATCTTAACTATTAAAATAATTACAGCCATTTAAAATTTACTAAATTTTATACGTGTATACAAAACTCAGCCATTTTAAAATAGCTGTAATTATCGTAATAGTTAAGATAATTGCACATGGCTTACCATTGTGGAAGCTTCAGAGCTTCCACTTTAAGAGTATGTAAAAATATTTTCAAATAAGTTTAAAAAATTAAAAGAAAATTCACTTTAAAAAATGCCATTTTTCCCCATACAAAATGTATGGGAAAGGGCGAAAAAAATAGCCACCCCTAAGGGTTAAGTTAGAGCTCTAATTTTTAGCAAGGCTTATTTTCTCATCAATACCTAACTTTTTAGGGGGTAAGACCAAGTCGACATTTTTTTTTAATCACCCTAATGTACATGGTTTCATTCTGGACTCATTTTCGTTTAAAAGAAGCAGAAAATATAATGAGGCTAACTCTAATGACCTTGAGCGGGTAATAACGCAGTTTTCCTTCACATAGGGGAATTTCCTTATAAAAACTGTTTATTTTAAAATAAATAAACATAAACACGAAAGTGCTATTATAGTAAAAAGATTATTGAACACTAAGGGCGGATTTCTCGACTGCCTGTTAACGCCAAAGTTCACTGTCAGTTTAACAGCCAGTTCATTTGCCCTTTATTTAACAGGAGGATGAACTGCCCGATAAAATTTAAAGTGAGCGTTAAGTTGACGGCTAGTTGAGAAATCCGCCCTAAGGGTTGTTTTTTATTTGTCCATGCAATACCAAAACGCATCGCTGCAAAAGTACTGTGTGGTAGGTACATAGTACCTGGTAGTAAATAATTTAGGCTTTTGTTAACTGAGGAATTTAAATTCTAGGTAATCATTGTTATGTTATATCAAAGAATGTAAATTTATAAGAATGGCCGACTCGCTCATTCGAAATTTTAGCGAGTTGGCCCAAAAATCCGAAAGAACAAATTTAAGGAGTTTACCATACCCTTTGGCCTGTCATTCGTACTGCACGAAATGGTTGCGGCGAATTCGATTGTTCATATTTTATTCGTGTTTTGCTGGTTTTGTAAGTAAGTAGTTTCGTTTTAATTAAAGTGTGCGCAAATTATTAATAATCGCGAAATAGTTCAGTGTTAAGTGTTATAAATAAATTGTGTTGTGTAGTGAAGTGAAAAAGTGATTTGTGATTTATAAATAAATAACAAAATTGTGATAATAAAGAAGCTGTGCAATTGCCCGCAGTGTGCCATGTTTACAAAAGAAAAAAGTTTCATTTTAGTGAAATCAGCAGTTTTGTGTTGAAAACAAAGTAAATATTGTGAATTATAGGTAATTTAAGTGAAATTTAATAAAAAAAGTGATAAATATAAAGCAAAAAGTTGAAATAAATAAAATATCTATGTGAAGTGAAAATGAAGGCAAATGTCGGCCATAGCTAAAGCAAAGAAGGCAAATTAAAGAAGGTAATAAAAGAAAGCAGTAGCAAAACAAAAGATGTGAAACCCTATGAAAACAAGTGTATTTAAACAAAGAAAATGTGAAGCAAAACAAAACAAAATGTGCAAGTGTTTATAAAATATAAAATTTACCAAAATAAATGTTTATATTATATATTTTTTGCATTAGTTGTATATGAAAGCTGTGCAAATATATATAAATGAGCAAGTGTTTTGGTTTCAGCGAAAAAGTGGGTTAGGCATTTGTTGTCATTTTAACAAATTTGATTATTATTAAAAAATTTACAACAATACTTGTTTTATCTTATATATATTATTGCATTAGTTGAAATCGAAATCAGTGCAATTATATATAATAAGGCAAGTGTTTAGGATTCTAATTAGGAGAACTTTTTTGGGCTTTCAACCTGCACCGGGATTTCTCATTAAGTAAGGTGTAAAAATGCGCCATAATGTGAAAATTCATCAAATTTTATTACTTTTTCACTGATAGTGAAAGCGAGCTGATTTGATTTGAAGTGTTTCTTAATACATATAATCTTAAAAGTTAATATTTTGTTAGTAATTATAATTACTCTGAGAACGACAAAATGCCAAGTGACAGAAAGTGTTGTGCTCAACGTTGTGGACGTGATACCGTGTCCAATCGTGCCCTCAAATTTTTCCAAATGCCAAAAGATGAAGAAATGGCAAAAAAGTGGGCGGAAAATTTGAGATTGGAGGTGCAACACAACGTACTGATGTACGTTTGCAGTCTTCACTTTGACAAGACAGCAATGGGGCAGAAGCTAAAAAAATATGCAGTTCCCACCCTCAACTTGGGTAAGTAAAGTGTCATGTATGTGAATGATCCAATTAATACGATCTTTTTATAAAGCGTAATGTTACGTTGGTTACGTTGTGTTTTAGAAACCATGCTACGTATATGTGTATCTCCTAGAAGATTCAGGCCTCTGAAGCTTTCAAAACCGTGACGTCATTTGACAAACAACTTTTTTCTGAAATTAAACTTCAAATACACGGTTGTCGGGATGCGTGATCTGTAGGTATTTTAGTAATATGGTATGTACATATCGTTGTGTTGTTGTTTTACCGATGTGTAGCCCTGCCTAAAGGGCAGACAGGGTCACACCGCGTGTATTGCCCTTGTCCGGGTCATTGTATGCAACTTTATGTACGTATATGTGTGTATTAGAGTGCCCACCCTTGTCATCCTACATCAACTATATTGCGGGTATTATTTGCATTTTTAGGGTATGATGGGGAACCGCCCCACAAGTATATTAATGGAAACACTGCTCGCAGGGTTTGCTGCATAAGCGGATGTAAGCCGGGAAAGCGGGATATATTATATGAGTTTCCCAAAACCGAAGTGGCTAGAAACACTTGGGTTATGGCTTGCAACATGAAGCTTTCTGATGTTGCTAATAAAAAACTATTCATTTGCCAACGGCACTTTGAAGCCAAGTATGTTTCAACAAAGCGTCTACTTGACGGAGCCTTTCCCCGCTTAGAGTTGAAACCGAATCTGGTTACAAAAAGTAACGTCGTTGCAAACGCACCAGCAACGACAAGTAAGCCAAACCATGACACATACCCACAGATCACAGCCACCGAGCCAATACCACCAATACCAATTGTACCAATACCGACCACATCTACCACCGAGCCAATACCAATACCGACCACATCTACCAATTTAGAGCCAAGAGCAGAGGTTATTAGTCCCGAACCTATAGTTTTAAATTATGCTACTGATTCGTGTAGTTCCCTGCATGTTGCGCCAGTAAAGCGAGAATACTTGCCACCAGGTGAAATGACTCTTGAAGAATTCGAGTTATTTTCCGATATCGAAATGAAACGTCAACGGTTAGACGTTCGTTATGATTGGGAGGGGCTGGACGATAATGAAGAATGGGTATGTGATCATGAGAAATTCGCAAAAAATGCTCGAAGGCACATCAAAATTGCTCACAAGCAAAATGAAACTATTGCTAAGCTAAGGAAAGAGAATGCTGCTCTTACCAGAAAAGTTCAAAAGCTAGAGCGCTCCCAATTCACACCTTCTGGAGAGGCAAGTGCCGATGCCATATTATTTGCCCAAATGATTACCGGCTCTAAAAAGAAAAAATACACACAGAAACAAAAAGTGTTGGCCCAGAATATTTATTATATGTCGTCAAAATCGTATAATTTCATGTTAAGCGATTTGGGCTTTCACATTCCACATAGGCGAACACTGCTCGAGGCACGTCCAATTAGATATGTTCGCCCTGGTATTGATCCACAGGTAGTCGAAAATCTTAAAAAATTGGTTCAGGGAATGTCAGAAGTAGATCGACTATGCTTTATCGTGTGGGATGAAGTGGCCATAAAAAAAGACTTACAATACAATAAACATCTGGATGTTGTTGACGGATTTGTGGACTGCGGTGATGGCAAGAGAAAACCCACCATAGGAGATAAATGCCTATTCTTTATGGTGAAGGGTTTAGTCTCTAAGTGGAAATATGTACTGTCATATTATGTAACAAAATCCGCCGCCAATCCCGAGGAGATTCAGGAATTCTTATTTAAAAATATAGATGTGGCACAAAGTATTGGGCTGAAAGTTAAAGCCGCCCTTTGCGATCTCGGCTCATCAAATCAAAGAACATTTACAAATCTTAGTATAAATAAAAATAATACATAATGGCCAAAGAATCCATTTTTGTTATGATTACTGCCACTTAATCAAATTGATGCGCAACAACTTTTTGAAAAACCCTGAAATATTAAGTCGGGACGGAATAATAAAGCCCGAGATTGTACGGTTACTATACAAACTGGACAAAGAAAATAAAAACCTCAAAGTGTGCCCAAAATTGACGGAGTCCCATGTGTGGCCAGGGCCGTTTGAGAAAATGAGTGTGTCCAGAGCTGTCCAACTTCTGAGCCACTCCGTTTATGCCGGTATAAAAGCGCTTGATGAAATGCACAAGTTTGATAATCATCCTAATCTTTTACCGTCGATAATACCCACACAAAACTTCATCAAACAAATGAACGATTTATTTGATGAGCTCGACTGCCGGTTCATCGGTAATAAAAATCCACTTAAGGGCCCTTTGAGAAAAAATGACCCTGAAAAAGTTAACCGCCTTCTCGACCATGTCAGCTATCTGGAATCTATAGACTTCCAAAAAAAAAATTCCCTCCCTTGATGGCTTTATTCTAACCATAAAATCAATGATTGCATTGTCGGAAGATTTGTTCGAGACCCACGAAAATATTAACTTCATAATGCTTGGCAAATTAAATCAAGATGCACTCGAGAACTTCTTTTATAGAGTGCGAGCCAGCCAAGGCATTAACATGCATCCATCAGCACACGAGATGCAATACATAGTAGCGAAGTTAATATCTATGAATATTTTACGCCATCCATTTCAAGGCAAGGGTAGCAATTGTATAGACGACGACGACATATTCTTAGAATGGCTCGACAAAGTATCCACTAATCCAGACGAGCAGGAAAATGATCCAGATGAGCTGGCTGGTATTCTGGATGAGTCAAAAAGTAATTTAGATGAACAGCCAGCCGTGGATAATGAAGTTCCGGTCGATGATGAAGTACCAATCGAATATGAAGAAGAGATAGAGGATGAAGAAAATGAAGTGGTGGAAGCAGTGGAAGCAACCGTAGATGAAAATGTAATTCCCGAGTCTCAAGAGCAGGTCCCGGTTCAACGTTATTTTACCGGCTACACTATCTACAAAGAAATTATTCATAAAATTAAGTGCGAGGAGTGCTGCGCAGTAATGTCAAAGGAGACGGTAGATCTCACAAGCTCAGAAGCCTTAGTAAGAGCAAAAAGTTATGTGGAAAATAATCGTTTGGTAAACCCAAGCAACTTCGTATTCGAGATTTGCGTGAAGCACATGCAATGGTATATGCAAAAGTTTAACTCGACGCCTCAACTTCCAAATATAAAGAGTGGCATTACGGAGTACATAAGGAAAAAAACGGCGGAAATTTTTCCAGATTGGTTCGAGGAAGATTCTGAGTGCGCAAAGCATAGATTGCAATTGATGGAGTTTATGGTCACTGTGTTATTATATAAAAACTCAAAGTGGCTGGTTCGGGATGAAAAAGAGACCAGACGTGCAAAGTCAAAGCGCAAGGCGAAAACCTTTTAAGAGTCCAAAAATTGTCATCTTTAGTGTGTATGCTGACACTGAGCAAACAGGTAAAAATCTAACCAATTCACATAATTTATATAATTGTAACATAAACACATATTTTATACAACAACCATTACATACATATATTAAATTTTCAGGGTTCATTAAGGGTATGATATATACTGCTCTAATTCATGCGCTTCCTAAAATCTCCTCGCACGCCAAGCAAAATACAAGGTCATACCTACCAAAGAACGTAGATTAAGATAAATTCACCTTCCTTGTACCTACATATTGCATAATTGTTTTAAATCCTGTAATCATGCTGAAATTAAGGAACCAGGTAAAGGTCTAACTTAATAATACATATTTCAATTTAAACAATAATTCAAATATTAAAAAACACATATTTTGATGTTGCAGGTATATTTGTATGTATTTATTATTAACTATGAGGTTTTATTTTTATATGTCAGGCAAGAAAGTGGCGAAAGGTTGTAAGCTGGACAAACAGAAAACCACTAAATTACGGAAGAATGACTGTGGGTGAAGGCCAGGATAGGAGCACAGACGTTTTACTACAGGTGATAGGCAAGCAAGTGACGAAACCTCGGGCGAACTTCAAGCAGGACACACAATAGAGACAGGCGGCTGTTTTTTTTCTTTTCAGCTTTTTTCTTCTATTTCCAGGTTTTTTTCTTTTCAGCTTTTTCTTCTATTTACAGTTTTTTTTTTTCATTTCAGCTAAGTAGTTGTTGTTGTTAACTACTCCCTTTTACCTTTGAGAGTCTCAAATTGAGATGCATCAGAGCCTAGCTTTTTGAAGATTTGGTTTTACGAAATGGATAAAGTCAGGTTTTCAATAAGCAGGTGAAAAAGATTCGGTGTATACATGTATATTTGACGAAACAACATAGGTAAAATGTTTAACTGTCGATTTTTGAAACCAGCCCACTAAAATATGTTGAGTCAAATATGTATGCATAGAATTGGTTTAGTTAGAAATGACTAAACCGTGTGAGAAGTTGTCATTATATGGCAGTAGACTTCGCAACTCTTGTTTAAATGATAATTTTAAACGTTGTGCCCACACACATACCTACATATTTGTTTACTATGTACACAAATATGAATGTATGTATGTGAAGGCATATGAAAAATATTTTCTAAATAAATTACATATTCATACTTAAAAAAAAATACTTTTTAAATTGTTCACAGGCATAATAAGGGTAAGTATAGGCAAAGAATGTAAATTTACATTTCTTTGGGATAAGTCTTCGTTCTTATAAAAAGAAATAAATGCATCCACCAAACTACTATCTGCTCAATATCAGTCTTAAAAAATCAAACAATAAATTCCTTACATACTCACGTATGCTTTCAATGACCTACCCCAACAATATATGTGTACATTTGTAAGTGTCATGCACACACATATATCAATAACGTACCTACTTCAATAAAAAGAAGAAATCCAAACCAAAGAACCAAAATCTATTTTACGCACAAGCAACAACTCATTCAATCCTCCATTCATAAAAATCACAGGAAGCTGTGATGAAATGTGGCAACAAAGCACTTGAACAAAATCATAAATTCAATTTTTGTTCGATTTTATAAAATCCAACTTCATTCCAAATGGGTCATTCCACACATGACGCTCCTTCAGTTTCAAACAAATTTTTTGTCTAGGAAAAACAAAACTTTCAATACAAAGATATAAACAAAAAATGTTCACATAGAATAAAGGAGAAACGTCCAAGTGCAAAAAATAAATAAAATATTTTTCGTATGTTTTTACAGTCAAGTTTGAATTTTCTTTATTTTTTCGCTAGTTTTTTTTTTTTGACATACATAGCTTGCTCCAATATGACATTGTATAAGAACGTTTCTTTCGCACAATAAATAGAAAAAAATCAGAGAAAACAAGTAGTGTCAAATAGCTATGAACTACGTATGTAGAAAAATTTCCAAAAAGATTCACAGCTATTGCCCAGCAAGTCTTAATATTTTAAAAAATTTATTAAAGTTGTCCTTAAACATTACGAAGTTTGCTCATTAGCCTCAGGTGTGGCATATGGTACGTCTTTTGCGGCACCAAAGAATTTAAATTTATAAATATAACCAAAAAAGGTAGAATTTATAAATTTACCTTTTGGCGGCACACTTTGGAATAACTCTCAAGTTCGTCGTCTTACAGAAATTCTGTCGCGAAATTGGCAGCCATCATTTGTTTTGCTGAAAGGTTGCCGTTTAGCCACATATATTGCAAACATACCCTTTTTAGGCCCAAATACGCACTGGTAATAATAATTGAAAATTTTTATTTTTTTAATCATTAACAATACTACCAGCGGCTATTGATAATTTTTCCCCGTAGTGCATAAATATACATCAAAAGTAGTTAAACAATGTTTCGAATTTCGGAATTTTGTTGCTGACATGCTAGTAAAAATTGGAGATTTTGGCAATCCCTTTGGCGAATTTGGCGACATAACAATACCTGCAACCCTGACACAAAGTTCGTTTCAACCACCACCACTACATTCTTTGATTGTAGTTATTATTATTTCGACATGTGCATGTCGTGTACATATGTAGTTAATGTTAAATGTACCATTTGCCAACGTATTAACAAGATCGGACTAGCCCAGGTGATAGGCATGCCGGCTTCAACGCTTGGGGTCGTCGGTTCGAATCGCTGGGCTTGGAAACTTTTTTTTTTTTGTTTTTATTAAATATTATAATTTTTTTTTTAAGTCTAACCCCCTTATTCATAAAAAATATAAACCAATTTTATTTTTTATGAATATGGGGGTTAAAAAGAAAAATCGACACTCATGACATTGATATATGTGCAAAGAATCTACCTTCTTTGATATGTGCATAAATGGAAAAATTTGGGTGGATTTGTGGTATTGTCTGTGGTTTCGGATTTCAACTATCAGAAAGTGAATTTTAGCTAATTTATTAGCACTTGACACCTAAAGGAAACAAATTTCATACTTTCACATATTGGGATTTTCGCGCAATTTTTCTACCTTTTGGCGCAATTCCCGTAGAAAAAACACATTCTCATTCAAAGTGTCAGATTTTTCTACATTTTGGCGCAATTTCCGTCGGCAAAACGCTGTCATTTGAGACTTTTCCTATGTACATATATTCCTTTTATCTGGTTGAAGCGGCTCAAGGTAGCTGACTGAAAATTTAATTTAATATCATATTAAAGGAAAGTTTGTTTATGTTTAATTGGGTGCCTTCTGTTGGGTTGGGACTAGCTGGTTCAGCTCTGGGTGCTGCTGGTGCACAAAACTATGTGCTGATTTGCCGGCTGTAGTTGTTGTTGTTGGTGCAAATGCGCCTAGTTGCAGGCTGTGATTGTTGTTGTTGCTGGGACGGCAACTAATGGCTGACAATAGCAACCTATGCTAATGCTGTGCTAACTTTTTGTTTAAACAAACTTTGCTTTTGCATTCAACTTTTATTATTTGATTAGTTTTATTCACAAATTTTAATTAATTTTTTCTCACAAAATCACACAATTTCAAGAACGGCGTACGAGTGACCAAGCAAAGGCAAAGGTGCAGTTCAATAGTATGTGTGCGTGTGTGTATCCACACCTGTCATCTGCGGGCGTTGCCAGTGCTTTTCATTATTATAAAGGATGATTCGTTGCGAACATTTTATACTTAATTGTGAGGTGAATAATTAATGATATAAAATTGTTGTTATATAAACACTAATAATTAATTAATTCAGTCTGTATGTATGTCTATACATATGTAAAGAGTTTATACAAGTAAATTCATTGCTATTAAATAATGTTTCCTTAATGGAGAAAAGGAGCTTAAATATATAGACATATGCATATTTATTTATACACATATTTAATTCAATTAGTATGCATATGTAGAGGTACTTTAAATTCAAATTTTCAAAATTAAATAAGGTGAGTGTTTCGCGTTTGCAGTAGTCGCTTAGACATCGTCCCCGCCCTAGGCGCGTTCAGCGGCTAGAGCCTCTTGTAACTCCTGAAGGGTTTGTAAAGCATCCTGCACTAGTAGTTCGGTCACATTTCCCCGAAAGGTGGCAGTCTGCAGTCCTTGAGCCGTACGTCGAACGGTGCGGCGAGAAATGGTGGGCGCTGCCGACGGTGCCCGGATGTCCGGGCGAGAACGGGGTCGCCCGGAGGAGGCAGAGGGTGCCTGATTTGATCGACCAAGCCGGGGTGCCTGGATAGGGTGCGGGGCGCCAGAGGTTGCGTCCCGACGATGCAGTAATGAATGGTGTCGTTGGCCGCACATTCGGCATCGGTCATAAGAGCTGCATTCGCTAGTGGCGTGCGATAGTGCCAGACAATTTAAGCAAAACTTATGTGCGCGTGCTAGGATCCATCTTTGTGGCGGCTTCATCTTTCTAAAAATAGGACAGTTGCGTAGGGCGTGGTTTTGTGTGCATATACGGCATCGTCTGTAATCAGGCGGTAGCGTCGGGCTGCGGGATTGATTGCCTTCGTTGGACGCCGTAACGATTCCTGATCGCAACGGTCTTCGTGATGAAGATTGCGGTGCTCGATCCATGGTGCTCTGAAATGACAATTGAAGACACATTTTTAGTGCTGAGAAATTGCGAGTGAAGGAGGTTTCAGGATTTTTAGACGTTACGGGGTGAGGTATTGCGGCAGCGAGAAAGCGGTAGGAATGGACACAGATAGTTCAATGCTAATGGAGTGTATTTTCCGTGTTTTCCCGAGAAGTTGGACTTTCAAGAGTGGGGAGAAAACATAGTTTTACAAGTGGTCGCCTAAGTATACCGGTCTGAGTGCGAACGTCGACAACGCGAATATGCCCATCTGGCCCTGGATGTATTCTTTCAATACGTCCCAGGCGCCATTCGGTAGGTGGAAGTGAGTCGTCGTAAATTAGAACGCACTCGCCGACTTTGGGTTCCATTTGTGGATTTTTCCACTTATGCCTTTTTTGGAGATCCTTAAGGTAATCTTCTTTCCATCGTTGGCTGAATTGGTGGTGTATGCATTTTACCTTTTCCCAACGATTCAAGAGTGACATCTCTGCATGATCCACTTCAGGGATGGCAAGTAGGGGGCTACCCCTGAGAAAATGACCGGGGGTGAGTGCGGTAAAATCGGCAGGGTCTTGAGAAAGAGACGAGATAGGACGAGAATTCAGCACGGCTTCTATTCTTATCAGGAGAGTGGTGAATTCTTCAAATGTGAACTTATGTGTACCTGCGGCTCTTTTGAAATGTAATTTAAAACTTTTTACAGCGGATTCCCACAAACCACCCATATGAGGAGCGCCGGGGGGAATGAATTGCCAATTTATGCCTTGAGGAGAGTACTTATCAATGACATCTTGAGACGCAATCTTTAGAAAATCGACAAATTCCTTTTCGGTAGCTCTTTTGGCACCTATAAACGTTTTTCCGTTGTCGCTCATCATCTTTGCGGGGTACCCACGGCGTCCGACGAATCGAGCAAATGCCGCGAGAAAAGCATTGGTGGTTAGGTCTGAGCACAACTCGAGGTGAACAGCTTTTGTAGAAAAGCATACAAAAACTGCCACGTAGCCTTTTAATAAGGTGTGAGACCTTAGCAGAGAGGCTTTTACAGGAAAAGGCCCAGCAAAGTCAACGCCAGTAATCGTAAAAGGCGGAGTATAAGTGCATCGGTCCACTGGCAATGCTGCCATGATTTGTGAGCGCATTTGATGCTTATGTAAGGTGCAGATTTTGCATTCAGAAATGCATTTTTTAATGAGAGGATTCATACGTGGGATGTAAAACTCCTGCCTGAGGCATTGCTGCATGAGACGCGTTTCTGCGTGAAGGAGGATTTCATGCAGGAATTTTAAGTATAAAGTTGCAAATCGAGATTTCTCTGGGATGATGATAGGGTGTCGTTCGTTGTAGGTCAACGTCGAATGAGCTAATCTTCCATTCACTCTGAGAAGGCCAGTTGAATCGAAAAATGGATTAAGAGTTAAAAGAGAACTTCGTTTATCGATTGGCTTCGAATTTTCCAGACAGGTCTTTTCGCTAGGGTAATATCGGGTTTGAGTTAATGCCATGATCCTTTGTTTTGTTTTGCGCAGGTCGTCATGTGATAGAGAGGGGGAGTAAGTGGAAGGTATACCTCGAATTCGGTCCTTGAGTTTATTTATGAATTTAATTACATATGTCATGACCTTGAGGGCGCGCGAAAAACAGGAGAATCGATCCAAAAAATCGACTTCGCCTTCAGCTGCATATAGCGCCTCGACGCGACGTACTTCTGGGGGGTTGATGCTGCGGGTATTGGGTTTTGGCCAAGCTTCGGGTGGCCGAGTTAGCCACTCTGGGCCATTCCACCATAGCGAAGAATTAGCCAAGTCCATGGGTTTGCATCCTCTGGTGCCCATATCTGCTGGATTGTCGCGACTGCCTACATGTTTCCAGGATGCATTTCCGACGAGATCCATGATTTCCGCAGTGCGGTTGGATACGAAGGTTTTCCAAGAGTGGGGAGGTTTTTCAAGCCATGCTAGCACAATTTCCGAGTCAGACCACATGGTAAGTTTTGTGATAGATAGTTCCAGGTGGGATTGGACAACGGCGACTAATCGGGCCAGGAGGAGAGCTGCGCATAGTTCTAGCCTTGGCAAACTGGTCGTGCGAAGAGGTGCAACTTTGCCTTTGGAAACCAGAAGATGAGAACTTATACTGGTACCGTTAGTAGTTCGAACATATAAGTTGGCGCAGTATGCCTTTTCAGACGCGTCGCAGAAACCGTGCAGTTCGACCTGCAGGTTTGGGACATATTTTACCCATCGGCCTATCTTAATATTCGAGATGTCGGGCAGATTTTTTGCGAACTGAGACCATTTTACGAGTCGAAGCGGTTTGACCTGTTCATCCCAATCCGTTCCGTCTAACCATAACTCTTGAAGGAGAATCTTAGCTTGAATCATTATCGGCGTGAGCCACCCTGCGGGGTCAAAAAGTTTTGCAACAGAGGAGAGAATTTGTCTCTTTGTGCTAGCGGACGATAATGGTATGGAGCCAACTGTATAAGAAAAGGTATCTGTAAGGGCATTCCATTGAATCCCGAGAGTTTTAGTGTTGCTCGCTTTCTCAAATTCGAGAAAGTTCGTGTCAAGCAAGTCTTCTTTCCTTATGTCTTTGAGAATATCGGGATGATTGGCTGTTATTTTTCGCAAGGGAAATCCTGCTGAACCGAGCGCTTGGATGACCTGTGAGAGGGATTGTTCAGCCGAGAGAATATCATGGCTGCCTGAGAGAATATCATCCACATACGTCTCTTTGATCAAAACAGGGGCTGCCTTCGGGAAAATATCTTCCACATCTTTGGCGAGTTGATGCATGGTGCGTATGGCGAGGTAAGGAGCACAGTTTACGCCGAAGGTTACTGTTTTCAAACGGTAATCCTTAATGGGGTTGCTTGGGGATGACCGAAAGATAATACGGTGATAGTCTCTATCATCTTCATGCATAATTATCTGACGATACATTTTCTCGACATCTCCGTTGAAAACAAACTGATATGTTCGCCACTTGAGAATAAGAAGCATCAAATCGGGTTGAAGAGTCGGACCGGTATAGAGAATATCGTTAAGGGAATATCCGGTTCCCGACCTTTTTGAGGCGTTAAAAACGACACGTACTTTCGATGTCTTTTTCTCTGGTTTTATGACCGCGTGATGGGGAAGGTAAAAAGACGTACATTTGCCGTTCTGAAATTTTTCATAGGAGTCCGTTTCCTCCATATGATCGAGAGTGAGGTATTCTTCCAAGACATTATCATATTGGGTCTTAAGATCTCCTTTCTTCTGCAGATTTCTTTCCATTCCTAGAAATTGACTAAGAGCTGAGGGGCGAGAGTGGGATAAACTAATTGACTCTGGGAAACTAGGTTTAAATGGCAGCCTTACTATATAACGACCATTATCATGTCGTTTCGTTGTAGCTGCGTAAAAATCCTCGCAAAGCTCATCCTCCGGGGTTATGTGGTTACAGGTTGGTACTTCCTCTAGTTCCCAAAACTTTCGCAATAGGGTATTGAGATCCTCATTAGTTACTTCTGAGACTTGGGTTGAAAATGAAATTACACTCACAGGAGCTTTACCGCTCAAAACCCATCCAAAAATAGTTTTCTGAGCTAATATGTCGGGTGAGATCTTTTCTACACCTTCCTGCACGATTTGAGGAATTATATCACTGCCCAGAACAAGGTCGATTTGGGATGGAGAGTGACAATTCGAATCCGCAAGGCTGAGGTGAGACCACTTAGCTTGAAGTTCGTGAGTGAGTTGGAACTTGGGGAGCATTTTCGTAAGCTGAGGTAAAACTATGGCTTCCGCATTTATTTTGGTTTTGTGATCGGAAGATACCAAAGTCAAAGAGCAGAGTTTGTTCGAGGTTTGGACTACCCTTCCACCCATTCCTGAGATTTCAAACTTAGAGGGTTTGTATGGAAGTTTGATTCTATTCTGCGCTTTGGTGGATATAAAGCTTCGTTCCGAACCCTGGTCTACAAGAGCTCTAAGCTTAAAAATTTCGCCTCTATGCTCAATCGGCACGATAGCCGTGGGCAGAATTATTTTGCGATCGTTTTCTGAATAGAACGATTGCACTTGAGCATTCTGTGAGCAAGAGGGTTCATCATTGTTAGGAACTATTTCGTTCGAGTTTTGGTTGGCGGAATTTATCGAGTTTGAGGTTGTGGCTTGCGAAGTTGTCTTTTGCACTCTGGGGTCTTGTCTTTTCGGCATAGAGGCTGTGCTTTCGTGAAGCACTGAATTGTGCCGATCTCGACATTGATTACATGTCTGAGTGCTAGGACAGTCTTTCAATATGTGTGACTGAGAGAGGCAGTTGAAACACATATTGTTTTCTCTCACAAATTTTCTGCGATCAGAGGCCGATAGTTTTTTAAACTTGAAACAGTTGATCAGCGAATGAGAGGAGGTTTTACACATCGAGCATTTATACATTGTCCGCTGCTCTGTCATGTGAGATTGGGTATGAGAATTTGCTTTATGTTGGAAGGGATTTTGACTTTTAAATGTTGGCCTAGTCTGATTACTACTTTTTTGATTATTTGGTCGCCATTGATCAACTCTTTCTACGACTTCATAGCGGGTTGTGAGGAACTGGTTCATTTGGGACCAGTTGGGGAGTTCTTTCCTCGAAGTGAGAGATTGTTCCCATAAAGTTAGGGTATTTTCGGGAAGTTTAGAGGTGACAAGATAAATAAGTATCGGATCCCAATTTTCTGTCGATACTTGTTGCGTGGAGAGAATTTTTAAACAATTGTTCACAGTGGATTGCAACTTTTGGATATCTTCACTGTTTTCCGTAGTTATTGATTTCAAGTTCATCAACGCCCGTATTTGATTATCTACGAGAACTCGTCTGTTCTCGTATCGGGATTTTAGGGCTTCCCACGCTAATTCAAAATTCTCATCAGTCAATTGGAATTGCTTGACTATCTCCGATGCCTTTCCTTGCGTTTTGTATCTAAGGTGATACAATTTCTGTGCCTGGGTGAGTTTGGGGTGGTTAATGTAGACCGCCGTGAACATGTCACGAAATGACGGCCATTTTTCATATCCACCATAAAAGGTTTCAGTATCGCAAGGTGGGACTTTCAAATTAAGGCCGGAACTTTCGAGGTGCTGCGTTGTGACGGGAGGAGGCGTGGGTTTATTCGCTTGGGTAACTAAAATGAGCTGATCTTCTATCTGGGCTTTTGTGTCTTCGTAGGCTGTGAGGCAGGTCGTATACTTGCTATGAGCAGATGCTAAAAAGTCTTCAGGCAGGTCTTGTTCGTCTTCTTCCACAACCTGATCAAATGCTTTCTGAACCCTACCCCAAAATTTATCAATATTTGAGGATTTTATTTTAAGAGAGGACTGGGTGTTATTTTCAAGGGAAGTGGACGTAAATCGCGCACAATATTCATTGAAATGATCCGTTTCTGTTGTGAACTTTTTGGGGGCAGATGAAACCTTAACCTTTTTGACCACTTTACGGGACTGATTGTCTGCGGATTTACCCTGCTTTTTCTCATCGTCACTCATTTTTATGTTATGTTTCACAAGCGTTCACGGATGAGAATGGGGAAAAAAAAATTTATTTAGAGACAAAAAAAAATTTTATTTTGAAGAGAGAGTATTTGTTTGCTTTATAACTATGTTTGAGAGAGTTTGAGTTTAAAAAACCAAATTACTCGCAAGAGAGAGAAAAAATTTCAAAACTTTAAAATTATACGTTAAATAAAATTTGAGGGTGTGACTTAGCAAACTTGACCACTGTACCGCATTTGCACTGTATATTTATGTAACTATATATATTGGGATGAGGGCATATATACGTGAGGGACAAATTATATACATATACAATAGTTAGTAAATATGTAGGAGTATATTTCTTAGAATCTTTTACTAAGTGATTTTAATTTGACTTTTCTTTATATCTTCTTGGGATGCTATCAAATGATATTCAAATTTCCGATTCGATATTAAATTGGACTGTAGTTTGAGATATATTGAGCGAGAAAAAATAAGCTCAGTAATATTTTTAATAGAGACCGAACAGATTAGAAAAATTATTTAAGAGAAAATTGTAAATGATTTTGCACACACTGAACCACTCTTGTACCACTATGCACGAGGAATATTATTACCGCTTTTGCCGTTTTCAATAATTTCTTACCGATATATTTGAGTATGTGTCTGTATATATGTACTTATGTACAATAATTTGCACGCAAATTTGTGAGTTTTTAATTCTAAGAAACAGGGTCTTATTTTCATCAAAATTCAAATTTTATTGTTAAAACCAATGAAGAATGTAAATTAATACTGGTTTGAGAGAGAGGGAGATAGATTTAATTAGTCTGATTACACGACTAAAAAATTGAGAACCAAAATTGGCAAAGTTGCCCACCGTATAATATACTGGCTGATAGCTATTTAAGTTTTGTACATATGTATGTATATACCGTACAGGGGTTATTGAATTTCTTCGTACATTTAGAAACCGTAACGAGATGGAAAATTTTTCTTTTAACGGGATATGAGAAATAACTATTCTCGAGACAAAAGAAATTTCCTAATATGCTTTGATTTCTAATATGTCAAACCGTAGGGAGAGGTTATGAAATTTCATTTCATACTTACGGATTTGGGAATATCAAAACTTAGCTTTTATGTTCTGGTCGCTGGATCCAAAGTGGCGAAGAAGGACCACTGTTTAATTGGGTGCCTTCTGTTGGGTTGGGACTAGCTGGTTCAGCTCTGGGTGCTGCTGGTGCACAAAACTATGTGCTGATTTGCCGGCTGTAGTTGTTGTTGTTGGTGCAAATGCGCCTAGTTGCAGGCTGTGATTGTTGTTGTTGCTGGGACGGCAACTAATGGCTGACAATAGCAACCTATGCTAATGCTGTGCTAACTTTTTGTTTAAACAAACTTTGCTTTTGCATTCAACTTTTATTATTTGATTAGTTTTATTCACAAATTTTAATTAATTTTTTCTCACAAAATCACACAATTTCAAGAACGGCGTACGAGTGACCAAGCAAAGGCAAAGGTGCAGTTCAATAGTATGTGTGCGTGTGTGTATCCACACCTGTCATCTGCGGGCGTTGCCAGTGCTTTTCATTATTATAAAGGATGATTCGTTGCGAACATTTTATACTTAATTGTGAGGTGAATAATTAATGATATAAAATTGTTGTTATATAAACACTAATAATTAATTAATTCAGTCTGTATGTATGTCTATACATATGTAAAGAGTTTATACAAGTAAATTCATTGCTATTAAATAATGTTTCCTTAATGGAGAAAAGGAGCTTAAATATATAGACATATGCATATTTATTTATACACATATTTAATTCAATTAGTATGCATATGTAGAGGTACTTTAAATTCAAATTTTCAAAATTAAATAAGGTGAGTGTTTCGCGTTTGCAGTAGTCGCTTAGACAGTTTAATTTAATATAATAATATTAAGAGCGCAAGAATATCAACAATTTGACGGTGCAATTACCGGCGGTAAAACAGGTATGTAATATAACAAATTGAAATGGTGCATAAATACAAAACAATGTAAATTTAGCGTATATTCCATTCTTATAAGTTTACATTCTTTGGTAAATATTAACTTATAAAAATGATTGCATAAATGTTTCTCATAATTATAAAAGAAATTAATTTACATTCTTTGTAAGTGGCATTGTTTTCACATTTGCAATACAATTCGATTTTGTACAAAAGGTATTTATGTATGTGACCTCATAAATATATCCTCTTTGCCAAAACCACCCTCATTTTAATATGGAAGTCATCGAAAGAGTGACAAAGACAACATTTTATGCTGATAAGATCATTTTATTTCATTTGCAATTTGTCTTCACTTTGACATTTTTCTTCTTCCCTTATTCTGCACGGCGAAACTTCGCCGTATTTTGGTGGGATTTCAGATGGGCGAAAAATAATGTGAAGCATGTGGTAAACTCCTGAAATTTGTTCTTCTGGACCAACTCGCTGGCACTCGCCGAAAAGAAGCCAGTTTTCCATTCTTATAAATTTACATTCTTTGGTTATATATCTATGTGCAAGGGTTTAACGAGCGACCCAATATTTTGAGGAAAACGTAAAATTTTAGTTTAGTATAGTTTGATAGCTTGCTAATTCAAACGCGTTTTTGTCGAGACGTTTAAAAACCAAAAAAAAGTTTTAATATATTAATTAAACTATAATAGTGATAAATCGGAATCTAACTAGTTATAATGTTGTTTGTCCCTAATTGAAGATCAGTTTTCATTGCAGATCTTTATGATACTTTCACAGTGGCTTGTTAATAGTGAAATGTTGATATTTTGTTTATTCACTTCTGGGCGGCCACGCCCATTTTCCAAAATATTACCAAAAAACCTTAGGTTAGGTTAGGTTCAAGTGGCTGCCGCAGAGGCACACCTAGGCCAGTATTAAAAGGCCCGTTGTGATACCACCAACACTAGGAAAGTCAGTTCCGGGACCCTGCCATATGGAAAATCCCGGTATTAACGGAATTCTCCACATAGCAGAATCCCGGGACTGACTTTCCTATACCGACACCGTTACTCCTCCTCGAACCATTTAGATGACTTGATGAAGGCCATTAGGTCCTTTATGTCCAGCTCCGTGACCTGGCGTAGGCTGACCAGGAAGGGAACTCCCAAAAAGCGCATTCTCGCGCCACTTAAAGCCGGCAGTTGCAGATGAGGTGCTCCACCGTTTCCTCCTCCTCATCATCCTTACAACTCCTACAGCATCGTCGGTAGGGCACACCAAGTCTTTCTGCGTGCCTACCAATGAGGCAGTGCCCAGCTAATACGCCTATTAATATGGAGATTTCTCTTCTCCTTAGTGCATAAATTTGTCTTGATCTTTTATGATCCCATTTCGGCCAGGTTTCTTTGGATATCCGGCATCCTGGAGATTGCAGCCATCTTTCGTTGGCTTGGCGGAGTGTGTACTCCTTCAGCATAAGCTTGCATGTGGCAAACGGCATACATAAGCGCTCTTTATCGCGAAGAACCTGCTTGGTCGTGCCCTGCCTCGCAAGTTCGTCTGCCCTACAATTTCCCTGTGAGGTTAACGCGATTCTGTTGGGCCATCTCTTGTAGAGATCGACGACAGCTGAGCGTCAGTTCAGAGTTGAACGAGTAAGAGCCAAGGGATTTGATGGCCGCCTGCCTGTCGCTGAATATAAAAATGTCCTGTCTGATAGTGTGTTGGCCTATCCAAGCCGCGGCGTCCATGATTGCTGAAACTTCAGCCTGGAAGACACTGCAGTGATGAGGTAGTCTGAAGGAGAGGTCAAGGTTCAGATCCTTTGAATAAACCCCTCCCCCAACTCTGCCGTCTAACTTCGAGCCATCAGTATAAATGGAAGTGCCGCCATGAGTGACGGGACTCCGATCCGTGCTTTCCCATTCTTCCCTGCTGGGAATGTTGGTTTTAAAACCGCTATCTCCGACTGTTGTGGTCGCACAGCGATCAGTGCTCAGCGTAAGAAAGCTATAGGATCCCAAAATACAGGCGTGTCCAGTAGTACTTGCGCCCCAGCCGGACGTTTCCCTTAGACGCAGAGCCGATGCTGCTGCTACTCGGTGCCCTTCCAGATCGAGTGGCAAAATGCCAAGATTAAGGTTTTTTGCCTTGCTCAGCGCAGGCCACCATACCACAACTCCATAGAGCATGATTGGTCGAATGAGTGCAGTGTAGATCCATTTGCATATTTTAGGGCTGAGCCCCCATTTCTTTCCAATGGCTCTTTTGCACGTGTAGAGTGCAATACACGCTTTCTTCTGGCGCTGAATAACATTCTCCTTCCAGGTTAGTTTCCTATCCAGAACTGTGCCCAAGAACTTGGCTTTGTCAGCCAAGTTCAGGTGCACGTCATTCAGTTTTGGTAGTATAAGCGGTGGTATATTATAGCGGTTGGTGAAGAGAACCAGTTCTACTTTTCCCGCGTTGATGCTCAGTGTCCGCAGCGCGAGCACCATGAGGAAACCTCTCGCAGTGCTACTTGCATCAAGTCGCACAGGGTTTGTGGGAATTTGCCCCTATATGCTATAGCTAAGTCGTCTGCATATGCCACTACCTTCCCGCCCCCCAGGTTGTGTCTCGCAGCATCGAGTTGACAGTGAAACCTCTCGAAGGTTTTGAGCACAAAGGATGACAGACTGATCGGCCTGTAGTCCTTGGGCTCGTAATGAAACGCCTTCCCCGCCTTAGGAATAAACACTACCGTGGCACTTCTCCAGGAGCACGGAATGTAGCTAAGAGAAAGGCAGGCTGTATAGAGAAATACCAGCCATATGGCTGATGTCTCCAGCGTGTTTATGAGTTGTGCGGGAATAATCCCGTCTGGTCCGGCAGCCTTGAACGGTTCGAAGCTTTTAACCGCCCACCTAACCTTTTCCTCCGTGATGGGTATGTATACAGCCAGGTTTGTTGTAGGTGCTACGGGTTCCTCATTCAAGTTCCCTGGGAAGTGCGTATTCAAGAGCAGCTCTAGGGGTTCCCTCTCCGTGCTGGTCCAGGATCCGTCAGGTTTGCGCAAATAGCTTGTGGCTGTTTTAGTTTTTGAGAGCACTCGTCTAAGTCTCCCTGTATCGTCGACATTTTCGACCCCAGTGCAGAAATTTCTCCACGATACTCTCTTCGCCTGCCTCAGAGCTTTTTTGTAGGCCCTGAGTTTAACTTTATATTCGAGCCATTGAGTCTCCGTGCCAAGGCTCTTGGCCTTATTAAATTGTGTCCCACATGATTTACGGAGCGAGTCCAGGTCGTAGAACCACCAATGCGGCCTATGTTTACCGCGTGGTTTTGGCACTGGGCAAGCCTGCTCTAGGGCATTCGAGAGCGCCGTTGTAAATGTCTTTACCAGATCCTCCAACTCCCCTACTGATGAGGGGACTTGTGGGGGCAGTGCTGGCAAGTCCCTAGATAGTATTTCATTGTGCAGCTGCCAGTTAGTGTTGCGTGGGTTGCGTTTCATAACCGGCTGCTCAACAGAAAAATCTAGAACTAATTCTACGTACCGGTGGTCGGAGAATGAGTGTTCATCGAGAACGCGCCATTTTCTGACCCACTCATAATCGCCTTCGCTGCAAATAGTGAGATCTATGACCTCCCTACGGGTTTTAGTAATAAACGTATTTTCGTTACCCACGTTGCAAACTACCAGGTTAGTTGTGAACAAATAATCAAACAACGACTCTCCTTTAGCATTGATATCGGAGCTTCCCCACTGGACGTGATGAGCATTGGCGTCAGTTCCGATAATAAGATGACCCATGGAAAAATTTGCCACCAGGTCTTTTACCTCCCTCTGTGGCGGAGCTTCTTCGGCGTCGTAGGGCATATAGACCGACGCCATCGTCAGACTGGTACTGTCGACTGTTAAACTGGCAGCTGTCGCGTCACCATTGGTATAGTTGGGCAAGAGAAAGGCATTCAGCTCAGACTTAACCAAAATACAGGCTCTAACCCTGGGCCCCTCGCTGGCTTGGATTAGCTTAAATTCCTTAGTCCGCAAACCGCAAATCCTTGAGCTGTTGACCCAGGGTTCTTGGATGAGGACCACATCTATGTCGCCTTTAGAGAGACGACTGATTAAAGCAGCCGAGGCTGCTTTAGATTTGTGCAGGTTTATCTGAATCACCACCAACATGAGAGCGCTCAGACTTCCCTGCCACCGCCGTATCGTTGAGTTCCACCTCGTCTGGAGGCTTATCTCTCAACGACGATTTGTTCAGACCACGATTTGGCGTAGCCGAGATCCTACTAACTGTGGCAGTCCCTCGTGAAGGGTGGATACCTTGCCGCGGTACGAGGGCTTAAGTCGATAGCCACAGGGCTACGCTGCCCTTGTGATCATAGCTCCGTACGGCACTTCATCACGAGAGCAGCCTAGCCTCTCTGGCGCGACGACAAAGATCTTCCCCCTCCCAATCCAGGGTGTTATGCGAAACCGTGCCCATTGGACGTTTGCAGCCGGGAGGCAAATCGTGGCTGTATTTGAACGGAGCCTCTCTGACACCGGGTCGCCTCAGAGAGTAAGCATGGCCTTACCGCGGTACGGGGCTCTGCCGCGGCGGACGACACATTTTCCCCTACTCTTCCCTTGACCCTAAGCTGGCCTTGTCCGGCGATGGGTCGTACGAACAAGATGAACTCGAATAACCTGAATAAAAACGAAAAATCTAAAAAACAAACAACGCCAAATTTCACTCCTCAGCAAAGGAGAGCTATGGAGGAGCAGGCGAGGAAGCAACAACAACGCCGGAGGACAACCTCCGTTCCACAATCAAGGGGGGGATCGACAGCGATGGCAACTACGAGTCGGTCAACCAACCCTCTATCGAATAAGATTGACTTGATGGGAGCTAGCACCAGTGCGGTTGCCAACGCAGCTAAGCGGACAACGGCGGATGCTAAACTCCCATCAACCGCTGATATGAAAACCAGTATCTTTACGTCTGTGGCAGCGGTCTCACGACCTGGCCTCGGACTTTCGAAGGAGAAGGAAGCTGCAACTGAGATGTCGGCAAGGAGAGCGACCGCGATGGCAACTACGGGTCCGCACTCCAGGGAGACATCTCCCCGCCGCTTCACATACCACGAGAAAAGATTGGCTGCAAAGATCCTGAAGAGGTATGAAGGGGTACCGCAGGAATCACTGTCGCCGAATTCCAGTAAATCTGTAGAGCTAGCGAAAGCTGTGATACCGGATTTCCAAAATTCTTACATGCCAAAGAGGTTAAAAGTTAACCCTTTCAAGCGCCAGAGATCGGATCTGGAGTTTATTCCCCCTCCCAAGCGGCATCAGAATACCTCTGGAGCGGGCAAACTAAGCTTTGCTGAGGTAACCAAGGACAGGATCCTTATAGGCGTCCTTGACCGAGGCAATGACCGTCTGGCCATCCCCAAGGACCGGTGGCGTTACGTGCGAAATGAACTCGGCAACATTCTTCTCAACGTTGCTCCGGAGTTTCCGGGTAGTTCGGCACGAGTAACGGATGCGGGTTGGCACCAGGGTCAAATTAAATTACTCGCATGCGAGGATGCAAAAACCGTAGCACTGTACAAGGCAGCAGCTGCTAAACTGGGTGAAGTCTACCAGGGCGCAAAGATAGAGGTCGTCGACTGGAAGGACATTCCAGCTCGTCCAAGGGCAAGGGCGTGGATTCCGGCCATCCCTGACGAACCCGAGAGAATACTCGGGATGCTACGGCTAATGAATCCGTCCCTCCCAACGCATGACTGGAGTGTCAATCTGGTCGGGGATGCGGTAGGGCCCGACAGACAGGTGGTGTTCACCATGAATAAAGAGTCAATCGAGCCCCTAAAAAGGTGCAATGGCCTAGTACACTATAGCGTAGGCCAGATCGTTATCCACGTATATCGTGGTGATGCTCAGCGCGCTGCCTTCTCGGCTGCTCCGGGGGAACCGGAAAACTTATTACCAGAAGAGGAAGCGGAGGATTCCGATGCGGAAAGCATGTTATCCGCCACGTCCCTTGGCGATAGTGCTGTGAACAACTCGGAGATGGAGGACAGCCTACAGGACGAGGAAGTCCTCGACGTCACGGTGGTAGCAGCCAACGCTGAGCGACTAACATCTAACGCTACAGGCAGCAGGACTCCTGCAACGCCACATCGGGCAGTTAATCGGAACAACTCGTCGTTGATAGGCAACCTCCGGGATGGAGCAAACCTCGACGATATGGGGACGGCAGGGAAGTCTGTGCGCTCTCATGTTGGTGGTGCTTCAGATTAATTTGCACAAATCTAAAGTGGCTTCGGCTGCTTTAAGTAGTCGTCTTTCTAAAGGCGACGTGGATGTGGTCCTCATCCAAGAACCCTGGGTCAATAGCTCGAGAATCTGCGGATTGGGGACTAAGGGCTTCAAGCTCATTCGAGCCAGCGAGGAGAGCAAAGTCAGAACGTGTATTTTGGTCAAGTCTGAGTTGAACTCCTTTCTCCTACCTAACTACACCAATGGTGATATTACCGCTATCAGTCTAACGGTCGACAGCACCCGCCTGACGGTGGCGTCGGTTTATATGCCCTACGACGCCGAAGAACCCCCACCACAAACGGAGGTGAAAGACCTGGTGTCAAATTTCTGCACAGGTAATCTTATTATTGGAGCGGACGCTAATGCTCACCATGTCCAATGGGGGAGCTCCGATATCAATGCCAGGGGCGAGTCTCTGTTTGATTACCTCTTAACAACTAACCTGGTAATTTGGTAATGAGCCTACTTTTATCACTAAGACCCGCAGGGAGGTCATAGACCTCACTATCTGTAGTGAAGGCGCTTATGAGTGGGTCAGAAAATGGCGGGTTCTGGAAGAACATTCATTCTCCGACCACCGTTACATAGAAATGGTTCTAGACTTTATTGTAGAACAACCTATTATGAAGCGCAATCCACGTAACACTAATTGGCAGTTACACAATGAAATATTAGACAGAGACCTGCCAGTACTGCCCTCACAGGCCCCCTCATCAGTAGAGGAGGTGGAGGATCTTGTTACTACATTTACATCGGCGCTCTCAAATGCTCTAGGACAGGCTTGTCCAGTGCCAAAACCACGCGGTAAACACAGGCCACATTGGTGGTCCTACGATTTGGACTCGCTCCGCAAATCATGCCGGAAACAATTTAACAAGGCCAAGACCCTCGGCTCTGAGCCTCACTGGCACGAATATAAAGCTAAACTAAGGGCCTATAAAAAAGCTCTGAGACAGGCGAAGAGGACCTCGTGGAGAAATTTCTGCACTGGCGTCGAAAAGGTCGACGATACAGCGAGACTTAGACGAGTTCTCTCGAAAAGTCAAACAGCCATCAGCTATTTGCGAAAACCTGACGGATCCTGGACCAGCACGGAAGAGGAAACCCTTGAGCTGCTCTTGAATACACATTTTCCGGGGAATCTGCATGACGCACCACTAGCATCTGCAACAAACCTGGCAGTAAATATACCCATCACTGAGGAAAGGGTAAGGTGGGCAGTTAAGAGCTTTGAACCGTATAAGGCTGCCGGGCCGGACGGGATTATCCCCGCGCAACTTATAAACACGTTGGAGACATCAGCTAAATGGCTGGTATTTCTCTTCACAGCCTGCCTGGCTCTCAACCACATTCCGGGCTCCTGGAGAAGCGCCACGGTAGTGTTTATCCCTAAGGCTGGGAAGGCATCCCACTACGAGCCAAAAGATTACAGACCGATCAGTCTCTCGTCCTTTGTACTCAAAACCTTTGAGAGGATACTAAGCGACTACCTTTGAACGACTATTGATAGCAACCTTATCTCTAGCTATCAGCATGCATACACCAAGAGTAAATCAACAGAAACTGCTCTGCACAGCCTAGTATCTGTCATTGAGAAATCGCTGTGTGAAAAGGACTACTGTCTCGTGGCCTTCTTAGACATTGAGGGGGCTTTCAGCAATATAAGCCCGGAGGCGATCAACTCCGCTCTAACTAATCTGGGCGTAGATAGACCTCTAACTGGTTTAATTGACCAACTTCTAAGAGGAAGGAAAATAGCTTCTTCACTTGGTACGGTCGAGTTATCACGCTATGTCACAAGGGGAACGCCCCAGGGTGGTGTTCTTTCCCCGCTTTTATGGAACCTCACAGTCAACTCGTTGCTACGTGACACAAGCTGGGGGGGCGGGAAGATAGTGGCATACGCAGACGATTTAGCTATTGCATTCAGAGGCAAGTTCCCACAAACTCTGTGTGACCTGATGCAAGTAGCACTGCGAGAGGTTTCGAGGTGGTCCTCTCGCTGCGGACTTAGTATCAACCCGGGGAAAGTGGAACTTGTCCTCTTCACCAACCGGTACAAAATACCGCCACTAAGCCTACCAGAACTAGATGGCACGCGCCTGGGCTTGTCGGATAAGGCCAACTTTCTAGGCATAGTTCTGGACAGGAAACTGAATTGGAAGGAGAATGTTCTTCAGCGCCAGAAGAAAGCTTGCATCGCTCTTTACACATGCAAAAGAGCCATTGGCAAAAAATGGGGGCTCAGCCCTAGAGTATGCAGTTGGATCTACACGGCCATCATTCGCCCAATCATGCTGTATGGAGTCGTCGTATGGTGGCCGGCACTGAGCAAGACAACATACCTGAATCTGTTGCGGAAAGTCCATAGATCCAATATGATCTGTATAAGCGGTGCGCTAAGGACAACGCCCAACGAAGCCCTCCAGGCCATTCTGGGCATTTGGCCAGTTGATCTGGAAGGGTTTCGGTCAGCGGCGGCATCAGCTCTGCGCCTAAGAGAAACCTCCAGTTGGGGTGCGGGTACTATTGGACACTCCAGTATTCTGGAATCTTACAGCTTTCTCCCTCTAAGCACAGATCGTTGTGCGACCACTACAGTCGGGGATAGCTGCTTCAAAATAAACATTCCCAGCAGAGAAGACTGGGAGAGGACGGATTGGTGTCCCGAAACAAATGGTGGCACTTCCATATACACCGACGGCTCGAAGTTGGACGGCAGAGTTGGAGGAGGGGTTTATTCAAGGGATTTGGACCTTGAACTCTCCTTCAGACTACCTGATCATTGTAGCGTCTTCCACGCGGAAGTCTCGGCAATCCGGGACGCCGCGGCCTGGTTAAGCAAACGTGTTATCGGAGGAGATATCACTATTTTCAGCGATAGCCAGGCGGCAATCAAATCCCTTGGCTCATACACGTTCAACTCTGAACTGACGCTCAGCTGTCGTCGATCTCTTCAGGAGATGGCCCAACAGAACCGCTTAAACCTCATATGGGTCCCGGGACATAGGGACATTGAGGGAAACTGTAAGGCAGACGAGCTTGCCAGGCAGGCCACGACCTAGCAGGTTCTTCGGGATAAAGAGCGCTTAGGTATGCCGTTTGCCACATGCAAACTAATGCTGAAGGAGCACACACTCCGTCAAGCCAACGAAAGATGGCTGCAATCCCCAGGGTGTCGGATATCGAAACAAACCTGGCCAAAATAGGATCTTAAAAGGTCTAGACGCATTTATGCCCTAACTAGGAGGGAAATCTGCATATTGATAGGGGTATTAACCGGTCACTGCCTCATTGGTAGGCATGCAGAAAGGCTAAGTGTGCCCTACCGACGATGCTGCAGGAGTTGCAAAGATGATGAGGAGGAGGAAACGGTGCAACTGTCCGGCTTTAAGCGGCGTGAGAACGCGCTTTTTGGGAGTTCCGTTCCTAGATAGTCTAAGCCAGATCGCGGAACTGGACATAAAGGACTTGATGGGCTTCATAAAGTCATCTAAGTGGTTCGAGGAGGAGTAACGGTGTCGGTTTAGGAGTGTCAGTCCCGGGATTCTGCTATGTGGAAAATCCCAACAACTCAGGGATTTTCCATATGGCTGGGTCCCGGGGCTGACTTTCCTTGTGTTGGTGGTATCATAACGGGCCTTCAAAACTGGCCTAAGTGTGCCTCTGCGGCAGCCACTTGAACCTACCTAACTGTGGCAGTATTGACATTGGTGCGCTTAGGATTAGCTGCTATCACTGCGACGTTGAGGTCTTCCCCGTCCAGCAGGCTGTCTCCCATCTCCGAGCTGTTCACTGCTCCTTCGCCATTTGACGTGGCAGATACCATACTTTCCGAGTCGGACATTTCCGACTCCTCTACCGGCACTGCGATGTCCGAGCCCTCCGGTGCAGCCGAAATAGCAGCGCGCTGTGCATCGCCGCGGTATACGTGGATCACGATATGACCCATGCCGTAGTGCACTCGTCCATTGCACCGTTTAAGGGGCTCGAGTGCTTCCTTAGTCTAGGTGAAGACCACTTGCTTGTCAGGCCCTACCGCATCCTCGACCAGATTGACACCCCAGTCCTGCGTCGGGAGAGACGTGTTCATGATCCTCAGCATCCTGAGAATTCTCTCAGGTTCAGCAGGGATAGCAGGAATCCACGCTCTTCCCCTTGGCCGAGCCGGGATGTCCTTCCAGTCGACAACCTCGATTCTTGCCCCTTGGTAGACCCACCCAGTCTTGCAGCTGCTGCCTGGTACAGTGCAATAGTTTTTGCATCCTCGCAAGCGAATACCTTGATTCAGCCTGGTTCCATCCCGCATCAGAACCCATCGGCGTGGCACCCGGAGACTCATCCATAATGTCGAGAAGGGCATTACCGATAGCGTTCCGGACGTACCGCCACTGGTCCCTGGGGATGCCCCAGCTTTCGTTACCTCGGTCAATGACGCCGATGAGGATCCTATCCTTAGTTACTTCAGCAAAGCTGAGTTTACCCACTACGGGGGCGTGTTGCTGCCGCTTTGGGTGAGGTTTTAAATCCACGTCCGATCTCTGGCGTTTGAAGGGCTTTCCATTAACCTTCTTTGGCGCGTAATCGCTTTGGCAGTTCGGTAAGATAGCTTCAGCCATCTACACCGTCTTTCTAGCATTCGGCGATAGCATCTCTTGTGAAATACCCTCGTATTTCTTCAGGATGCTCGCGGCCGCTCTTTTGTCCAAGTACTCAGAGCGACTGGGAGATGGCTTTTGTGGTAAATTTCGACCCGTAGTTGCCATCGCGGTCGTTCCCTTATTTGGATCTCTGGGGCCAGGTCGTGAGACCACTGCCACAGACGTTAAAGAGTTGGTTTCGGTACCGGCACTTACTAGGACTTTAGCATCAGCCGTTGTTGGCTTCACTGTGTTTGTACCGGTACTTACTTTGAGGATTGCCCCCTTGTTATCCAGAGCTAATCGACCCGTAGTAGCCATCGCTGTCAATCTCTCGGCTGATAGAGAAATGGAGTTTGTCCTCGAACGTTGCGTTCTCGCTTGCTCAGGCATTTTCCTCCTCTGCTGTGCAGTATACATTGTTGTATCTTTAGTTTTAGGTTTTTTGTTACTATTTATCATCTTGTTCGTACGACCCCTCGCCGGGCAAGGCCAGTTTAGGGTCAAGGGAAGAGTAAGGGGAATGTGTCGTCCGCCGCGGCAGAGCCCCATACCGCGGTAAGGCCATAGTTACTTTACGAGGTGGCCCGGTATCAGAGAGGCTCCGTTCGATTACAGCCACGATTTGCCTCCCGGCTGCAAACGAGCTTGCCAGGCAGGGCACGACCTAGCAGGTTCTTCGGGATAAAGAGCGCTTAGGTATGCCGTTTGCCACATGCAAACTAATGCTGAAGGAGCACACACTCCGTCAAGCCAACGAAAGATGGCTGCAATCCCCAGGGTGTCGGATATCGAAACAAACCTGGCCAAAATAGGATCTTAAAAGGTCTAGACGCATTTATGCCCTAACTAGGAGGGAAATCTGCATATTGATAGGGGTATTAACCGGTCACTGCCTCATTGGTAGGCATGCAGAAAGGCTAAGTGTGCCCTACCGACGATGCTGCAGGAGTTGCAAAGATGATGAGGAGGAGGAAACGGTGCAACTGTCCGGCTTTAAGCGGCGTGAGAACGCGCTTTTTGGGAGTTCCGTTCCTAGATAGTCTAAGCCAGATCGCGGAACTGGACATAAAGGACTTGATGGGCTTCATAAAGTCATCTAAGTGGTTCGAGGAGGAGTAACGGTGTCGGTTTAGGAGTGTCAGTCCCGGGATTCTGCTATGTGGAAAATCCCAACAACTCAGGGATTTTCCATATGGCTGGGTCCCGGGGCTGACTTTCCTTGTGTTGGTGGTATCATAACGGGCCTTCAAAACTGGCCTAAGTGTGCCTCTGCGGCAGCCACTTGAACCTACCTAACTGTGGCAGTATTGACATTGGTGCGCTTAGGATTAGCTGCTATCACTGCGACGTTGAGGTCTTCCCCGTCCAGCAGGCTGTCTCCCATCTCCGAGCTGTTCACTGCTCCTTCGCCATTTGACGTGGCAGATACCATACTTTCCGAGTCGGACATTTCCGACTCCTCTACCGGCACTGCGATGTCCGAGCCCTCCGGTGCAGCCGAAATAGCAGCGCGCTGTGCATCGCCGCGGTATACGTGGATCACGATATGACCCATGCCGTAGTGCACTCGTCCATTGCACCGTTTAAGGGGCTCGAGTGCTTCCTTAGTCTAGGTGAAGACCACTTGCTTGTCAGGCCCTACCGCATCCTCGACCAGATTGACACCCCAGTCCTGCGTCGGGAGAGACGTGTTCATGATCCTCAGCATCCTGAGAATTCTCTCAGGTTCAGCAGGGATAGCAGGAATCCACGCTCTTCCCCTTGGCCGAGCCGGGATGTCCTTCCAGTCGACAACCTCGATTCTTGCCCCTTGGTAGACCCACCCAGTCTTGCAGCTGCTGCCTGGTACAGTGCAATAGTTTTTGCATCCTCGCAAGCGAATACCTTGATTCAGCCTGGTTCCATCCCGCATCAGAACCCATCGGCGTGGCACCCGGAGACTCATCCATAATGTCGAGAAGGGCATTACCGATAGCGTTCCGGACGTACCGCCACTGGTCCCTGGGGATGCCCCAGCTTTCGTTACCTCGGTCAATGACGCCGATGAGGATCCTATCCTTAGTTACTTCAGCAAAGCTGAGTTTACCCACTACGGGGGCGTGTTGCTGCCGCTTTGGGTGAGGTTTTAAATCCACGTCCGATCTCTGGCGTTTGAAGGGCTTTCCATTAACCTTCTTTGGCGCGTAATCGCTTTGGCAGTTCGGTAAGATAGCTTCAGCCATCTACACCGTCTTTCTAGCATTCGGCGATAGCATCTCTTGTGAAATACCCTCGTATTTCTTCAGGATGCTCGCGGCCGCTCTTTTGTCCAAGTACTCAGAGCGACTGGGAGATGGCTTTTGTGGTAAATTTCGACCCGTAGTTGCCATCGCGGTCGTTCCCTTATTTGGATCTCTGGGGCCAGGTCGTGAGACCACTGCCACAGACGTTAAAGAGTTGGTTTCGGTACCGGCACTTACTAGGACTTTAGCATCAGCCGTTGTTGGCTTCACTGTGTTTGTACCGGTACTTACTTTGAGGATTGCCCCCTTGTTATCCAGAGCTGTCTAAGCGACTACTGCAAACGCGAAACACTCACCTTATTGAATTTTGAAAATTTGAATTTAAAAGTACCTCTCTATATATGCATACTAATTGAATTAAATATGTGTATAAATAAATATGCATATGTCTATATATTTAAGCTCCTTTTCTCCATTAAGGAAACATTATTTAATAGCAATGAATTTACTTGTATAAACTCTTTACATATGTATAGACATACATACAGACTGAATTAATTAATTATTAGTGTTTATATAACAACAATTTTATATCATTAATTATTCACCTCACAATTAAGTATAAAATGTTCGCAACGAATCATCCTTTATAATAATGAAAAGCACTGGCAACGCCCGCAGATGACAGGTGTGAAGACACACACGCATACATACTTTTGAACTGCACTTTTGCCTTTGCTTCTTAACCTGTACGCCGTTCTTGAAATTGTGTGATTTTGTGAGAAAAAATTAATTAAAATTTGTGAATAAAACTAATCAAATAATAAAAAGTTGAATGCAAAAGCAAAGTTTGTTTAAACAAAAAGTTAGCACAGCATTAGCATAAGTTGCTATTGTCAGCCATTAGTTGCCGTCCCAGCAACAACAACAACCACGGCCTGCAACTAGGCGCATTTGCACCAACAACAACAACTACAGCCGGCAAATCAGCACATAGTTTTGTGCACCAGCAGCACCCAGAGCTGAACCAGCTAGTCCCAACCCAACAGAAGGCACCCAATTAAACAGTGGTCCTTCTTCGCCACTTTGGATCCAGCGACCAGAACATAAAAGCTAAGTTGATATTCCCAAATCCGTAAGTATGAAATGAAATTTCATAACCTCTCCCTACGGTTTGACATATTAGAAATCAAAGCATATTAGGAAATTTCTTTTGTCTCGAGAATAGTTATTTCTCATATCCCGTTAAAAGAAAAATTTTCCATCTCGTTACGGTTTCTAAATGTACGAAGAAATTCAATAACCCCTGTACGGTATATACATACATATGTACAAAACTTAAATAGCTATCAGCCAGTATATTATACGGTGGGCAACTTTGCCAATTTTGGTTCTCAATTTTTTAGTCGTGTAATCAGACTAATTAAATCTCACTCTCTCTCAAACCAGTATTAATTTACATTCTTCATTGGTTTTAACAATAAAATTTGAATTTTGATGAAAATAAGACCCTGTTTCTTAGAATTAAAAACTCACAAATTTGCGTGCAAATTATTGTACATAAGTACATATATACAGACACATACTCAAATATATCGGTAAGAAATTATTGAAAACGGCAAAAGCGGTAATAAAATTCCTCGTGCATAGTGGTACAAGAGTGGTTCAGTGTGTGCAAAATCATTTACAATTTTCTCTTAAATAATTTTTCTAATCTGTTCGGTCTCTATTAAAAATATTACTGAGCTTATTTTTTCTCGCTCAATATATCTCAAACTACAGTCCAATTTAATATCGAATCGGAAATTTGAATATCATTTGATAGCATCCCAAGAAGATATAAAGAAAAGTCAAATTAAAATCACTTAGTAAAAGATTCTAAGAAATATACTCCTACATATTTACTAACTATTGTATATGTATATAATTTGTCCCTCACGTATATATGCCCTCATCCCAATATATATAGATACATAAATATACAGTGCAAATGCGGTACAGTGGTCAAGTTTGCTAAGTCACACCCTCAAATTTTATTTAACGTATAATTTTAAAGTTTTGAAATTTTTTCTCTCTCTTGCGAGTAATTTGGTTTTTTAAACTCAAACTCTCTCAAACATAGTTATAAAGCAAACAAATACTCTCTCTTCAAAATAAAATTTTTTTTTTTTTGTCTCTAAATAAATTTTTTTCCTCATTCTCATCCGTGAACGCTTGTGAAACATAACATAAAAATGAGTGACGATGAGAAAAAGCAGGGTAAATCCGCAGACAATCAGTCCCGTAAAGTGGTCAAAAAGGTTAAGGTTTCATCTGCCCCCAAAAAGTTCACAACAGAAACGGATCATTTCAATGAATATTGTGCGCGATTTACGTCCACTTCCCTTGAAAATAACACCCAGTCCTCTCTTAAAATAAAATCCTCAAATATTGATAAATTTTGGGGTAGGGTTCAGAAAGCATTTGATCAGGTTGTGGAAGAAGACGAACAAGACCTGCCTGAAGACTTTTTAGCATCTGCACATAGCAAGTATACGACCTGCCTCACAGCCTACGAAGACACAAAAGCCCAGATAGAAGATCAGCTCATTTTAGTTACCCAAGCGAATAAACCCACGCCTCCTCCCGTCACAACGCAGCACCTCGAAAGTTCCGGCCTTAATTTGAAAGTCCCACCTTGCGATACTGAAACCTTTTATGGTGGATATGAAAAATGGCCGTCATTTCGTGACATGTTCACGGCGGTCTATATTAACCACCCCAAACTCACCCAGGCACAGAAATTGTATCACCTTAGATACAAAACGCAAGGAAAGGCATCGGAGATAGTCAAGCAATTCCAATTGACTGATGAGAATTTTGATTTAGCGTGGGAAGCCCTAAAATCCCGATACGAGAACAGACGAGTTCTCGTAGATAATCAAATACGGGCGTTGATGAACTTGAAATCAATAACTACGGAAAACAGTGAAGATATCCAAAAGTTGCAATCCACTGTGAACAATTGTTTAAAAATTCTCTCCACGCAACAAGTATCGACAGAAAATTGGGATCCGATACTTATTTATCTTGTCACCTCTAAACTTCCCGAAAATACCCTAACTTTATGGGAACAATCTCTCACTTCGAGGAAAGAACTCCCCAACTGGTCCCAAATGAACCAGTTCCTCACAACCCGCTATGAAGTCGTAGAAAGAGTTGATCAATGGCGACCAAATAATCAAAAAAGTAGTAATCAGACTAGGCCAACATTTAAAAGTCAAAATCCCTTCCAACATAAAGCAAATTCTCATACCCAATCTCACATGACAGAGCAGCGGACAATGTATAAATGCTCGATGTGTAAAACCTCCTCTCATTCGCTGATCAACTGTTTCAAGTTTAAAAAACTATCGGCCTCTGATCGCAGAAAATTTGTGAGAGAAAACAATATGTGTTTCAACTGCCTCTCTCAGTCACACATATTGAAAGACTGTCCTAGCACTCAGACATGTAATCAATGTCGAGATCGGCACAATTCAGTGCTTCACGAAAGCACAGCCTCTATGCCGAAAAGACAAGACCCCAGAGTGCAAAAGACAACTTCGCAAGCCACAACCTCAAACTCGATAAATTCCGCCAACCAAAACTCGAACGAAATAGTTCCTAACAATGATGAACCCTCTTGCTCACAGAATGCTCAAGTGCAATCGTTCTATTCAGAAAACGATCGCAAAATAATTCTGCCCACGGCTATCGTGCCGATTGAGCATAGAGGCGAAATTTTTAAGCTTAGAGCTCTTGTAGACCAGGGTTCGGAACGAAGCTTTATATCCACCAAAGCGCAGAATAGAATCAAACTTCCATACAAACCCTCTAAGTTTGAAATCTCAGGAATGGGTGGAAGGGTAGTCCAAACCTCGAACAAACTCTGCTCTTTGACTTTGGTATCTTCCGATCACAAAACCAAAATAAATGCGGAAGCCATAGTTTTACCTCAGCTTACGAAAATGCTCCCCAAGTTCCAACTCACTCACGAACTTCAAGCTAAGTGGTCTCACCTCAGCCTTGCGGATTCGAATTGTCACTCTCCATCCCAAATCGACCTTGTTCTGGGCAGTGATATAATTCCTCAAATCGTGCAGGAAGGTGTAGAAAAGATCTCACCCGACATATTAGCTCAGAAAACTATTTTTGGATGGGTTTTGAGCGGTAAAGCTCCTGTGAGTGTAATTTCATTTTCAACCCAAGTCTCAGAAGTAACTAATGAGGATCTCAATACCCTATTGCGAAAGTTTTGGGAACTAGAGGAAGTACCAACCTGTAACCACATAACCCCGGAGGATGAGCTTTGCGAGGATTTTTACGCAGCTACAACGAAACGACATGATAATGGTCGTTATATAGTAAGGCTGCCATTTAAACCTAGTTTCCCAGAGTCAATTAGTTTATCCCACTCTCGCCCCTCAGCTCTTAGT
The DNA here is from genome assembly GCA_964058755.1 of Campiglossa producta. NCBI lineage: Eukaryota > Metazoa > Arthropoda > Insecta > Diptera > Tephritidae > Campiglossa > Campiglossa producta. The sequence goes on along the minus strand of CAXKVI010000006.1, from coordinate 13,367,295 downwards.
CAATTTCTAGGAATGGAAAGAAATCTGCAGAAGAAAGGAGATCTTAAGACCCAATATGATAATGTCCTGGAAGAATACCTCACTCTCGATCATATGGAGGAAACGGACTCCTATGAAAAATTTCAGAACGGCAAATGTACGTCATTTTACCTTCCCCATCACGCGGTCATAAAACCAGAGAAAAAGACATCGAAAGTACGTGTCGTTTTTAACGCCTCAAAAAGGTCGGGATCCGGATATTCCCTTAACGATATTCTCTATACCGGTCCGACTCTTCAACCCGATTTGATGCTTCTTATTCTCAAGTGGCGAACATATCAGTTTGTTTTCAACGGAGATGTCGAGAAAATGTATCGTCAGATAATTATGCATGAAGATGATAGAGACTATCACCGTATTATCTTTCGGTCATCCCCAAGCAACCCCATTAAGGATTACCGTTTGAAAACAGTAACCTTCGGCGTAAACTGTGCTCCTTACCTCGCCATACGCACCATGCATCAACTCGCCAAAGATGTGGAAGATATTTTCCCGAAGGCAGCCCATGTTTTGATCAAAGAGACGTATGTGGATGATATTCTCTCAGGCAGCCATGATATTCTCTCGGCTGAACAATCCCTCTCACAGGTCATCCAAGCGCTCGGTTCAGCAGGATTTCCCTTGCGAAAAATAACAGCCAATCATCCCGATATTCTCAAAGACATAAGGAAAGAAGACTTGCTTGACACGAACTTTCTCGAATTTGAGAAAGCGAGCAACACTAAAACTCTCGGGATTCAATGGAATGCCCTTACAGATACCTTTTCTTATACAGTTGGCTCCATACCATTATCGTCCGCTAGCACAAAGAGACAAATTCTCTCCTCTGTTGCAAAACTTTTTGACCCCGCAGGGTGGCTCACGCCGATAATGATTCAAGCTAAGATTCTCCTTCAAGAGTTATGGTTAGACGGAACGGATTGGGATGAACAGGTCAAACCGCTTCGACTCGTAAAATGGTCTCAGTTCGCAAAAAATCTGCCCGACATCTCGAATATTAAGATAGGCCGATGGGTAAAATATGTCCCAAACCTGCAGGTCGAACTGCACGGTTTCTGCGACGCGTCTGAAAAGGCATACTGCGCCAACTTATATGTTCGAACTACTAACGGTACCAGTATAAGTTCTCATCTTCTGGTTTCCAAAGGCAAAGTTGCACCTCTTCGCACGACCAGTTTGCCAAGGCTAGAACTATGCGCAGCTCTCCTCCTGGCCCGATTAGTCGCCGTTGTCCAATCCCACCTGGAACTATCTATCACAAAACTTACCATGTGGTCTGACTCGGAAATTGTGCTAGCATGGCTTGAAAAACCTCCCCACTCTTGGAAAACCTTCGTATCCAACCGCACTGCGGAAATCATGGATCTCGTCGGAAATGCATCCTGGAAACATGTAGGCAGTCGCGACAATCCAGCAGATATGGGCACCAGAGGATGCAAACCCATGGACTTGGCTAATTCTTCGCTATGGTGGAATGGCCCAGAGTGGCTAACTCGGCCACCCGAAGCTTGGCCAAAACCCAATACCCGCAGCATCAACCCCCCAGAAGTACGTCGCGTCGAGGCGCTATATGCAGCTGAAGACGAAGTCGATTTTTTGGATCGATTCTCCTGTTTTTCGCGCGCCCTCAAGGTCATGACATATGTAATTAAATTCATAAATAAACTCAAGGACCGAATTCGAGGTATACCTTCCACTTACTCCCCCTCTCTATCACATGACGACCTGCGCAAAACAAAACAAAGGATCATGGCATTAACTCAAACCCGATATTACCCTATCGAAAAGACCTGTCTGGAAAATTCGAAGCCAATCGATAAACGAAGTTCTCTTTTAACTCTTAATCCATTTTTCGATTCAACTGGCCTTCTCAGAGTGAATGGAAGATTAGCTCATTCGACGTTGACCTACAACGAACGACACCCTATCATCATCCCAGAGAAATCTCGATTTGCAACTTTATACTTAAAATTCCTGCATGAAATCCTCCTTCACGCAGAAACGCGTCTCATGCAGCAATGCCTCAGGCAGGAGTTTTACATCCCACGTATGAATCCTCTCATTAAAAAATGCATTTCTGAATGCAAAATCTGCACCTTACATAAGCATCAAATGCGCTCACAAATCATGGCAGCATTGCCAGTGGACCGATGCACTTATACTCCGCCTTTTACGATTACTGGCGTTGACTTTGCTGGGCCTTTTCCTGTAAAAGCCTCTCTGCTAAGGTCTCACACCTTATTAAAAGGCTACGTGGCAGTTTTTGTATGCTTTTCTACAAAAGCTGTTCACCTCGAGTTGTGCTCAGACCTAACCACCAATGCTTTTCTCGCGGCATTTGCTCGTTTCGTCGGACGCCGTGGGTACCCCGCAAAGATGATGAGCGACAACGGAAAAACGTTTATAGGTGCCAAAAGAGCTACCGAAAAGGAATTTGTCGATTTTCTAAAGATTGCGTCTCAAGATGTCATTGATAAGTACTCTCCTCAAGGCATAAATTGGCAATTCATTCCCCCCGGCGCTCCTCATATGGGTGGTTTGTGGGAATCCGCTGTAAAAAGTTTTAAATTACATTTCAAAAGAGCCGCAGGTACACATAAGTTCACATTTGAAGAATTCACCACTCTCCTGATAAGAATAGAAGCCGTGCTGAATTCTCGTCCTATCTCGTCTCTTTCTCAAGACCCTGCCGATTTTACCGCACTCACCCCCGGTCATTTTCTCAGGGGTAGCCCCCTACTTGCCATCCCTGAAGTGGATCATGCAGAGATGTCACTCTTGAATCGTTGGGAAAAGGTAAAATGCATACACCACCAATTCAGCAAACGATGGAAAGAAGATTACCTTAAGGATCTCCAAAAAAGGCATAAGTGGAAAAATCCACAAATGGAACCCAAAGTCGGCGAGTGCGTTCTAATTTACGACGACTCACTTCCACCTACCGAATGGCGCCTGGGACGTATTGAAAGAATACATCCAGGGCCAGATGGGCATATTCGCGTTGTCGACGTTCGCACTCAGACCGGTATACTTAGGCGACCACTTGTAAAACTATGTTTTCTCCCCACTCTTGAAAGTCCAACTTCTCGGGAAAACACGGAAAATACACTCCATTAGCATTGAACTATCTGTGTCCATTCCTACCGCTTTCTCGCTGCCGCAATACCTCACCCCGTAACGTCTAAAAATCCTGAAACCCCCTTCACTCGCAATTTCTCAGCACTAAAAATGTGTCTTCAATTGTCATTTCAGAGCACCATGGATCGAGCACCGCAATCTTCATCACGAAGACCGTTGCGATCAGGAATCGTTACGGCGTCCAACGAAGGCAATCAATCCCGCAGCCCGACGCTACCGCCTGATTACAGACGATGCCGTATATGCACACAAAACCACGCCCTACGCAACTGTCCTATTTTTAGAAAGATGAAGCCGCCACAAAGATGGATCCTAGCACGCGCACATAAGTTTTGCTTAAATTGTCTGGCACTATCGCACGCCACTAGCGAATGCAGCTCTTATGACCGATGCCGAATGTGCGGCCAAAGACACCATTCATTACTGCATCGTCGGGACGCAACCTCTGGCGCCCCGCACCCTATCCAGGCACCCCGGCTTGGTCGATCAAATCAGGCACCCTCTGCCTCCTCCGGGCGACCCCGTTCTCGCCCGGACATCCGGGCACCGTCGGCAGCGCCCACCATTTCTCGCCGCACCGTTCGACGTACGGCTCAAGGACTGCAGACTGCCACCTTTCGGGGAAATGTGACCGAACTACTAGTGCAGGATGCTTTACAAACCCTTCAGGAGTTACAAGAGGCTCTAGCCGCTGAACGCGCCTAGGGCGGGGACGATGTCTAAGCGACTACTGCAAACGCGAAACACTCACCTTATTGAATTTTGAAAATTTGAATTTAAAAGTACCTCTCTATATATGCATACTAATTGAATTAAATATGTGTATAAATAAATATGCATATGTCTATATATTTAAGCTCCTTTTCTCCATTAAGGAAACATTATTTAATAGCAATGAATTTACTTGTATAAACTCTTTACATATGTATAGACATACATACAGACTGAATTAATTAATTATTAGTGTTTATATAACAACAATTTTATATCATTAATTATTCACCTCACAATTAAGTATAAAATGTTCGCAACGAATCATCCTTTATAATAATGAAAAGCACTGGCAACGCCCGCAGATGACAGGTGTGAAGACACACACGCATACATACTTTTGAACTGCACTTTTGCCTTTGCTTCTTAACCTGTACGCCGTTCTTGAAATTGTGTGATTTTGTGAGAAAAAATTAATTAAAATTTGTGAATAAAACTAATCAAATAATAAAAAGTTGAATGCAAAAGCAAAGTTTGTTTAAACAAAAAGTTAGCACAGCATTAGCATAAGTTGCTATTGTCAGCCATTAGTTGCCGTCCCAGCAACAACAACAACCACGGCCTGCAACTAGGCGCATTTGCACCAACAACAACAACTACAGCCGGCAAATCAGCACATAGTTTTGTGCACCAGCAGCACCCAGAGCTGAACCAGCTAGTCCCAACCCAACAGAAGGCACCCAATTAAACAAGAGCTAATCGACCCGTAGTAGCCATCGCTGTCAATCTCTCGGCTGATAGAGAAATGGAGTTTGTCCTCGAACGTTGCGTTCTCGCTTGCTCAGGCATTTTCCTCCTCTGCTGTGCAGTATACATTGTTGTATCTTTAGTTTTAGGTTTTTTGTTACTATTTATCATCTTGTTCGTACGACCCCTCGCCGGGCAAGGCCAGTTTAGGGTCAAGGGAAGAGTAAGGGGAATGTGTCGTCCGCCGCGGCAGAGCCCCATACCGCGGTAAGGCCATAGTTACTTTACGAGGTGGCCCGGTATCAGAGAGGCTCCGTTCGATTACAGCCACGATTTGCCTCCCGGCTGCAAACGTCCAATGGGCACGTGGTCGCATAACACCCTGGATTGGGAGGAGGAGGCTTGGCTTCTCTCGTGATGTAGTACCGGTGGCGCTATTATCACAAGGGCAGCGTAGCCTTGTGGCTATCGACTTAAGCCCTCGTACCGCGGCAAGGTGTCCACCCTTTACGAGGGTAATAACGCAGTTTTCCTTCACATAGGGGAATTTCCTTATAAAAACTGTTTATTTTAAAATAAATAAACATAAACACGAAAGTGCTATTATAGTAAAAAGATTATTGAACACTAAGGGCGGATTTCTCGACTGCCTGTTAACGCCAAAGTTCACTGTCACTTCACTGTCTGTTTAACAGCCAGTTCATTTGCCCTTTATTTAACAGGAGGATGAACTGCCCGATAAAATTTAAAGTGAGCGTTAAGTTGACGGCTAGTTGAGAAATCCGCCCTAAGGGTTGTTTTTTATTTGTCCATGCAATACCAAAACGCATCGCTGCAAAAGTACTGTGTGGTAGGTACATAGTACCTGGTAGTAAATAATTTAGGCTTTTGTTAACTGAGGAATTTAAATTCTAGGTAATCATTGTTATGTTATATATCTATGTGCAAAGGTTTAACGAGCGACCCAATATTTTGAGGAAAACGTAAAATTTTAGTTTAGTATAGTTTGATCGCTTGCTAATTCAAACGCGTTTTTGAGACGTTTAAAAACCAAAAAAAGTGTTGATATATTAATTAAACTATAATAGTGATAAATCGGAATCTAACTAGTTATAATGTTGTTTGTCCCTAATTGAAGATCATTTTTCATTGCAGATCTTTATGATACTTTCACAGTGGCTTGTTAATAGTGAAATGTTGATATTTTGTTTATTCACTTGTGGGCGGCCACGCCCATTTTCCAAAATATTACCAAAAAACCTTAGGTTAGGTTAGGTTCAAGTGGCTGCCGCAGAGGCACCCCTAGGCCAGTATTAAAAGGCCCGTTGTGATACCACCAACACTAGAAAAGTCAGTTCCGGGACCCTGCCATATGGAAAATCCCGGTATTAACGGAATTCTCCACATAGCAGAATCCCGGGACTGACTTTCCTATACCGACACCGTTACTCCTCCTAGAACCATTTAGATGACTTGATGAAGGCCATCAGGTCCTTTATGTCCAGCTCCGTGACCTGGCGTAGGCTGACCAGGAAGGGAACTCCCAAAAAGCGCATTCTCGCGCCACTTAAAGCCGGGCAGTTGCAGATGAGGTGCTCCACCGTTTCCTTCTCCTCATCATCCTTACAACTCCTACAGCATCGTCGGTAGGGCACACCCAGTCTTTCTGCGTGCCTACCAATGAGGCAGTGCCCAGTTAATACCCCTATTAATATGGAGATTTCTCTTCTCCTTAGGGCATAAATTTGTCTTGATCTTTTATGATCCCATTTCGGCCAGGTTTCTTTGGATATCCGGCATCCTGGAGATTGCAGCCATCTTTCGTTGGCTTGGCGGAGTGTGTACTCCTTCAGCATAAGCTTGCATGTGGCAAACTGCATACATAAGCGCTCTTTATCGCGAAGAACCTGCTTGGTCGTGCCCTGCCTCGCAAGTTCGTCTGCCCTACAATTTCCCTGTGAGGTTAACGCGATTCTGTTGGGCCATCTCTTGTAGAGATCGACGACAGCTGAGCGTCAGTTCAGAGTTGAACGAGTAAGAGCCAAGGGATTTGATGGCCGCCTGGCTGTCGCTGAATATAAAAATGTCCTGTCTGATAGTGTGTTGGCCTATCCAAGCCGCGGCGTCCATGATTGCTGAAACTTCAGCCTGGAAGACACTGCAGTGATCAGGTAGTCTGAAGGAGAGGTCAAGGTTCAGATCCTTTGAATAAAACCCTCCCCCAACTCTGCCGTCTAACTTCGAGCCATCAGTATAAATGGAAGTGCCGCCATGAGTGACGGGACTCCGATCCGTGCTCTCCCATTCTTCCCTGCTGGGAATGTTGGTTTTAAAACCGCTATCTCCGACTGTTGTGGTCGCACAGCGATCTGTGCTCAGCGGAAGAAAGCTATAGGATCCCAAAATACAGGCGTGTCCAGTAGTACTTGCGCCCCAGCCGGACGTTTCCCTTAGACGCAGAGCCGATTCTGCTGCTACTCGGTGCCCTTCCAGATCGAGTGGCAAAATGCCAAAATTAAGGTTTTTTGCCTTGCTCAGCGCAGGCCACCATACTACAACTCCATAGAGCATGATTGGTCGAATGATTGCAGTGTAGATCCATTTGCATATTTTGGGGCTGAGCCCCCATTTCTTTCCAATGGCTCTTTTGCACGTGTAGAGTGCAATACACGCTTTCTTCTGGCGCTGAAGAACATTCTCCTTCCAGGTTAGTTTCCTATCCAGAACTGTGCCCAAGAACTTGGCTTTGTCAGCCAAGTTCAGGTGCACGTCATTCAGTTTTGGTAGTATAAGCGGTGGTATATTATAGCGGTTGGTGAAGAGAACCAGTTCTACTTTTCCCGCGTTGATGCTCAGTCCGCAGCGCGAGCACCATGAGGAAACCTCTCGCAGTGCTACTTGCATCAAGTCGCACAGGGTTTGTGGGAATTTGCCCCTATATGCTATAGCTAAGTCGTCTGCATATGCCACTACCTTCCCGCCCCCCCAGCTTGTGTCTCGCAGCATCGAGTTGACAGTGAGGTTCCATAGAAGCGGGGAGAGAACACCACCCTGAGGCGTTCCCCTTGTGACATAGCGTGATAAGTCAACCGAGCCCAGTGATGAAACTATTCGTCTACCCTTTAGTAGTTGATCAATAAGTCCAATAAGAGACCTGCTTATGCCCAGACTTGTTAAAGCGGTGTTTATAGCATCAGGGCTTATGTTGTTGAAGGCTCCTTCAATATCTAAAAAGGCCGCTAGACAGTACTCCTTCTCATACAGCGATTTTTCAATAACAGAAACTCGGCTGCGAAGCGCAGTTTCTGTAGATTTACCTTTGGTGTATGCATGCTGATACCTACAGATCAGGTTGTTATCAATAGTAGAGGAGAGGTAGTCATTTATTATCCTCTCGAAGGTTTTGAGCACAAAGGATGAGAGACTGATCGGTCTGAATTCCTTGGGCTCGTAATGAGACGCCTTCCCCGCCTTAGGAATAAACACTACCGTGGCACTTCTCCAGGAGCACGGAATGTAGCTAAGAGAAAGGCAGGCTGTATAGAGAAATACCAGCCATTTGGCTGATGTCTCCAGCGTGTTTATGAGTTGTGCGGGAATAATCCCGTCTGGTCCGGCAGCCTTGAACGGTTCGAAGCTTTTAACCGCCCACCTAACCTTTTCCTCCGTGATGGGTATGTATACAGCCAGGTTTGTTGTAGGTGCTACGGGTTCCTCATTCAAGTTCCCTGGGAAGTGCATATTCAAGAGCAGCTCTAGGATTTCCCTCTCCGTGCTGGTCCAGGATCCGTCAGGTTTGCGCAAATAGCTTGTGGCTGTTTGAGTTTTTGAGAGCACTCGTCTAAGTCTCCCTGTATCGTCGACATTTTCGACCCCAGTGCAGAAATTTCTCCACGATACTCTCTTCGCCTGCCTCAGAGCTTTTTTGTAGGCCCTGAGTTTAACTTTATATTCGAGCCATTGAGTCTCCGTGCCAATGCTCTTGGCCTTATTAAATTGTGTCCTACATGATTTACGGAGCGAGTCAAGGTCGTAGGACCACCAATGCGGCCTATGTTTACCGCGTGGTTTTGGCACTGGGCAAGCCTGCTCTACGGCATTCGAGAGCGCCGTTGTAAATGTCTTTACCAGATCCTGCAACTCCCCTACTGATGAGGGGACTTGTGGGGGCAGTGCTGGCAAGTCCCTAGATAGTATTTCATTGTGTAGCTGCCAGTTAGTGTTGCGTGGGTTGCGTTTCATAACCGGCTGCTCAACAGAAAAGTCTAGAACTAATTATACGTACCGGTGGTCGGAGAATGAGTGTTCATCGAGAACGCGCCATTTTCTGACCCACTCATAATCGCCTTCGCTGCAAATAGTGAGATCTATGACCTCCCTACGGGTTTTAGTAATAAACGTATTTTCGTTACCCACGTTGCAAACTACCAGGTTAGTTGTGGACAAGTAAACAAACAACGACTCTCCTTTAGCATTGATATCGGAGCTTCCCCACTGGACGTGATGAGCATTGGCGTCAGTTCCGATAATAAGATGACCCATGGAAAAATTTGCCACCAGGTCTTTTACCTCCCTCTGTGGCGGAGGTTCTTCGGCGTCGTAGGGCATATAGACCGACGCCATCGTCAGACTGGTACTGTCGACTATTAAACTGGCAGCTGTCGCGTCACCATTGGTATAGTTGGGCAAGAGAAAGGCATTCAGCTCAGACTTAACCAAAATACAGGCTCTAACCCTGCGCCCCTCGCTGGCTTGGATTAGCTTAAAACCCTTAGTCCGCAAACCGCAAATCCTTGAGCTGTTGACCCAGGGTTCTTGGATGAGGACCACATCTATGTCGCCTTTAGAGAGACGACTGATTAAAGCAGCCGAGGCTGCTTTAGATTTGTGCAGGTTTATCTGAATCACCACCAACATGAGAGCGCTCAGACTTCCCTGCCACCGCCGTATCGTTGAGTTCCACCTCGTCTGGAGGCTTATCTCTCAACGACGATTTGTTCAGACCACGATTTGGCGTAGCCGAGATCCTACTAACTGTGGCAGTATTGACATTGGTGCGCTCAGGAGTAGCTGCTATCACTGTGACGTTGTTCACTGCTCCTTCGCCATTTGACGTGGCAGATACCATACTTTCCGAGTCGGACATTTCCGACTCCTCTACCGGCACTGCAATGTCCGAGCCCTCCGGTGCAGCCGAAATAGCAGCGCGCTGTGCATCGCCGCGGTATACGTGGATCACGATCTGACCCATGCCGTAGGGCACTCGTCCATTGCACCGTTTAAGGGGCTGGAGTGCTTCCTTAGTCAAGGTGAAGACCACTTGCCTGTCAGGCCCTACCGCATCCTCGACCAGATTGACACCCCAGTCTTGCTTCGGGAGAGACGGGTTCATGATGCTCAGCATCCTGAGGATTCTCTCAGGTTCAGTAGGGATAGCATGAATCCACGCTCTTCCCCTTGGCAGAGCCGGGATGTCCTTCCAGTCGACAACCTCGATTCTTGCCCCTTGGTAGACCCACCCAGTCTTGCAGCTGCTGCCTGGTACAGTGCAATAGTTTTTGCATCCTCGCAAGCGAATACCTTGATTCGGCCTGGTTCCATCCCGCATCAGAACCCATCGGCGTGGCACCCGGAGACTCATCCATAATGTCGAGAAGGGCATTACCGATAGCGTTCCGGACGTACCGCCACTGGTCCCTGGGGATGCCCCAGCTTTCGTTACCTCGGTCAATGACGCCGATGAGGATCCTATCCTTAGTTACTTCAGCAAAGCTGAGTTTACCCACTACGGGGGCGTGTTGCTGCCGCTTCGGGTGAGGTTTTAAATCCACGTCCGATCTCTGGCGTTTGATGGGCTTTCCATTAACCTTCTTTGGCGCGTAATCACTTTGGCAGTTCGGTAAGATAGCTTCAGCCATCTCCACCGTCTTTCTAGCATTCGGCGATAGCGTCTCTTGTGAAATACCCTCGTATTTCTTCAGGATGCTCGCGGCCGCTCTTTTGTCCAAGTACTCAGAGCGACTGGGAGATGGCTTTTGTGGTAAATTTCGACCCGTAGTTGCCATCGCGGTCGTTCCCTTATTTGGATCTCTGGGGCCAGGTCGTGAGACCACTGCCACAGACGTTAAAGACTTGGTTTCGGTACCGGCACTTACTAGGACTTTAGAATCAGCCGTGGTTGGCTTCACTGTGTTTGTACCGGTACTTACTTTGAGGATTGCCCCCTTGTTATCCAGAGCTAATCGACCCGTAGTTGCCATCGCTGTCAATCTCTCGGCTGATAGAGAAATGGAGTTTGTCCTCGAACGTTGCGTTCTCGCTTGCTCCAGCATTTTCCTCCTCTGCTGTGCAGTATACATTGTTGTATCTTTAGTTTTAGGGTTTTTGTTACTATTTATCATCTTGTTCGTACGACCCCTCGCCGGGCAAGGCCAGTTTAGGGTCAAGGGAAGAGTAAGGGGAATGTGTCGTCCGCCGCGGCAGAGCCCCATACCGCGGTAAGGGCATAGTTACTCTACGAGGCGGCCCGGTATCAGAGAGGCTCCGTTCGATTACAGCCACGATTTGCCTCCCGGCTGCAAACGTCCAATGGGCACGTGGTCGCATAACACCCTGGATTGGGAGGGGGAGGCTTGGCTTCTCTCGTGATGTAGTACCGGTGGCGCTATTATCACAAGGGCAGCGTAGCCTTGGGGCTATCGACTTAAGCCCTCGTACCGCGGCAAGGTGTCCACCCTTCATGAGGGTAACCTTTAAACAACACTAATAACATCATCAGGTGAATGAGTGTACTAAATTTTAGCATTATATCTTTATCAGTTAAACAGATATTGCATATTCCGGTTTCCTTACTCTCGTTTAGAGAACTTTAGTCCAAAAGTGGGCGTGATCGTTCACCGATTTTTCTTATTTTCTGTGGTAGTACTCTACATAAACATAACATGCCTGGTACCTAGTTTCGTAAATCTATCTCACACCGTTCTGAAGTTATTAGCAGTCGAATTTGAAAATTGCTTAACTCATAAGTGGGCGGTGCCACGCCCACTTTCCAAATTTTGCAAAAATAATGTAAAGAATATGAAAATTAATGTATGTACCAAATTATATTATTATACCGGTATCAATTAATTAGATATGGACTTTTCAATATTTCCACCTCCTTTCAATATAACTTTTATGAAAAAGTAGCCGTGGTCGCGAAGCGATTTCGTTTATTTTCTATAGCTGAATTTAACACAACAATTCACAAAATTTTGTTATACTAGCATAAACTGTTCTGAAGTTATTAAGAGTCAAAATTGGAAAATTTCTTCAAATATATGTGGGCGGTGCCACGCCCCTTTTCAAAAAATTTGATAAAATCTGCCTTAGAACATCTAAATCAATACATATTGCAAATTTTATCATTGTAGCTGCTTCTAATATTGAATTAACCCGTTTTATAGGTTTTTCGAAATTTTAGATATCGAAAAAAGGGCGTGGTTATGGTCCGATATTACCCATTTTCAATACCAATCTATTCTGAAGCCAAATAAGTACGCATGCCGAATTTGGTGAAGATATCTCAATATTTGCTCAAGTTATTGTGTTAACGGACAGACGGACGGACAGACGGACGCACATGGCTCAATCAAATTTTTTTCGATCCTGATCATAATTATATATGGAAGTCTATATCTATCTCGATTCCTTTATACCTGTACAACCAACCGTTATCCCAACAAAGTTATAATACCCTCTGTACAAGTACAGCTGGGTATAAAAAGTATCGAAACCGCGACCTTTTCGTGCTCATTCGCACGCTTACCACATGTGCCATTTAGACGTTTTCATTTTCATGTCAAATGCCGTACTTAAGATTATCTATGGTGCTTTTGCTATATGAGTGTGGTGTGGTTAGTTAGTAAAATTCCAAACACACATATACATTAGAGTGGTTCACAGTTATGGACTTTTTGGAAATTCTAAAACGCTTCTTGAAATACTGTTCCTTGTGACAAAAACAAATGTTGTTGTTACGAAGCGACAGCGTTTCACCACAGTTCAGGTCGCGATGACATTGCAATATTATGAACAAAAAATTCCGATAGGTGGCGCGTGGGTCGCTATATTTTCAAAAATCGCATTTATGGAACATGTATTAATTACATGCATTTATGAAACATTATTACATGTATTACTACTATGAAAATAAATATTTTCCTAAAAAAAAAATTCCGCTAGGTGGAGTTGAGATCGGGGTAATAAAAACTAAAAATCTTAATTATGGACCGATTGATTGAGAGCTGATATTTAGCGTGTGTATTACTTAATCAATTTCCAAATGTTCAAAAAAAATTGGGCCCGCTAGGTGGCGCGTGAGTCGCTCTATTTAAGAAATGCGAAGGTCTGTTTTCGGTATTATTTTTATTATTTTATGCAATCAGATTTATCACCAAAAGGCAGAAGCTACCAGAGACTGAAAATAACAACAATGAGGATCCTGCCTTGTGAGTATAGACAAACAAGCATATAAATATGTACTTTTTGCGGTACTTTTTGCGGTACTTTTTGCGGAAAATGTCGCCCTCGCCTTATGCCCGCTAAAAGCCATGTTCTGTTGTAAAATGGGCATTACCTTCATAGAGGGCGTCAGTATCTTTTCTCAACCACCCTCCCCTATAAAATTGCAAAAAGGCAACATTTCTTGCCCTCGCTGTCGTAGACGGTACGGTTATTCGCCCTGATAAATGGCAATAACAAACAAAAACAGTATACTGTCTGTCACTTTCTAACACATGTCTATCAGCCACGATAAAGCAGCACCAATAGGCATACACAATTTTGACATTTAATATGGCGGTGGTGTTTTCTTCTTCTGAAGACATGCAGGGTGACACTGAAAATTTTAATTGTGCAGCAATATCACAGGGCGAAGTTAAAATTATAAAAATGTTCATCTACGAAATGGCAACATTTTGGTGGAGAAAAGAAAACGCTATTAGAGAGCCCCACAAAGCAGGCGACAAACGCAAATTTCGATCTGAATGACTGCAGTTATTTAAATGGTTATGTGAACAAGATGGTTTTGCATTTTGTTTTGTTTGCTCAAAGCAAATAGTTAGTCACTGCAGTCACCTTAAGGCACATGAAAACACAACAGCAAAATCTACAGCAGCAAGTAAGAGATGCAGAACTGAACATGGTAATGTTTTGTATTACTCATAATCTTCCGCATTCGTTAATGGACAGTCTTCCTGGGTTGTTAGTGGAGTGTTGCCCAGAATCTCAAATTGCTAAAAAAGTGAAATGTGCAAGAACGAAGGTGACACAAGTAACTGAGTACATTTCCAAGCAGGCAAGTCAGCAAATTTTTTTGGTTTTAAGACAAAAGAAGTTTTCGTAATAGTTGATGAAACAACTGACGTTTCGAATACCAAAAGCATGGTATTAGTTGCTCGATATGTTGATAATGCTTACAATATTCTTGATCGTTTTATTGGTTTGTTAGAAGTTGCAAAAGCAGATGCGGCATCATTATTTAATATCATTAAAGAGTTTTTTAAAATAAATTGTATACCAATGAAAAACATGATGCTATGGCTGGTAAATTTGGTGGGCTTAAAGCATTGCTAAGTGCCGAAGTTGACTTATTTTATATTAAATGTACCTACATGCCATTCCTTACATTTATGTTCAATGTATGCTTGCAAATTTTTACCAAAAAATGTAGAGGGGCTATATAGGAAGATATACAGTTTTTTTTCTCACAGCCCGAAACGTGTGAACGATTTCAGAGAGTTCCAGGATTATTGCGCGGTAAAGCCACATACAATTTTGGGAATTTGTCAAACTAGATGGCTTTCATTGGAAGCCGTAATTGTGAGAATAGTTGAGAAATGGGATTGCCTGAAATTATATTTTATTTCATGCACTTTGGAAGTAAATAGTATTAAATCGGCTGAAATAGCTGAACAAATGGATTGTAAAATGAAAGCTTATTTCTTTTTTTATCGTATATACTGCCTATAGTCAATAAACTTAATAAGGAGTTTCAATCGCAAAGCTCCCGTTTGCCATACTTGTATTCTAGTTTTAGAACTAACTATCTATTGATTTTAAGTCATTTTGTTTAATTAAATATAAAACTCTGAGTACTCTTGACCTAAACTTATGATATTTCGCATACAGGTGTAGAAACTTCGAACAATATGGGTATCAAACGAATCTGGAAGGTGCCAGGTCTCATTTGGGCTTCGATATATTTCGATAAATTTATCGATAACTGAGTTATCAGTCGAAATGGGATTGCCCAGAAAACTTAAATTTTCCCTACAATATGGGTATCAAACGAAAGGGGATGACCCCAGGTTTCAGTTGGACTTCGATATATTTCGATAAATTTATCGATAACTGATTATCGGTGAAAATGTTATTGAACAAAAACCGTAAAATTGCCCTACAATATGGGTATCAAACGAAAGGGCATGGCCCCAGGTTTCATTTGGACTTCCATATTTTTCGATAAATTGATCGATAACTGAGTTATCGGTGAAAATGTGATTGCCCAAAAACCTTAAAATTGCCCTACAATATGGGTACTAAACAAAAGGGGATGGCTCATGTTTCAATTGGACTTCGATATATTTCGATAAATTCACCGATAGCTGAGTTATCGATGAAAATGTGGTTGCTCAAAAACTTTAAATATTCCCTACAATTTGGGTATCAAACGAAAGGGAATGGCCCCAGGTTTCATTTGGACCTCAATATATTTCGATAAACTGAGTTATCGATGAAAATGTGGTTGCTCAAAAACTTTAAATAGTCCCTACAATTTGGGTATCAAACGAAAGGGAATGGCCCCAGGTTTCATTTGGACCTATATATTTCGATAAATTAATCGATAACTGAGTTATCGGTGAAAATGTTATTGAATAAAAACCTTGAAATTGCCCTACAATATGGGTATCAAACGAAAGGGCATGGAGCCAGGTTTCATTTGGACTTCAATATATTTTAATAAATTTATCGATAACTGAGCTACCGGTGAAAATGTGATTGCCCAAAAAACCTTCAAATTTTCCACAACATGGGTATTAAACAAAAGGGGATGGCCACAAGTTTCATTTGAACTTCGATATATTTCCATAATTAATCGATAACTGAGTTATCGGTGAAAATGTGATTGCCCAAAAAACCTTCAAATTTTCCACAACATGGGTATTAAACAAAAGGGGATGGCCACAAGTTTCATTTGAACTTCGATATATTTCCATAATTAATCGATAACTGAGTTATCGGTGAAAATGTTATTGAATAAAAACCTTAAAATTGCCCTACAATATGGTTATCAAACGAAAGGTGAAACCCCAGGTTTCATTTGGACTTCAGCGTATTTCGATAAATTTATCGATACTGAGTTATCGGTGAAAATGAGATTGCCCAAAAACTTAAAATTGCCCTACAATATGGGTATCAAACGTAAGGTGATGGCCCCAGTTTTCATTTGGACTTCAATATATTTCGATAAATTTTTCGATAACTGAGTTACCGGTGAAAACGAGATATGATCAGAATCCTTAAAATTTCCTCACAATATGGGTATCAAAAGAAAGGTTTAATCTGGACTTTAATATATTTCGATTAATTTATCGATAACTGAAAATCCTTAAAATTGCCCTACAATATGGGTATAAAACTAAAGGAGATGGCCCACCACAAGGGCTGACAGCAGGTTTCATTTGCACTTCAATAAAAACTGAGTTATCGGTGAAAACGAGATGGCTCAAAAGCCTTAAAATTGGCCAACAATATGGGTATCAAACGAAAAGGGATGGCCCCAGGTTTAATTTGGACTTCGATATATGTATTTCGATAGATTTATCTATAACTGAGTTATCGGTCAAAACGCGATCGCCCAAAAACCCTCAAATTATATAATCAATCTACCTTTCCCCATTGATGGGAATTTCAAAATTTTAAATACCCTTGGTAAATGCTTCAGTATTCAATAATATTATATAAATATCAAAGTTTGAAGTTTAGATGAGCTATTCGATAAATGCTCTCTGAGACATTTATACCCATACTTAAAGCCATATTTAACTTTAGAAACCCCACTTTCAATCGATTTCAATATGTGTATTAAATAAAATTTTTGAAAACCGCTTTTCAATACATACTATTTTTTCAAAACTCTAGGAACATAGACAAATAATTGGTCTTCCAACAGTTTTTTATTTGACCAATCTACCTAACTTGGTGAACTTCGACGACCGAATTTTTATCTAAAATGTTGAAAGGGTACTTCTCAGGGGCGGGCAAGGCCGCGGGTATATACTAGTGCTTAAAAAGAATAATTTCATTCATCTAACCATAGACACACCGCGTAAAGCGTGTAAACGTAGAAAATTGCCGAATGCAATGAACTGTCAAAATTTTTATGGAACGAAGTTTACACAAATTCGGTGAACTTCCGCGAGGAGTTTAGTGTGTAAACACCTCGAAAAATTACCCAATTCGATGACGCTGTTCGACATGCAGTTTTTCAAAGCAGTCAATGCACACTAGACAAAAATAGAAGAATATGCTAAAAATGGGTCAAAAATTAAATTAATGGGAATTTAAAAAAAAAAAGTATTCACATAAAGTGACGCTTGCTATATCGTGAAAAGATGTTTCTTTTTAGAAAAGCTCGTATCGGTAATAAGATTGTTAGAAATTAATGCGAACCATCTTAAGCGTGCGCCAATGTTCTTATACATTTTAAACTCCAAGTACTATTTAATACCTATATTAATTCCCACTCACAAATGTTCCAGATAAGCTTTACGTGGTGTAGAATCTATGTAGGCAGATGGGAAATTATTTTCCAGTTTTTAGTTCATTTTAAAAACATTTTAAATTAAAAATATTTTTTATTCTTTTTTTTATTTATTACAAAAACAAAGGTTGTTAGAGGTCGCGCTACTCGTTCTATAAAAAAAATTAGATGCTTGCAATTTTCATTTTATTTTAATATGATAAGTACAATAAAAAATTGGTTTTTTGTCAGCTATTATTCTGTTTTCATTGGCGAATATTTCCGTAATTTAATAGCCACCTTGGATGGCTAGAATAGGTTTAACGCCTAAAAATATTTTTCGAAATTGAATTCGGTGCAACTCAAACGCTTATACTGACTCCATTGCGCACTGTTTTTTGGCTGGACTTCGCCTCTAAATGGTTTATGACATCGCTAATTGGGATTCCGATATGGCGGTGAATTTTTTAAAAATTGACTGGATTGTTTTGATTCTTAGTATTCGGGGGTTCATATAGCTGCAGATGACGAATCCGATATCACTTTTACAAAATTCACGTTGGTGGATCCGATAAAATTCCATTAGTTTTCAAAAAAGCACTGCTATATTTTATCAACCACTTCGAACTTTGAAAAAGTGACTTTGGATTCGTGATCAGGAACTACATGAAACCGCGAGTACCAAGTTTCAAAGCAATCCAATCACCATTCTGAATTTTGAAAATATGATTCATAATAAGCGATGACATAAACCTGCTGATTACTAATCTGATATCATCTTTTAAAAATTCAAAATGGTGGATTCAATAAAGTCCGACTACTTTAAAAATATGCACCGCAATATTGGAATCATCATTTCGAATTTGTAGAAAGTGATATCGGATTCGTAATCAGCAGATCCATGAAGCCTCGACTAACAAATTTCAAAACAATCCAATTAGTTTTTAAAAAATTCACCGCCATATTGGACCCACCATTTTGAATTTTAAAAATCCAACATCGGATTCATAATCAGCGATGTCATAAACCTTCTAAATGAGAAATTTAGCCAAAAAACAGTGCGTGATGGGGTCAGTATACACGTTTTTTTGCACCAGTTTCAATTGCGAAGCATATTTTCAGGCATTAAACCTATTCTACCCATCTAATGAGGCTATTAAATTACAGGAATATTCGCAAATGAAGACAAAATAATAACTGATAAAAGGCCAAATTTTTGCTGTTTTTAAACATATTAAAATAAAATAAAAATTACGAGCATCTAATTTTTTTATAAAAACGAGTAGCGCGACCTCACTCTAATATCCATGCATACAAAGCATCACTAGTTCCTGTAAAACGCTGTCGCTTCGCAACAACAACATTTGTTATTGTAATAACAAAATAGCAGCCTCTTTTTTGTCACAAGGAACAATATTTCAAGGAGCATTTTAGAATTTCCAAAAAGTCCATATTTGTGAACCACTCTAATGAATATGTGTGTGTGAAATTTTACCAACTACCCTCCAGGCAAACGGTGACAATTGCCCCCAAGGTGGCAGTTCAACCGGTGAAAACGGACCTACTACTAGAACGACCCTTTGTGATGCAGAAGGTGTGAATTGCCACCTCGTGCATCACTAAGAGTCATTCTGGTATGGGATTCATATTCGACCAACGAGAGCAGCGCAACCGTAAGTATGAGCGCATCAACGCAAGCGCTGCGCAGAATTACCCAGCCTGCGCTACCACGCAATGACATCTCGGACCGCAGAGTTACACAGGCTGACGCTTTATTTATGCTGACGCCATTGTTGTTATTGAATGTATTTCATGCGTTTGCATTGTGCGGTATAGTTACAATTAAATTAACAATTGTCGTGTTTTGCGTGTAATTAAAAAGAAAAAGTGAGTGTGCATCGTGCCCTTTATTTATTAGCGTTTTGTGTAAAATAAAAATTGAACTCAGCCATGCAGAAAACGATGCAAAGCCGTCGAAATATAAAAAGGTTAGTGAACAAAAAAAAACAAGAGTTTTTGGCAAAACTCAACGTGCCGCAGCTACCGGAAGAAAATCCTATTTTGGAGCTTCCACTCCAAGCACCAATTTTTGAGCCGGTAGGTGATGGTCAGGAATGTTGTGTAAGTGGAATTTCTGAGGAAAATCCAAGTGATATTAGCTTGGGTTTGTACTTAAAAATTCCATTTACACAGCGTATAAAAGAGTGGGCTCTAAAGCACCGGCCAACTAGGGAGTGCTGCAATGATTTGCTGTGTATTCTGGCAGATGAAAATCTTTACGTGCCAAGGGACATTAGAACATTAGTGCCAAATATTGGAAATTGTATAATTAAAAGTGTTTCTCCTGGATTCTATTCCCATTTCGGTATAGAAATCCAAATATCGAGTATAAAATGTGACACTGAATTCAATGAAGTGGTTTTTGATGTAAATGTCGATGGCGCTCCCCTTTTTAATAGTTCAAGGGTCCAACTATGGCCAGTCCTAATAAGAATAGTGAACTTTGAAAGTATGTTGGTACTACCTGTAGGTATGTATGTTGGAAAACAAAAACCAAATAATGTAGACGAATATTTAAGTGACTTTATTGAGGAATTCAATCGCATTTCACAAACGGGTATTATTGTAAATGATAGAAATGTGCGTATTAAGTTACGAGCCATAGTTTGTGATGCCCCAGCTACTTCCTTCATATGTGGTACACCTGGTCACACTTCCTCTCATGGTTGTTCGAAGTGCTCCCAGTTGGCGAAAAAAATTAATGGCGTCTTGACTTATACCACATGCGTTGGTCAATTAGTTTCTGATGAGGATTTTGCTGAAAGGCGGCTAGAGTCTCATCACAAACAAGTTTTTATGTCGAGGCCCTCCCCTTTAGAGAAAATAGGCACGAAAATGGTAACCCAAGTTGCCATTGACCCTATGCATCTGGTGGATTTAGGGGTGATGAGAAAATTTTTACTGCGCTTGTTAAATAGCAAAGTTGACTTGAAGTATAAAGTGGAAAAGGACGATATTTCAAAAATTTCTCAGCATTTGGTTTCCCTTCGAAAATATATTCCAATTGAGTTTTGTCGCCGTCCACGAGGTTTCGAAGACATTGCTCACTGGAAGGCCACGGAGTACCGGCAATTTTTACTGTACACCGGGATTGTCGTTTTTAAGGATTTTGTGCAGGATGAACTATATTATGAGTTCCTCTTATTACACAGCTCATGTCGGCTTTTATCATGTCCAAAGAACTATGAGCAAAATATAAGCCTTTGTCAGGACATGTTGCAGGCTTTTGTTGAAAATTTTGCTGTTGTTTTTTTGGAAAATAGCGTGAGCTACAATGTTCATAGCCTCTTGCATCTTACAGAATGCGTTAAACAGTTCGGCGTTCTGCAAAATTTTTCGGCTTACCAATTTGAAAACTATTTGCAGCGACTAAAAAGTTACGTTAAAAAGCCAACCCATATTCTGCAACAAATTTTCAACAAAGTTCAGCATGAAAAGCACATCATAGCCACAAAAAAAGAAGAATTTTTAGAAGACAAGAATCGAATAAAAAGTTTTGTCACTTCAGAGTATACTTTTAGTGTCGATTTTCCTGACAACTACTGCTACATTAAACCTGACGTACCACCAAAAATCACAAGTTTTTGCAAAGTGACAAATACAGTGACAGGAAGTAGATTTTTAAACAAGACCCCCTTCTTTACAGAGCCCATAGACTCATTAAAATTTTTAGGTATATGCCTAGTCGACTTAAACCCCTGTGATCTTGAAGAAAGCTTCCCCACATCTGATATAAAATGTAAGTGTATCGCTTTTCCAAGTGAAGATAAAACTCTTTTTGTACCAATTCTACATGGCTGCTTTTAAATAAAATACCCAACAATCATATCTATTTTCTATTATTTGCTCTAACACCCGTTTGAGAAATGCCATTAAAATCCTCAATAAAGTCACGAAAATATTCCTCGAAATCATGTTTTTGTTTTCCAATATACATGTCTACAGGTAGTACCAACATACTTTCAAAATTATCAATTTTTATTAGAACTAGTCATAGTTTGACCCTTGAACTTTATTTTATTACATTTATCTCGAAAACCACTTCGTTATATTCAGTGTCACATTGCAAACGCAATATTTAGTTTATATACCTAAATGGGAATAGAATCCAGGAGAAATACTTTTAATGAGACAGTTTCCAATATCATTGCAGCACTCCTTAGTTGTTGCTTTAGAGCTTAACCTCAGCAATTCCAATTACACGTGTACACCATCCCTGACTGAGTATAATATATACATACATACATACACAAGTCTAATATATTCATACAAATTTGATTTGTTTTAAAAGGAAATTCCATATGAAGGAGAATACAGTCGAAGTCAACCGTCACGACGAGCGAAATCTTGAGGAGAATGCAAGTAACGTGAGCTCTGTGGAAGAGCCACTTTCTGAACAAGGTATATATGAATAATTCAAACACCTACACATGTACATATAAACTTATTTTATTTACTATTTAATAGGTAAAACGAAATGCGGATGTTGTAAGGAAATTGAAAGCAGTTTAAGAAAAGAAATACAGGACTTGAAAGATTCAGTATGTTGTAAGGAAATTGTAAGCAGTTTAAGAAAAGAAATACAGGACTTGAAAGATTCAGCATCCAATCAAACGGCCTATATAAAAGGAGAGCTTAAAAGTAAGTAATTGTCCCTTTTTTCTATTACTCACACAAGAAAAAAATATTTATGTACATATGTCGAGTGTTTTTGAATTTCGCGTAAAATAAATACTTGTCAATTAATAACAGAAACTGTGTTAACGTGTTTGATTTTTACTCTTATTTTTTTCAGATTCAATTGATCATCAAAGCAGCGTTGTAATGGGTACATTAGCCGAACACACTGTGTTAATGGAAAAGCTTTTGTTCCAAGACCGCGAGGCTTCGGCACTGGGTGAAGTATTTCCCATAAAGGACGACTGCCAGCTAAATGAACTTAACGAAAAAATAAACAGGGATAATAAGGAAATTTATGTATGTATAAATACTTCAATATTTCCTTACATTTACATCTACATATGCATACATACACGATTCTGTGTCCTTGTTAAATAATCAATCTTAAAAAATAATCAAGAAAAAATATGAAAAATGAATTCTGCGGCAACAAAGAAAAAAAATTGTTTTTGACGCTAAATTCAAAAACACTTGATACAAATATTTTATTCTTGATTATTTAACAACGGCACAAAATCGGGGTGTAAGTCTCTCTATAATAATTAATTTATAATATTTTTTTACAATTAATAGGCAAACATCGTGAAAAAAATTCTTAGGAACAAAATTGACAAAAACATTGACCTCATTTTTGCTCCGGAATTGGTGTATGCATACAATGTAGATGGCAGTCACGGCAAAAAGGGTTTAAAGGATATCAAAAACGTGTATGAGATTGTTAAAGGTTTGCAAGATAAAAATCTTTTAAAAAAAGTAAACACTATCTTTTAAATTTTTTTTTTTCAGATGCCGCTTCTGCGATTTATGGCGTATCGGAAGGAGAGGACAAGCTTCGAAGGGCAATCCATTTATCAAAAAAGCGCACGTTAAAAAGAACGATGCAAGCAAATAAGCTCAACGAAAGCTCTACCTGAATTCGAAAATTTTTAATATTTTTTTTGTTTGCTAAGTGAATTTTTGCATAAAGCCTTTGGAAATGGCTAAAATTTTTGTTGTAGTTATGTTAAAAAAATTGTTTACACAAAGTGTATGGAGAAAATTTAAAAAAAAGTTACCTCTAGGGGTTAAGTTATTTTTGTTTCTAAGCTAATTTTTGCATTAAAGCCTTTGGAAATGGCTAAAATTTTTGTTGTAGTTATGTTAAAAAAATTGTTTACACAAAGTGTATGGAGAAAATTTAAAAAAAAGTTACCTAAAAGAGTTAAGTTATTTTTGTTTGTAAGTGAATTATATCTTAATTTGCTAATAAGTTAACGAAAACAACATTTTTTTTATTCACCCTAATGTAAATAAAAATACAATAAAAAAGTTACATGTAATAAAACAAAGCTAAGATGTTTGAATTTATAAAAGGGAATTTATCTTTTGTAGGTAACGTCTCCTGACCTATCATAGATCTGCCACCTTAGTCTTGTCAAAGGAATGCCATCACAAACCCATCAAAGAACTGGTTTATGGAACCCATAACCGGTCTACCACTTTAGTGTCGTCAAAGAACCACTTCTCTCAACCCATCACCGGTATACCACTAAAGTGCTGTCAAGGAACCTGTTCTTTCAACCCATCACACTATTGCCCCAAAAGTCTCTATACGGTGGCAATTGGTCACAGTTTTGCCCCAAAAGTCTCTATACGGTGGCAATTGGTCACCTCCAATGACAACCCCGTGTTAAAGTAGTGGGTCTTTTCCATAGTGAGGGATAGGAACTGTGATAGCTACCGTTTTTTAGGGACCGGTTAGTGATATATCACGTACCAGTTCCTTTGCCTGAAGGGTAACCACACCACACCACACTCATATAGAAAAAGCACCATAGAGCATCTTAAGTACGGCAGTTGACATGAAAATGAAAACGTCGATACATGTGGTAAGCGTGCGAATGAGCACGCAAAGGTCGCGGTTTCGATAATTTTTTTCTAGTTTTTTTTTTCATATAATTTTTTTTAATCTTAAATATATGTTTTTTTTTTAATGCGAAACGTCACTTACATCTTAATTGCATTTTATTTGTCTTTGTAATTGAATTTATTATGGTTGTGTTATTTGGTGAGAAATAGAATTACCGATATCTGTAAACAAATGAATTTTCATAATTTTGTTGGTTACGTTTAGGGACCGATATGCCGAAAGATAACGACGGGGCTCGTGATAGACGGCGAATGCTAAATTAAAGAAGTAAATTACCCCTGGGTACCCCATTTTGAATATCCATACATTTACACTACAAATTTGAATTTCGAAACGGTCTACTGAAAAAATTAAAAAAAAGTTTGGTCGTTTTGCCTTATCGCCACAGAAATATTTGTGTAAATACATGATGTAACATCTATGAATACTCGTGGATGGACATTGCCAATGTTTGTCAACATCTACTGATTATGTTTATAAACAAGCAATGTGGAGACACTTCCCTAAAAGTATGCTGTGGATATTAGCTGAGGTTTGTTTTAATTTAATATAATTCCCCAACAATCTGCACTTAACGAATATTTAATTCACCATAATCCAATTCGTTTCACCAAAGCTACAATGTAGCTGCTACATGACGAAAAATATGAATTCAGTTGCAATTCAAAATATGTGAAAAAGAAAAATACTGCAGTAGTGGATAATTGAAAGTCTCTAGAAAAACAGTTCTTGCCGTCGCTGCTGGTGGTCAAATTTTTGGTGCAATTGAATTAAAAAAAAAAATGTCGAAGCGTCAGTTAGATTTGACTAAATTTTTTTCTAAAAAACCCAAAGCAAATGATGAGCAACCATCGTGTTCCAGGAAAATAGTTGGTAATAATAAAAACTAGGATCGCCCGTGGTCGAAATTCGACCATCTGAAATTTTCTTCAACTCTCTCTTAATATACATATTCCCCGTTCACAACAAAACCAAGTAAGTGGCTCCCTCGTGACAAATGCAAATTTGGAATAAGTGATACCATACAAACAATCTTCACATTAGGGTGGTGCAGCAAAGTAGTACAACAGAAAGCTGACGACAATACATTAGGATATATCTACAATAGATTTATATGCACAAAAACCCGGTATGGGCTTATAATATTTCGATATGTAACGGTACTTTTTAATCGTAACCTTGTGGAATTTTACTTAAAAAAACCATATCGTTAAAAATATAAACCTTTTAATGGACAAAAAACTAAATAGAGAAGTGCTCTGCGAAAAACCTTGGATTATGTGAATTATGTGTTTATGTGAATTATGTGTTTATGTGAATGATGATGGTGTGAAGATAGCGAGGATGCAATGATATATATATAATTTGGTACATTTCTTTTTTTTTTGGCACAAAAATGAAGGCAAGTGGCAGCTGCCTGGATCGCTGTATACTTATGTATGTTCATGTGAGAGTAATGAGTGCGAAAAAGGGTGGGAATTTTTGCGGGAGAGTGTTTGTCGGAGTTTCGAAGACTGTGCAATTTGCAAGGTTCCGTTTTTCTCCTTGCTTATGGCATACATATATATATATATATATGTGATGTTTGGGAATTTAAACATTTGATTTGAGTAATACCATGCAAAGAATCCGAACATTAGGGTGGTGCAGCATATTTAAATGTTTTTTCTTTTAAACAAATTTTTTTAAAGCTATTTTTTTAAAATTACAATTCTGGTGTTGCGAACAAAATTTTTAATTCTATATAACTAACTTCACTTTTTAGTTTGAAAAATACATTTTCTGCTTGGAAATATACTTTTCCAATATTTTATATAGGGCTCTTGATAATCGAAAAAAATAAAAGTTCCACACTTTCTATCGGAATGATTAAGCTTGAGAATTTATTTTTTTTTTGTGGCAAAAATGCTTCTGCATGCCAATGAAAGATTTTCTATGAAAATAAAAAACCAATTTGACATGTGAGAAATTATAAGCACCTGCAACTCAAGTGTCTTAGTTTCTGTTTGAAAACTTTAGATTTGTAACAAACTTTTCAAAATGTTATTTGTTTCATGCGCTGCTAAGCGCTCTACAATGATGCTGTTATGTCAGGCCGAGTTAAAATACAGGAGATGATTGAAACACGAGATTTTAATCCAATTTAAGATTGTATAATTTTCCCTTTAAAAGCTGATGTAGTTTTTTAATATAAAAGTCACTGGAAATTGAGTTGATTTGATTTCTCGAGAACGAAATCAAACACTGAAGATGGCAGATCGCCGAAACCGGTTTGTTACAAAACCAAATTTCACTGGAAATTATTTGGAACGCATAATAGTTAAAAAAACATGCTCAAAAAATTTCTGAAAATAGCGCTTTTCGAAATTGGTGATTCAATAAATATTTTATAAATTTTAAGGAAACATTTAAGCACACGCTAATAAGTTGTTTTTAATATTTGACAAGTATCAGGAGCACAGAATTTCAGTAAGCAATTATACAAAAAAAAAAAAAATTCAATAAACTGGTATGTACAGATGGGGGTTGGTGGGGCAACTGCTCCCACTGTTAAATTGCATTTTGAAAATATCTTTGTGTATAAGATAAGAACTGAAAGCTAGTAGATGCGTGTTTTTGAAGTTATTAACGTTAATATTATTATCAATATTACTGGAGTATTGCAGTCAAGTTACTTTATGGATGCTCTGATGCTGATACTTAAGTGATAATATCAGCTACTCCGGCGGAGCTCCCGGCAGGAATGAAGGTAATAGAGTGGATAAAGATAACATCGAATTTATCGAAACATACCGTCAAATTCCCTTAAAATCGTTGGAATTCCCTCAAGATCTGTTAAATTTTCTCCCGCCGGGAGCTCCGTCGGAATAGCTGATAGACCCCAATATGCAACAATAATTGCATGCTTCCTTTTCATGTAGCGAATGATGAGCTTGTGATGAGCAACAGATTGTCAACATTTAATTCAACACACCCCATATTTTTTTATACGGGACGCTACTGAAATAATTTTTGACAAGCGGCCATGTTTTTTTCAATCGTACAATACAAGGCGAATTCATTACAGGTGTGTTCGAGCGAATTCAGATCTACACGCACGCACACACTCCTTGTGGCTAAAAATGTCAGACAAAGCAACAACATAAGAAATTTGACAGCTACGATTGCATTTTCAAGGAAGAAGAAGAAGTCATATGGTGGGAAAAAGTCACCTGTAAATTTATTCGCCTTGATTGTACCATTGGTATAAATTAATAAAAAAGATCAATTGCTTTTTCGAAACCTTTTCTCAAATACCAAATATCTTCAGATTTCTATACTTATAAGTACTTGTTTTAGTTAACTAATCAAATTTAGTTATGAGATATTAATAATAATTTATTTACGTTTTTGGTTTGGTTTTATCATGCATTCATACGTAGCTGTCCAGGCCTCGGTTAAGGTCGAAACCGGTGTTCTAAGCCAGATCAATGCTGACATCATACAAATTTTCAATGAAATCAAAAGCTGACTTAAAAAAGATACTTTTTTTATCTGAAATTCTAATCTTGGCTTTGATCATAAGGACGACAGCCCGCCTAAGCGGTTTTTTGCCGTTTCGTATCAGAGCACGCCAATCATTCCTTTTTAGCGATAACTGACGCCAATTGGAACCCCCAAGGGAGTTTAAGTCATCCTTCACCTTTTGTTTCCATCTCAGTCGAGTGTGGTACCACAACGAAACGCTTGAGCTCAATGAACTTTCTTGAGAAAAAACCTCCTCTTTGAGACGAAAAATTTATGTGTCAGACATTAAAATCCGACAACAAATGCCAAAGATTTGAAGAAAAATGTAATTAGGCGACATCTAGGCTTGCCACAAAAAAATGTTTTTCTAAAACACTTTGTATGAGGGGAGTACGGCCGTCTTTTTTTTTCCTGTAAGCCCGAGACGCTCTAATAAAAGAGCTATGAACACTGAAAAATAAAGAACTAGTAGTTGACTTGGAGTTGACTACAGGGTTTGGTGTGACAATTTTTTTATGTGAGTAAGTCTGTATTGTACGTTTGAAGAAAAACATGGCCGCTTGTCAAAAATTTTTAAAAATTATTCCAGTAGCGTCCCGCAAAAAAAAATATGGGGTGTGTTCGAGCCGCGTTGGTTGTAGCAGTGCTACTTTTTATGACAGAGCATCATGTTCTTCGGCAAAATTTCGCGCTTTCGTTTAACCCTGCTTTCATAACGTTATTTTTTACCCCTTAATTCATAACGATACGTCTCTCAGGCGTATGTTATAACCATATATCATGAAATACGAAACCTACTCTGCAAAATCAACCATCACTTCCAGGCTGTGAGTAACGACGGAGATAAATGCCAGTATGAGTTAGCTTAGAGAGTAATTGCGAGATCTCCCATCAACAAGAAAAAAGTCGATATGCCTCGAAGACGTACGTTATGGCAGCAGGGTTAATAAAATGTTGACAATATGTTACTCACAAGCTCATCATTCGCAACATTAAAATAAAATATGCAATCATTGCAGCATATTATCACCTAAGTATCAGCTTCAGGGCATCAATAAAGTAACATGGCTGCAATACTGCAGTAATATTGAGCTGCTCGAACACACCCATAGTTAATGTTATAGAAAGATTTCAAGACAACTGTACATCTAAGCCCCATCCAAAAGCTGTTCCAATTTGCGTTTTTGAAGTGTGTATTTTGATCTTTTCTAAGTCGAGACTTGAGACATGTTAAATAAATCTAGGTAGACCAATGGCGGAGAATATTAGTTCATCTCTCGAAGTAGTTCTTGCTGACTGGGGTATAATGGAGAAAACGCGAGCTATGACACATGACAGCGCAAACGTGATGAACGCAGCAGCAGCGCAACTAATCGTTGTTCCTAGTAGCATAAAATGTAGCGCACATCTTCTTCTGCTTGTGATTAAAGATGCATTGACGTCAGTTCCACAATATGGAGAAGTTTGTAATAAAGGACGAAATGTGGTAAGCTATTTCCACCGATCAACAATAGCTAAATCTGCATTATCAAATCGTCAGACGCAATTGGGTGTGAAGGAGAACATACTAGTTCAATGTATCGAAACGCGGTGGAACTCGAAGTATAAGATGTGCGAAAGTTTAATTCGCAACAAAAATGCTATCACTTTAGTCCTCCAAGACCGAAGTGTAACAAAACTTTCCTACGCAATAAAACTAGACATGGCGGAAACCGAATGGACAACCATGGAAAAATGGTTGGATGCTGAAACCTTTCGATGTAGCAACGAATGTGTTATGCACTGAGAAAGACATCTCTATATCTATGATTCGTCCTCTGGTTCATGCTTTGATAAATAACCATATGGCGTAGTCGTATTTTGAGCAAAGCAATGAGGAAGTTTTTAAAAACACAGCAAGATTATCATTAAAAGAAAGATTCGAAATTGATATTACTGACATTTCAGCACCGGTAGTTGCATCGTTCCTGGATCCCAGACACAAAAATTTAGCTTACGAAGTAGAGGGAACAAAGGCTAAGGTGATTTCATTTATAGCATCTTTGCTTGAGAATAATAACATTTTAAATGTTTGTGAACCGAGGCCTTCTAAAAACACGCAATTGGACTTTTTATTTCAATGTGAAAGCAGCCAAAGTGATTCCCGAACGCAGTTGGACTTTTATGCAGCAGAACCTCAGATTGGCCATAATATAAATCCCCTTGTATGGTGGACAAATCATTCTGGGATTTACCCTAAGCTTTTTGAGATTGCCAAACAATATTTGTGTATTCCTGCTACTTCAGCAGAATCTGAACGAACATTTTCTAGTGCGGGAAATATCGTTACTGCAGTGAGAAACTGCTTGTTTCCTCAGAATGTGCATATGTTGACATTCTTATATCAAAATAAACGTTTTATGAATAATAATTAGAATACATAGTTACATTACTTTCCCTTCATTGATTGTGGCTGGAATACACAAATATTGTTTCAAAAATAACTTACAAAATAAATAAAGATTCTACGTGATCTTTATTTCTTGTCTAAAACTGTATTTTTTGTTTCAATGTTTTATATGTAATTGTTTTCATTGAAATTATGTGCTCCTGAAAAAAATAATTTATTAGCGTGTGCTAATATTGATGTTAATAACTTCAAAAACACGCAATCTACTAGCTTTCAGTTCTTTTCTTATACACAAAGATATTTTCGAAATGCAATTTAAAAGTGGGAGCAGTTGCCCCACCAACCCCCATCTGTACATACCAGTTTATTGAATTTTTTTTTTTGTATAATTGCTTACTGAAATTCTGTGCTCCTGATACTTGTCAAATATTAAAAACAACTTATTAGCGTGTGCTTAAATGTTTCCTTAAAATTTATAAAATATTTATTGAATCATCAATTTCGAAAAGCGCTAATTCCAGAAATTTTACGAGCATGTTTTTTTAATTATTATGCGTTTCAAATAATTTCCAGTGATTTTTATATTAAAAAACCACATCAGCTTTTAAAGGGGAAATTATACAATCCTAAATTGGATTAAAAGCTCGTGTTTCTATCATCTCCTGTATTTTAACTCGGCCTGACATAACAGCAGCATTGAAGAGCACTTAGCAGCGCATGAAAAAAATAACAATTTGAAAAGTTTGTTACAAATCTAAAGTTTTCAAACAGAAACTAAGACATTAGAGTTGCAGGTGCTTATAATTTCTCACATGTCAAATTTGTTTTTTATTTTCATAGGAAATCTTTCATTGACGTGCAGAAGCAATTTTGCTACAAAAAAAAATAAATTCTCAAGCTTAATCATTCCGACAGAAAGTGTGGAACTTTTTTTGGCACTCTAATGTTCCCGTATATTTTTGGTAATACATCAAAACGCTCTATGTAATGTTTGTAATTTTTGAGTTCTTTCGAAAATTAGGTGTAGTTGAATATACTTTTACTTTTTTTTTGCCCAACGAATCAATCTTTCAACTATCTTTTTGCAAACGGCGACGTAGAATAAGAGAAAGATGCGTACATTGCGCACTTAAACCTAAAAGAATAATATTGACATAGAACGTTTTGCAGTATGAAAAAAATTTTTCAAACTTTTTTATCTACATTCATACAAACATATATACATTTTTCAAATTTTCATTTTTGTATATCTACCTACACAAATATTCTGTGCTCCTGTTACATTTTTTTTTAAATTTCAAAGAAATGAAGCAAATAAATTGGCGAAAATGGCAGATACCACTTAAACCTGCATGCGAATTACAGTAGAAATTTCCCGCCTTATTACCCGGGTAAAACCCGGGTCAAAACTGGGAACCGGATTTAATCGTAAGTATTCGATTAGTGACAGCTAGTCGATTAGCTGAAATCGAATATCTGCTATTCGATTTTCAAACAGCACAAAAGTTGATAATCGACTACTCGACTAATCGACTAGTCGAGTAATCGATTAGAATCAAGAGCCCTAATTTTATACCTCTAAAAATTTCATAAATAAAACAATTTTTTAAAAATCGAAAAAGCTTAGCACAAACTATCAAAGTAAAAAATTTGGTTTCATACAAAAAAGTGGAGTTACTTATGTAAAAAGGTGCATTAGTAAAAGTTCGTATGGTATTTCCCTGCAAAAAATACGATTAGTCCGGGATCAGTCCAGAGGAACAGTAGACTACTTACTACTTTTTTAGTCTCTTTTAGATGGTATAAATTGGTAACATTTGTTCGAGCATGTCCTATGAAGAGACTAATTGTAAATGTTTAATACTTGCAGGACACCCATATATTATTCTCGGTGGAAGCAAAAATTGAAAACTGTTTCTTTTTTTTAATTTTTCGTTTTTATTTTATTTTTTAAGCAAGGAAAATTGAAAAAAAAATTAGAGTTCTGTCAATTATACTTATACTTGCCAGCGTCTAATTACAGCTTTGCTTTAAATGAGACGATTGGGGATATTTTTCTGGGCAATCTTCAACTGTATGAAAAATATATTTTCTGCTTTCATAAGTGAATTAAACTTTAAAAAAATCGATAAAAGCTTAGAACATCAAATAATCAAAGAAAAAAATGGGAATTGTTTCCTTTAGGTGTCAACTGCTAATAAATTAGCTAAAATTATGGGAGATAGCTCAAAAGACGGGGTTTGGCCTCAGGATCACGAATCCGGAAGCGCTTTTTAATATTTTGCTTCTCTGAAGAGATATTTGCAATCAAAGTGGCAAGTTTTCATGTGGTTGTTGTAATTTTATTAGGCTGTACCTGAAAACGTGCGAAAAAATGCGTGTCGTGGGTCATTTATCGATATTTTGACCATAACTTTCCATAGCAAACAATAATTAAAAAGCGCTTCCGGACTCGTGATCCTGAGGCCAAAATCTGTCTTTTGAGCTATCTCACATAATTTTAGCTAATTTATTAGCGGTTGACCCCTAAAGGAAACAAATACCCAAAAATATGTTTTTCGTAAAAAAAGTAGAGTTATGGTGATTTCGTTTAATCAAAAAATTCGTATTTTTTACACTCTTCAATTTTCCGTTTTCGTTTGCAAAATGAAGGTATAACGTCAAACAGAATATGCTTTCATTTCCTAAAAAACTCACACTTTTTACCCTCTGAAGCTTTGACAGGGTAGTTGGTTGCACTGAAAATCAGCTGACGAAAAATTTATTTGACAGATAAATTTGGTAAAAAAAATTGGATTTTGCAATAACAATTGAATATGGTTGATAAGCGAAAACTAATTATTCATGCACATAGCATAGCAAACGGGCAATGTTTTTTGTTCGTTTTATCGATATAGCAGTTTCATGTAGAACGGATACATTTTTATCACACATTTACAGTATTCTGTGCAAGGGTATAAACATGTTCAACGAAATCAGCATTAGTGTCATGTAAAATTGTTCTTTAGTTAAAGTCCGTACGATATTTAAATTTCGATCTTAACATTGTGGAATTTTCTTACAAAATCATATCGTTAAAAAAATAAACTTTAACCAATAGGCAAAAAGTTAAATATATAAAGCCAGAAGTGAAGCTGGACTTCTTAGCTTACAAATGGTGTTTAGATGCCGAGGATGATATAATTTGGTACATTTTGTTGTTTTTTTTTTGGCTCAAAAATAAAAGCAAGTGGCAGCTGCTGGATCATTGCATAGATATGTACGTGTGTGTGTAAGGGAATGAGCGGTAGGTGTGTCTTTGGGAGTTTTATAAGAGTGCTGAATAGTGATGTATAGTTCGGGTATAACAGAATGTGGAGATAACAAAATAGCTGGAGAGTTTGGAGTCCTATTTTTTCTTTAATAACAAATAAACTAAAAATAATTTTCAAAATTTTTTTTGGTGAGACACCAGATTAGTCCATTCTAAGTTTCCACTATAAATTTTATAGAAATCTATCCATAAATACTATACGAAATTGGGTTGCGTATGTTTGTATGGGGAGAGTGTTAGCCTATTAATATATAGATTATAAGATGCATTATTCATTCTTGCAGATTTTAGCTTATGTTGAAATTACAGAAGAGTCCACTACGGTCGTAGAAAATCACAACTCGAAGGACAGCAGTCCTAAAAAACCCAAAGCAAATGATGAGCAACCATCGTGTTCCAGGAAAATAGTTGGTAATAATAAAAATTAAAAGATGCATTATTCATTTTTGCAGATTTTAGCTTATGTTGAAATTACAGAAGAGTCCACTACGGTCGTAGAAAATGACAACAACAGCAGTCCACATGATATTTCAAATTTTATACAAAGAAAGTTTAGTAATGAGGAAAAGGTAGAGGCGTTGAAAAAGGTTTGGTTTCCAACTGAAAGGTTTGCTTTCCCTTCAACCGGGCCACGAAATCTTAGGTTTCAGCATAAGTGGATAGCGGAATGGGTTTGGCTTTGCTACTCTCAAGCAGTAAATGGAGCATTTTGTAAGTTTTGTGTTCTTTTTAAAAAATAAAAATGTGTGCGGGCAAAATAGCACAGAAAGAATGGGAAAGTTGGTGGAAGAGCCGTTCAATAATTGGAAAAAAGCTCGAGAATATTTCGCACATCATAGTAAAACTAATTACCACAAAAATAGCGTAGAAAATGCTCATTTCATTATGAATATAGTAAGCAAGCAACAAGAACCGGAAAACAAGGACTTGCACTAAGAGGACATCGGGACTGGGGGCATATAAAGGACGCAAGTGCAATAAATGAGGACAATTTTAGGGAGCTATTGAGGTAAAGACAGCAGTATGATGCAAATTTAAAGAGTGTGTTGTCGGAGAGCAGCAGTAATGCAATGTACACAAGTTGGAGGATTCGAAAAGAAATTATGGACATATGTGGGAAATTGATTTTAAAAACCTTGTCTGAAAAAGTTAACTCCGCAAACTATTTCTCCGTTCTATCTGATGAGACAGCTGATATATCTGGTGTGGAACAAATGTCACTCTGTGTTAGATATTTTGATAATTGATAATTGATAATTGTCTTGGTGTTGTAGGTAAATTGTATGGTTTTTTCATAACACCTAAAAGGCAGAGTGTTTTACAGGAGTGTCTGGAAAAATTAAAGATTTTTGACCACAAAAAATTGAAAAAAATGTGTCCTACTAGGTGGATTGAAAGATATAATTCAGTATTTGTTTTTACAGAATTTTTTTATGGGATATTGTTGGCCTTGCATCAAATATCCTGTTGGGATAACAAAAATGTTGCTGAAGATGCTAATCTACTTAACTGTGCCATACAAAAAAAGTGAGTTTGTAATTGCTCTACAATGCAATAATCAAGTGTTTAACAAAGCCAATATCTTATGTAAATTTCTACAAACTCGAAGTATTGACTTAAAACAAGCAGTTAACTTAGCCGAAATAACTTTGAAAGATTTATGCTTCATAAGAGAAAATGCCGAACAAGAATTTAGAACTTTGTTTAATATTGCTCAGAAGCAAGCGGAAACGAATGGCTTCACTTTGAAAAAACCAAGGGTTTCTAATACGGAGACATTAGGCGTCGAAACTTTTTACCGTATTTATCTCTACATCCCATTTTTAGAGGCATTTATTTCTAGTCTCAATGATAGGTTTCTGAAGCATAAAGACTTACTCATTGGATTCAAAGTTCTTTTTCCAGAAAAGGTGTTTACACTTGACGTTGATGCTGTAGTTACTTTAAGGAAGTTGTATAATTTTTATTCCGATGACTTGAGGGGAGATTTCGAAGATGTTAAAGCAGAAATATACGTTTGGTATAAAACTATTTCAAGCTCGAAGATAGGCCAAATACAGTTTTGTAGAAAGGAAATTTTGCCAAATGTATATAATTTACTGAATATTTTGGTAACTCTTCCTATTATAACATGTGAAAATGAAAGATCATTTTCATCACTTCGAAGACTGAAAACTTATTTAAGAAGTACAATTTCCCAAGAGCGATTAAACGGGCTAGCACTTCTCTATATGTATAGAGAACTTACTCCTTTAGTGAAAAGAGTTATATACAAACTTGCAGAGAACTCAAGAAAAATGAACATACAACTGTAATAACTTCTATAATTATATTAATTTATGTATATTTTTGTGTATGTTATGTTCATGAGCATTAGTTGCATTTTTAACGTTTAATATGTTCATAAAATTCTTTTATTAAAATGTTTGAATTACTTTTTAGTTTTACTTTAAATACAGAGAAAATGCAATGAATTTAGCTTTAAAATGTGCCTTTGTTTAATGTGTGATTACGTAGGTCCACTCCCCAAACATAAATTTAAGTAAGTAAAAATTGCCCAGACGAGTTTCGAGTATTTTTTTTTTAATTTTCCGTTGGATATTGAAACCCCCCACCCCCAAAAAAAAAATTCTATGTGCGCCACTGGTATGTGCACTTAGGTAAGAATAACATTGTTAAATAAAAAATAACAACAAAAATAGGCGAAAATATAGTTGCAATTTGCCTGCAGCCGCACTAAGCAGTGTTTGGTGTAATGGTTACACACTGCGGTTTAGAAATTCCTACTCTCCTCTCTTTGGTTCGATGACCAGTAAAGGTGATGAAAAATTTCTAAGCAACAATACAAAGCGGTTTGACAAGATCGAAATTGCAATCATCGTAGTTGTTATTGTATGTAGCATTTTTCAACTTGTTTTCGCAAAAAATCAAAAGCATAATTTGATAAAAATTATTCGACTGGTCAAAAGTCCACAAAATTTTCAAAGTTCGTAAATATAATGACCAATAATAACAATAACTAAATTATAATAATGCCGGGACACGTGCAAAAATGTACCAATGTGTACAACAAAAATCCTAGCCATACGTAGGTAAATAGCAACAGAATGCCGCTTTGGGTATGTGCACTTAGGTAAGAATAAAATTGTTAAACAAAAAATAACAACAAAAATATGCGAAGATATAGTTGCAATTTGCCTGCAGGCGCACTAAGCAGTGTTTGGTGTAATAGTTACACACTGCCGTTTAGAAATTCCTAATCTCCTCTCCTTGGTTCGATGACCAGAAAAGGTGATGAAACATTTCTAAGCAACAATACAAAGCGGTTTGACAAGATCCTTCAATAAGATCGAAATTGCAATCATCGTAGTTGGTATTGTATGTAGCATTTTTCAACTTGTTTTCGTCAAAAACTCAAAGTCCACAAAATTTTCAATGTTCGTTTTCCAAAAAGCTTTATATATTCTTTAAGCTGAAGCTTCTAACTTTCCAAAACATATACTATTTGAAAATAGCTAAACTGTTTACTATTTCAAGTATCACAATGGCTATTATTAGTTTAATAGTATGATAATCGCATATGGTACCTAAGTTTAAGCCATTGTATAACTTATATAGTAGCGCAACTCACAGCTCTCCCGTGATACAACAAAACCAAGTAACTAGTTTTTTCAAAATGTTGGGAAATTAAGGGTTTGCGTAGCAGCCTATATCTCCGGAAAAAATCAACTTGTTTATACAACTTTTTCAATTATGACAAGATAAGACCCCAAAGTTTTTTTATGCACATGGGCAAGGAGTTTTTTGCGACGTTGTTATGGATTTATTGGCCAAGAAAAAGAGTTACAGAGTTTATAAAAAACACGATTTTCGCCTTTCATAGAAAAAAAGTTTTTGTTTCAGAACAAACCCAAGTAACTTTGATTTTAGATTGTTACGACTTTTGGCTTTCATACAAAAAAAAATTTTGTTTCACGACAAATCCAAGCAAGTTGATAGTTACTTGGGTTTGTTGTGCACTTTCATATAAAAACGAAATTGCATGTCGGAAGCAAATCCTTCTTATTTTTTGGGTCTCACACTAAATTTTCCTTGTTAATCTCCTCGATAGTCAAAATCCAAAGGAGAATCAATCTCGCCAACAAGTGTTACTTCGGAGTAAGTAGGCAATTGAGAAGTAAAGTCCTCTCGACAGACAAAGTTCACGCTATATAAGTCTCTCATCATACGAGTCCTAACGTACGGCTCGGAATCATGGACAGTGTCAAGAGAAGATGAGTTGGCACTTGAAGTAATTCAGAGAAAAGTTCTCCGGAAGATTTATGGTCGGTTCCGTGATGCTAAGGCGAGTATCGATGGAAATTTAACGATGAGCTGTACGAACTTTACGCAGACCTGACCATAGTTCAGCGAATTAAAGCCCAAAGAAAGTTTTCCTATCGGCACCCGAATTGGTCAGAAGAGGAAGGGGGAGACTTCGACTGAATGGAAACAACAAATGGAGGATGACCTGAACTCCCTTGGTGTTTTCAATTGGCGTAAGTTGTCGCTAAAAAGGAACGACTGGCGTGGGTTGATACGAAGCGGCCAAAATTGCCTATGCTGTTAAGCGCCAATAAACTATGATGAAACCTGGTTGAATGTACTTTCTTGATTCTCACCATCCGGCAAGCCAAGATTAGACCTCCCCGATAGTTGGCCGCACTTGAGGAAAAAGAAACTCTTGGCCTGCGTCTGACTCAAGACTAAAAAGTTCTCTTACACTACCACTACTTTCAGATATAGTATAAAAGTCCTTACTTATCCTGCAAAATGTGTTCTGGTTCGCCATCTGATGCTAAGCTGAATTCACATAATATTCCCTAACTTTATCCCTGCAATAACTTTAAAATTATCCCAAATACTTTTGTTATAACAATAAGATAAATCAAGCATCTTTAAAAGTTACTTGGTTTTGTGAAATAAATCACATACATTTTTTTAGGAAATTCTAATAATTCTTGATTAACAAATGATTTTTAATTTTTAATGATTTTTTAACGGGATTCCGAAAATTCGTAGAACGACGAAACCAAGTAACTGACACTTACTTGGTTTTGTGATATCACGGGAGAGCTGATCGCAAAAACACACTAATACACACGCACAGCATATTCCCCATAAGCACTGAAAAATACTTTCTCAAACGTTTGGTAAATAATGAGTCAAATTTTAGAATAATGTACCACAATTTGGACAAAATTTATTTTAGGGAATGTTAGAGGGTGTCGTAAGTATAAAAACTGTGAAGATAGAAACTAATTTTTATATTTAACTAGCAGACCCGGCAGACGTTTTCCTGCCAAAAACTAATATCCCTATCTTTATCCATATAGCTACAATATCTACATATAAAGGGCTTTTATGACTTATTTGATTTATATGTATCTTAGCTTATTGCCCGAACTTTCTTTCATACCCAGCCATAGTCTATTTCAATCTACAAATTGGGCTATTTTTACTTTGGTGAATGTGGTGAATTTCCTTAGATTTTTAATTTGATCATAACTTTTTTACCATTTATTAAGATATCATTAATGAAAGTTTTAAATTTTCGTCTTTCTTGGATGTTCACTAAAGCATTGAACCGGTGACCACGACAGATCTCATTAAATCGTCGAATATTCTTAATTTTTTTATTTCACGACATTTATTCAATTTTTTGGGATTTGACACCTAAACTGCAAACAGAATTGAAAAAAAAGAAAAGCAAATCGACATAACTTAATTTAACTTTTATTATAATTCGTGATAGGTTGTAACTAACTATGTACACTAAACAATATAAATATAGTCTATGTATGATAGCAGTAGGTCCCACAACTTACAAATACGGTAAATTATCTTCGTGGGATGGGGTCGTGTAACACCATCGAAGAACGCTGTCAATTTCCGTCGATGGTGGATTTGATCACGATTTATGATGGTAGTAACTAAGGCACAACATACGAATATGATTAATTATCTTTGTTGGTGGATGTACCTTCAATTGATGAATAGGGTGCGTGAAAAATAATCGATGCACTTTATGAATTTTTGTCGATAGTGAATATGATCACAATTGCTTGACTCAGTAAATACAACTACGTTGGTATCCTTTAAATACAACAAAATGTTTAATAATGTCAATGATATTCGTTGTTCAACGTACCTTTTACTGATGAGCGCAACGCAATCGATGAAAGCTATGCACTTTCGCATGAACAACTTACGAACGGACGTACTTTCGATAGTTACGGTGACTGCTCACATCCGTTGGCGGACGTACTATTGAGTGATGGTTACGGTGAGTGCAACACAATTGTTAAACGCTAGGCATTTTCGTCGATGGTGGATGTGGTCAACACAATCTATGAACGCTATGCATTTTCGTCGATGGTGGTTGCGGTCAATTAACTACGAAATCGTTCGATTTGTTATTTTTTTTTTTTTAAGCGAAGTATAACACTTTAGGTTGTATTCAGTGTGTTTCACAAATGTCAAAATTTTGTGAGGTATCCGCGAAAAACCGGGTTTTTTGCATAACTTCCTTGTTCTTTAACCGATTTTTAAAACATAAATGTCACCATAGAGGTCTTGCTCGGACCTATCATAGACTTTTAAAGGATTTTGGCTAAATTAAATAAGAATTATAAAATTTTGATATCTTTGATTAGTCTTTGTTACTTTTGACTTGTAGTCTATTGCTGTAAATACCGACGGTATGATTAGTGCTATAAAAAAAATCTGTGCGTAGGAGTTCCGAAATTAATGATGATCTACCTAAGTCGCAAATTCGATTTAAGCCAAAAACAATTCAAATAGGCCCGAGCAAGACCTATACGTCGACACTTTAATTTAAAAAATCAGACAAAAAATAAAGAAGTTATAGCAAAAACCGCGATTTAACGATTTTTTGCTGATGCCTAAAAAATATTTGAACACCAAAAATTTTTTTTCGACAT
Organism: Campiglossa producta; assembly: GCA_964058755.1. Classification (NCBI taxonomy): domain Eukaryota; kingdom Metazoa; phylum Arthropoda; class Insecta; order Diptera; family Tephritidae; genus Campiglossa; species Campiglossa producta. Next base: position 13,327,035 of record CAXKVI010000006.1, on the reverse strand, counting down.
TATCTTTTAAATAAAGGTGACACACACTAACATCTTTTCTCAACATCCCACACAGCATCTGAGTGAATGAATTTTGCATATATCTGAATTTGAATACATTTTCATTATTTATATGAATACAAAGCTACTATAAAATTGACCAGAAGGATTAATCAAATATGCTTCTGTTTAATGATTAAAAGCCTACAATCCAGAGACGAAAAAATTTCAGCTGCTCTTAAATTAGTTATGTAAAATATGGTCGCAAAACTATTTCAGTTATGATCCCATAATGATTTCCAAAAATCTTCAATTATTATTTTTTGTCAACTGCTAAATCACGTCCAAAAAATTCGGGAGGCGTATCAAAAGCCGCATATTGTTTCCTGGATTTGCAGCGGCTGCTCGATTGCAAGTTTTTATGTTCGGAATAAATTTTTTGCATTGTTTTTGGGCTTCCCCTTATGTGACAACAACAATTTAAATGCCATTACCTCGCAAACTAATAAAAATATTCTTCGGACTGTGAGCAAGGCTGCTCAACAAAATAAACAACAAAAAAAAATTGTATTTAAAAAATTTCGTTTCTTTGGCAAAAAAATAATAAGAAAATTCAGTTGATTTTGATATTACTACGACTACTACTAATGGCGCCGATATACCAACAGGTTATCATAACCTCTAACGAGATTTTTGCCGAGCTTCTCTTACAACTTGCAGTGAGCTGCTTTGATTTTTTCCTACAAGTTGGCGGGACCTACAATTTTTTGCCGACTCCGAACGGCACTTGCAAAGCAAATAAATTTTTACTGAGAAGCTTCTCATGCCAGAAATACACCCGGAGAGTTTGCCAAACTACTGCCGATATTGATATATCTACGTTTAAGAATTTTTTTGAGCAATTTTTATATGGAAAAAATACTCAAACTCAAAAAATCAAAATAAACAAAATTTTTGAGATTTTTATTTTGATAGCAACGAATTAAATTTTTTTGGTTCATATGAAACGTTTAAATATTGGAATAACGAATTAAAAACTTTCAAGGAAACTGAAAAAACTTTTTTCACGTTAGCTTTCGTGAAAAATAAATTAATTATTTTACATGTCACTTTGATAAAATTTTCAGTACACTCTCTGTCAATGTTATATTTACAGTACGAATTTAGACAATATCAAGTCTAACTTTTAATAAGATTTCACTATAAATATTCACCCTTATTCTGATTGCCGGTAGGCGGTCGTTTCGTCCGTCTTTCGCAAAGTCGTGTCGTTCCGAATTTCGTATTCCTAAAATTTTTCGACTGCTCTACTACAAATTTTTGAATGACAGTTAAAAAAATTAAATAAATTTTTCATTTTTTATTTTAAGAAAAAAATACAAATTTCGTGTTTTTATGTGCCTCAAGCTTTTCCCGCATAGTTTTTGCAATCAGAGGATCTCACGTGTGCCTTGGATCCCTACCTGAAGACACCTTTTCAAGCTATAACAAAAAACAGAACAAAGATTGCATTATTACAACTGCTATTTCCCGTAGTCTCAGCGAAGTTCCAACTACAAGCCGCCTTCCTGCTTGTACGGCTGTTCCACAGAACTGAAACATACTTGATAAGGCCACAACAGCCAGGAGCAAGTTCTTTGACCAACAACTGCTCCGATCTCCTATACTATCAGCGAAGTCCCTTTTTCCATACGCCTTCTTGCTTGTGCGGATGCTCAAGACAACTGAAACCAACGTGGTAAGAAGCAAGGCTCATTAATAGACTCCATCCTCTGCCCCTGTGTGCTCATCGATCCAAACTCCTTTCTCGTTACCCACTCTGGTGTGACACCATGCCCCCGAACTGTTCCTCCACTTATCCCGACGTCGTCCACGATTTAAAATGCTCAGATTACTCTAGGGTGTGGCAGTGAAAGCAATAGGAAAGAAATGGATAACCTAGCAGAGGATGCATATCGTCCAACCAGACGGCTTAGACCGTTAAATTTAAATATATGTAAGTATGTTTGCATCCGCTATCACCTTCGAAGTGAACGCGCAGGACTGCAAACGGTGACGCACCTACCAACTGGAGCTCTGTCCAATCAAGGAAGGTTTTAGATATGTACGTTCTTGACTGAGTAGAGGATAAACTGAAGATTTCGGAACCAGCAAACTGTCGGGATCCTTGATCATAAACCTACACATAGTCATTTTAACTGATATATGTATGTATGTCTTAATGTAGCTGTGTGGTTCCTAGTCCAGTTAAGTCAAGATATCTACACAAGGGGAAAAGGATTAGAAAAAGATTAGGAAGAAAAGAAAGAATAAACAAAAGAAGGAGAAGAAAGAGAAAGAAGTAAAGAAAATAAGGGGGGAAAAAGAGAAAGGGAAGAACGAAGG
>CAXKVI010000006.1:13072737-13324471 GCA_964058755.1 Campiglossa producta | reverse complement strand
AGTATTTGAGAGAAAAGTTCTCCGGAAGATTTATGGTCCTTCCCGTGATGCCGACGGCGAGTATCGAAGGAGATTTAACGATGAGCTGTACGAGCTTTACGCAGATCTGACCATAGTCCAGCGAATTAAAGCCCAAAGGCTCCGCTGGCTGGGTCACGTCATGCGAATGGACAAAGAAGCTCCAGCCCAGAAGGTTTTCCAATCGTCACCCGAATTCGGCAGCAGAGGAAGGGGGAGGCCTCGACTGAGATGGAAACAACAGGTGGAGGATGACTTGAACTCCCTTGGGGTTTCCAATTGGCGTCAGTTATCGCTAAAAAGGAATGACTGGCGTGCTTTGATAGGCGACGGCCAAAATCGCTTAGGCGGTTAAGCGCCAATAAATGATGATGAATTGGTCATAATTGGTCAGTAGGTTTCACTAATTGGTCAGCCATAGAAAATTTTTAATTAATTTTTTTAAGTTTTTTGAGTGTTATCGATTAAGATGTTGGCACCCCATTGGTCGAAATTTGGAAAAGTTAGTATGCCAAATAATTGGTCACTAATTGGTCAGCAGGTCTCACTAATTGGTCAGCCATAGAAAATTTTTTATGACGTTTTTAAATTTTACAAGGGAAAAGTCATTTACTTCCGCAGGCACCCTGTATACTTTAAATTTCAAAAAACAAATATGCCAAATAATTGGTCACTAATTGGTCATAATTGGTCACTAGGTTTTACTAATTGGTCAGCCATAGAAAATTTTTAATTAATTTTTTATATACAGGGTGCCTGCGGAAGTAAATGACTTTTCCCTTGTAAAATTTAAAAACGTCATAAAAAATTTTCTATGGCTGACCAATTAGTGAGACCTGCTGACCAATTATGACCAATTAGTGACCAATTATTTGGCATACTAACTTTTCCAAATTTCGACCAATGGGGTGCCAACATCTTAATCGATAACACTCAAAAAACTTCAAAAAATTAATTAAAAATTTTCTATGGCTGACCAATTAGTGAAAGCTACTGACCAATTATGACCAATTAGTGACCAATTATTTGGCATATTTGTTTTTTGAAATTTAAAGTATACAGGGTGCCTGCGGAAGTAAATGACTTTTCCCTTGTAAAATTTAAAAACGTCATAAAAAATTTTCTAGGGCTGACCAATTAGTGAGACCTGCTGACCAATTATGACCAATTAGTGACCAATTATTTGGCATACTAACTTTTCCAAATTTCGACCAATGGGGTGCCAACATCTTAATCGATAACACTCAAAAAACTTAAAAAAATTAATTAAAAATTTTCTATGGCTGACCAATTAGTGAAACCTACTGACCAATTATGACCAATTAGTGACCAATTATTTGGCATATTTGTTTTTTGAAATTTAAAGTATACAGGGTGCCTGCGGAAGTAAATGACTTTTCCCTTGTAAAATTTAAAAACGTCATAAAAAATTTTCTATGGCTGACCAATTAGTGAGACCTGCTGACCAATTATGACCAATTAGTGACCAATTATTTGGCATACTAACTTTTCCAAATTTCGACCAATGGGGTGCCAACATCTTAATCGATAACACTCAAAAAACTTAAAAAAATTAATTAAAAATTTTCTATGGCTGACCAATTAGTGAAACCTACTGACCAATTATGACCAATTAGTGGCCAATTATTTGGCATATTTGTTTTTTGAAATTTAAAGTATACAGGGTGCCTGCGGAAGTAAATGACTTTTCCCTTGTAAAATTTAAAAACGTCATAAAAAATTTTCTATGGCTGACCAATTAGTGAGACCTGCTGACCAATTATGACCAATTAGTGACCAATTATTTGGCATACTAACTTTTCCAAATTTCGACCAATGGGGTGCCAACATCTTAATCGATAACACTCAAAAAACTTAAAAAAATTAATTAAAAATTTTCTATGGCTGACCAATTAGTGAAACCTACTGACCAATTATGACCAATTAGTGACCAATTATTTGGCATATTTGTTTTTTGAAATTTAAAGTATACAGGGTGCCTGCGGAAGTAAATGACTTTTCCCTTGGAAAATTTAAAAACGTCATAAAAAAATTTCTATGGCTGACCAATTAGTGAGACCTGCTGACCAATTATGACCAATTAGTGACCAATTATTTGGCATACTAACTTTTCCAAATTTCGACCAATGGGGTGCCAACATCTTACGGCCACCTTGGAAAATTTTAAAGTGGCATAAAATTTTTCCTATGGCTGACCAATTACTGAAACCTGCTGACCAATTATGACCAATTAGTGACCAATTATTTGGCATAAAATCTTTTTCAAATTTCGACCAATGGGGTGCCAACATCTTACAGCTCTATTTTTGCCTCTACTGCAGCCTTATCCGCATCGAAAGTAAACGGGTAATCCTTGAATAAATCGACTGATCCTCGCCTTTCTACTCCTCGCGATGCCCGCAACGATTTTCTCATGGCTTCTACCGATGTTACAGGCAACCCTCCTGCCTCCATCTCATACGCCAACTCCTCTTGAGACAACCTATTGTTTTCCATTGTTTTACGATAGATTCAAGAATTTTCCCAGAAATAAATAAAACCAAGATTACACCTCAAAAATTTCCAACAAAAGGGGACTCAAAAATTTGGACCAATCAGCACCACTCAAACCGGCAAACCGAAACTGAACAAAAAATTTCCAACCCCAAAGTAAAAGTCTAGTAACCCGAATATAAAAGGTTTTTGCTCCACCCTAGCACTGGCGCAGCAAATTTGGTTGCTAAACAAAAAACAATAGAGCCTAGCACAGTAATTGCAAAACTAAGAATTACAACAACACTTACTGGGACAACACAATAGGTACGTACCTTTTGCAACAATATGTAAATATGTATGTATTTATGTATGTTACCTTTCACGCCCGCTCTTCGCTTTGAGCAAAATCGAAGTTATTGAAATTTGTTGACGACCAGTGTAACGGTTCCCCAATAGGAATATATGTATTTATGTGTATAAAAATAAGTATGTACCCAAAATTGTAAATTGATAAAAAAATAGGGTGGCCGTAAACGAAAGTTTTAGTAGAATAATACAACAAAAAAAAAAAATCTAGGTTCCTCTTGACTACTTCTAAAAATTTACTTCAACTTTATATTTATGTTTTAATTTGAAAATTTTTGATTATTTTTTTTTTTTTTTTCTCAAAACTCGAAAGAAAATAATTTATTTATTTGTATTTTGGATTAAAATCGAAACAAAATTATTTAATAATTCTCACTAGAAAGTTTGTAGAAAATGCAACCAAAAAAAATTCAGGGAGATATTTTTAAAATGATGGCACACCCTAATATGAATTTACTTTGAAACGATAATGAATGTATGTGTATGTATGTAAACAGATTACCGCGGCCTAATATTCAATAATTTGTTTGTATACTTGCGGTTTTACTTATTTGCCAAACCTTCCTTTCTTCTCTACCAAACCTTAGTGATGTGGAAAAATAACGAAATCCCGAATTTGACCAAGAAAATCCCGAAATGCCAATTTGACTTGATAACTCCCGAAATACCACTGGACTCTGGATAAAATAAAAGAAAATAATCGGCAGGTTTATTCTTATGAAATATCAGCCCACAAACACAAAAGGACGCTCGAGACACACTACTTTACCGAACACTATACGGCACAACCAAAGTCACAAATCAATAAGAATTTTAGTTTTTAAACAAGAACCACGTTGGGCGCCAAATTGTCACCAACTTAATTAATTGATTAGGGATCTCTGCTCCCGAGACCCTAACCCCGCAGCTAAAACACAGTGACAACACTAACGGGATCAGACTAATACACCAAAGGAACCGGCTAACCCAGTGAAGACGGGGGGGTTACAAACTGTTCACAACACAATTCCGCAAACCTACAACAACAACAAACATTCGTTTTGTGGTGCACCCGAGGTGAGGTCCAACCAAAAGGTTACGAAGCCGCTCGCACAGTCCCCGAGATGCCGGGGACAACTTTAACCCGCCAAGTGACTGGGCTCTGGGTGCGGGACGCTAAAAGGATGGGATAACACGGGGGAAGAAACAAAAGGGCAGCTACACGAGGTACAGTCACCACTAATACACTTAACTAGCCGGAGTGTGTTCCGGCTCGGAGCTTCTGCGGTGTCCACCACGACACCACCACCAACAACAAAACCTATTTTCCCGCTGGAAAATCCACTAATTAAATCTTGGCACTCCCGCACTACAAAAAAAAACGACACGACGCAAATTTTCTATTTTTATAAATCTCACTACCGGACTCGCTTCGAAATCTACTGCTTTATTTATTTTTTCTAACACGCACGATATCACCGAGAACGACGTTATCGCTTTCACAGATAGAATAATTCTGACGCGCACCTGTAAGCCAGGCTGCAGGCTACGCGCCAACACATATTCCTGCCAACATAATCATAGGCGTGTGTGTGGGTGACCACCCGGTCGCGCCGAACCGCCATCCGCGGTGCTCTCGGTCGCCCCGTCCAATGATACACAACCACACACACCTATTGCCATCACTTAGCGGCCACTTCGATGCGCCACCACAAGCAGAAGGCGATGACATCGCTATCGGTGTATTTTCGCGATCAACTTCTCTTTGCTTTCTCTTTTACGGGTGGTGGGGTGGGGAACAGCGTTAGTGCAGTACAGCACACAAACACACTCACTCATATGTTGCCCAATTACCGGCACAATAGAAAATGGGTAGCTGCCTTTAAGGTTCACTCTCCGCGGGGAGCATAGGAAAATAGGTAAAGGAGGGTGAAACAATACAAAGAAAATTTGCTCTGCCAGTGCGCGAAGCGCATAGAAAAATGTAATGCCAGATTAGTAAACTTTTGTCGCGATCAGACCGCGACAGTCTGTCACGATTATGTCGACTTTGTGTTTTTTTAAGAAATTTTTGGTGTTTTTGTATGTTTGTAATATAAACTTTTCTGCGGAATTGTGCTTGTTGTTTCGTTTAAATTGTAGGATTCTGCTGCACAGCTTGTTTCTCGCTATTTCCTTCTCGTTGTCATTTGTTATAATTTCAAATACTTGTTCCATTTCGGCTATGGTGTGTATGGGTGAAAAATTATTTGTAGTTGTGGGGATTGTGAATTTTTTGCCTAACGACAACAACCATTTGACGTCTTCGGGAAATTCTATGTCTGTTGTGTTAACAAACCATTCGTTGTTGGTGTTAATTCCCAATTTTCGTACTTGTTCGTTTTTTAGCTTATCTAACTTAGAGGACAGTGTAAAGGCTTTTTCTTTTGCTATCTTTTTGCTGAGGCAGTTTTGTTTAATTATGGCTGAGTTTAATTCTTCTTCACTGAGAGAGCTACGAATTTGTTGTTGTGCGTGGTATATCGAATCTTTGGTGATTTTTATGTTAATATTTGTTTGTGTTATTTCAATGTTAAGTATTTTAAAAAAGAAAATTGTGTTTGGTTTTATCTATTTGTTGTTTAATTTTACCCGATGTTGTGTCGACTATTGTATTTTTTATTAGGTTAGATAAATGGTTTGGTATTAACGCATATTTTTTGCATTCTAACAAAAATTTTAGTTGTTCTGTTAGTTTAGATAGTTTAATTTTCTGTTTGCTGAAGTGCTTCAAATTCATGCAGATATGTTCACCGTATTTATATTTCATATGATTGTAGTAGTTTTTCATGATGAAGTTTTGTTGTTCTTTGTTGTTGTTTTGAAATAAGTATAATAAAAATGGTTTCGGCAGGCTTTCCGTAAGAAATGAATATATGATTATCTTCCGATCTGTTTGATTTATGTAAATATTTAATAAGCTGAGCAGATCTATAAATTTTTTAGTGCAAATAAAACAGTGTAATTTTATTCCACCTTACGTCCCGACGTTTCGCCAATTATCCGTGGCTTCTTCAGGGGAGTGACACTATATATTTATTTAAAACAAAAAACAACAAAGAACCAAACAATTAGATAATTAATTTTTTTTTGCCAATAATTCTGCGTTTGTCTTGTCCTTTTTGGCACTTTTTTGGACTTTTACGAAATGAACTACATAGCCTACATGCCAAAAAGGACAAGACAAACGCAGAATTATTGGCAATCCACTTACAACTAGCTGAACTTATTCCTACAACTATATTGATGGACTTCTTTGACCGGATAGAGACTGAAATCAAGAACGAGCACAAACCAAAATACAAAACATTGAACAAGAAATTGGACAAACTATCGGGAAGACGCGAAAACAAGGACCAACAAACACATAGATTTCACGATAGGTTCGTGAACCTGACCACAGAGGACATCAGCAACGAAGAAGCACAACTTCTTGAGAAGGGACTAAAACACAACGTAGTAGACAACAACAAGGCAAGAAAAACGGAGCAAGCAATAGTAGATGCAGAGGTTGCAATATCGCTCCTCCCCTACGAGGAACAAGAACACGCCAGACACATGTGCAGGGAGATCATCAGCAAAGACATAAAAAGGCAAGATGAACGGAACACGAATAAGGAGGAAATAATAATGAAGGGGTTAAAGCGAAAGCTGAAAAGAAACAACGTGGTGACAACCAAGGCCGACAAAGGAAACACAACAGTGCTCCTGGACAAAGATGAATACATAACAAAGACCGAAAGACTAATCAAAGATATGAAATGCCGCGTAATTAACGAGAACCCCACCGATAAATACCAGACCGAAATCAAAGGGGCTATAAAAAATGCCACAAAAATAATAGACGAAAGGATGGGATGTACTCTGACACAAATGAACCCATCGACTCCCCCACTAATAGCGCTACCAAAAATACATAAGCAAGACACGCCAATGCGACCAATTATCAATTTCAAGTCAGCGCCGGGGTATAAGCTGTCAAAATATATGAAGACGATACTGAGCGACACACTTGAACTAGACCATGAACATACAATAAAGAATACAACCGAACTAATAGAAAAACTTGAAACCGTAAAACTCGCAGAGAACAGCACAATCGTCTCATTTGACATAAAAGACTTGTACCTTTCTATACCACTGTCAGAGACACTGGATATAATACACAAAACACTACTTGACAAAACAAAAGTTAAGGTCAAAACGGCACAAATTACCAACACACTAAGAACAACTCTACAGCAAAATTACTTCAAATTCAACAATAAAATATATAGACAAACGAACGGACTAGGAATGGGTAACCCAACATCATCCATTCTCATGGAGGCATTCATGCAGAACTTGGAGACAAAATACATTCAAGAACTAAACACAAACCTAGGAGTGACTTTTTACGCAAGGTACGTCGACGACATCATCTGCGTATTGAATACTAACAATGAAGAACGAATACTAGAATTCTTAAACAAACAGCATGAAAACATAAAATTCACTATGGAAACCGGGAAGGACGGAGAACTGATTTACCTGGACCTAACGATAAGAATTGACCGACTAACGAACAAGTTTAACTACGACATCTACAGAAAACCAACAACTACGGACACCATAATTCACTCTACATCAAACCATCCTCAACAACACAAGAATGCAGCATTAAGGCACCTAGTGGACAGACTTCAAAGAACACCTCTCACCCACGAATCATACAGGAAGGAGCTTACCACCATATACAACATAGCAACAAGCAACGGATACAAAAAAGCCCTAGTGGACAAACTCCGAAGGAAACATGGATCGGAAAAAAGAGACAACCCAGAAGAGAAATCCAAGATGTGGACGGCGATGACATACACTGGAAACACGACATACAAATTGGCAAATTTTTTCAAGAAACACAACATCAACACAGCGTTCAGAACAAAACCTAAGAACCAACACTAACTCGGAAGAGCCGTTTAGCGAAAGTGGAATTTACAAGCTTATATGCGAGTGCCAGCACAGCTACATAGGGCAAACAGGACGAAAAATAAGTACACGATTTCGAGAGCACATCAGGGACTACAACAAGAAAGCACGGAAACCCACCATTACACCAGAATCAAACTATGCAAATCACATGTTCGAAAACAAATGCTCCCCGGCCAACATCAAAAACACAGCCAAAACACTTCACATACAAAGAAAAGGCCGACGCTTAAATGTGCTGGAAAACATGGAAATATACAAACTAAAGACATTTGACGGGAGAATAATAAACGAACAAACAAAAACCATCTCTGACACAATATTTGAACCGCTAAAATTTATTTACAAAAAACCGAACAATACCGCAGGTACAATAACCAAACGAGTAACAATAAACGAGCGAACACACAAACCCAATCAAAAGACGAAAATCACCGACTTCTACCTGACTAACGAGCGTCAGTAAGCAACCTTTAAACACACACGTACCTGACCTAGCAGCGACAAGCGAATTAACTAGTGTGAAAACAACCCTTATTACAGGTACCTGTTCGGAAACATTCGTAATACACGAATCATATACACGAGTACAAACATTACCGCATACAGCGTCCAGACTATAAATACATGACTACGGATAGACACAAAGTCAGAACGAAATCAAACACTGAAGATGGCAGATCGCCGAAACCGGTTTGTTACAAAACCAAAATTGTCATTAATGCCATTTATCACGTATTTTATTATTGAGACATCATCTAATTTACCGCGGCGACCAGTCGCCAACACTCGATAGTAAACAGCTTCTGCACTCTCACTATTATTTCGTTTCATACTCATTAGTTCCATATGAATGTCAGCAGCATTCAACGAACATGGAAACTCGTTCAAAAATGCATACACAAAATTTTGCCAATCAACAAAAATTTCTAAACACTCCGTAGTTGATTTACACGATTTATGAATTGTTCGGCACTTAATGTCCTTTTGCAGGGATCAAACGACGGGAGGATTGCAATTATATCACCGAAAATCGAGAATTTCTTTTTGCTATTTTCGTTGTTTACATTTCTTTCAAATGTTTGTGGCAACATTCTCTCTTCTGCTTCTGACATTGCACACATTCGTATTTCGTTACCGTTCACACTCGTTTGTTGTATTGGATATGAATTTGTCGTTTCGTGTCTACAGAAAAAGCGTTGCATGGCGTCCATGCGTATGACGTTGTTGGTGTTATATATGAATTTGGATTTCCATAAAACGTTGGACATATACGTCGGCCGATGCAGTTAACATATTCGCTTGCCTTTCTACGTTCGGCAAGAAACTCGATGAGTACATAGGCATTGTACCTCCATAAGTTGGTAGCAAAGTATTTGCTTGTGTACTTGTATACATAAAACGTGATTCGTTTTGCAAAGGTGCCATAATCGCTGCACTATTTGCCGTTGTTTCTTTGCACGGATATGAGCTACTCAGTGGCCCGTCTTCATGATGCGTATCTACGATAGACATTGAATCTTCGTGCATGATCTTGCTTGCATTCGCACTTTCGTTTAAAGCACTTGTGAAACGTTCTTCACTGAAATCGTCGCATAGTCTTTCCACGAGCTGTGGTTTATTACCGGTGGTAGATAAACCGATGTCGCGCAATTTTTTTAGTAATTGCTCAACCTTTAAATTACTGAATTTCGGCAACTCGAATGCATTCAGAATTTACTACACGAAGTTATTTTATCTACCCGACCGACCGACACAACGCATGAAAAATCACGTTCATATGCGCATTTCACAATTTCACGGATTTTTTTTTCATCACTTTTTAAATGTAGCGCGTGAGCACTACAAATACATATTTGTTTTTTTTTTTTTTTTTAAATATTAGAATAATTCACACTTTAATGTTTGATAATTTTAGCGACAAAGGTTAGATATTTAAGTTCATTAATTTCATTTTTAATTGAAATGTATATGAGCGCATACGATTCGCGCTGCACGAGTACTCGTCTAACACTGATTCTGTTTCTTATTCCCTTTTTGTTCTTCTTTGTTTTGTCAGTAATGGTCGATCTCAGATTGTTTGACACTTCATAATAATAAACCACGCAGTTAGTCTGTTTTGAGTAAAAGGACATTCAGGAGATATTCAGTACTAAAAAATACCTATTCAACGTTATATCAAACTTTGCAATCGGACTATAAATAAAAAAGTTGTGAATAAAAATCGATTTTGGCTGTTTTTAGGACTCTAGCAGGATGAAAATTTTTATCATCCCTAATTCGCCGTAGGGCCATCTTTCATCCCAGGAGGGGTAATTGAAAACTTTTTGTTTCAGTCCCGGAAGGTATCTTCTTTTTGTGAAAGGAATTATGGCCGTTTTGCTGGCGTTTATATTGACTGACGATAGTGTTGTACAATGTACACTGTACAGCTACGTCAGCATAATGGGGCTACATACCCAAGATTTTCCTACGATTCTTCTACACACCATTATTGCCCTGGTGAGTTCCTGACCGTGCTTAGGGCTGATCTGGATGCCCATGCCACCGCTCCGTATATTATTGCTGGTCTGACTATAGTGGTGTACAATGTACACTGTATATCCACGTCAGCATCTTGAAGCTACATCCCCAAGAATTTCCCGCGATTCTTCTACACACCGTTATTGCCCTTGTGGTCGTGTTATCGACGTGTTTCTTCCGTAGTAACATGGAGTCAAAAGTAACACCCAGGAATTTTACTTCGGAAACGGCCACTAGGGTTTCTTTTTCAGTGGAGAAAGCTTCGGAAGCCTTAAAGTCAGTGTGGGACTTTAACTTAACACTAAAACTCCAACCGTCATGTACCGATCCCCCCGGTACTACCGTTAAGTATTCTGTCGGGAGGTGGTTTGAGCACTAGTCTCAACGTCTTGACTGGGGATCTTTTTACTAGATTTTACTTATTTTTATTCTACTGTTCAGAAGGCGTCTTGAGAAGGTCGTTCTTGTCCACCAAATAAAATAAATGTATAAATATAGCTACATACTCTTATATACGTAAGCATAAAAATGTAAGACATTAAAGCTTGGCACTGATTTATTCACACTTACAATTACCAGTTGAGCGTCTTCGACGAAAGGAAGATGGAAAGGCCCTGGTTCCAATCCGCCTCTATGACAATGGCGCATGTTTAGAACCAAAGACATACATTTTTACTATCAAAGACATACACTTGCTCACCCAATTAAACCCTTACGCATTAAGTCAAGACAATTGGACGGCCGTGGGTCCAAAACTGTCCTCTGTAGGCAGTATTCGCCGTTGTTGATAAGGTCACATTGGCCTGGCGGTTGGAAGAGCTGTGGTTCCAAACCGCTTCAAGTCTACTCACCCACGTTTCAAATGAAACACGCAATCTTAAACGTCGTTGTGAGCCAAGACAGTTGGACGGGCCGTGGGTCCAAAACTGTTCTCAGTGTGCAGTATTCGCCGTTATTGATCAGGTCTCTTTGACCAGTCGATTGAAAGGCCGTGGTTCCAATCCGATTTACATCCACTTTATGACCCAAGACAGCTGGACTGGCCGTGTATCCATAACTGTCCTCAGTCGGCAGTATTCGCAGTATGGTGTTTTACCTCTTTTTTGGACGTCGTCCCCAACCCATCTGATGATCTTCCAGCCTCGCTCCTAGGTCTCGCTTCTGCGCCGCAGCCTTTCCTGGCTTCTTTGCCACTTCATGGTTTCCGCAATTACGTCACACGCTGCAGTCCATTTTAGTTTGCTTTGTAGCATGTGCTCCACTAGTGTTTTCGGGGTGTAAATCTCACCGATGATGCTGCGTAGCCTTGTTCTGAAGCTAATCGATCTAGGGCATTCGAAGAATACGTGATAGACGTCGTCAACCGTTTCCCCTCCACAGTACCTAGTCGCAGTGGTTGTTTTGCTTATGTTTGAATCGGTGAAGATATTCTTTGATGCATGCGTGGCCGCTTAGGAACTGGGTCAAGTAGAAACCCACTTCCCCGTGTGCTCTCGTTACCCAATTTTTAATATTTGGGATACAGCGGTGCGTCCACCGCCTCTTTGTGGATGTACTCCATCTATGCTGCCACTTTAGCAAGCTATTCTCTTTCGCATCGGTGCTAGAGTTCCTGTCCTCAGAAATCATAGCTGCTTCCTCTGTCAAAATACCGATTGGGCACATTCCTGCGATTACCAGCGCAGCATCATCTGAGACCGTTCTAAAGGCACTACAGACTCTAAGCGCGCACAGGTGGTACGTCGACTTCACCCCGCGGAAGTACGACAGACACTCCGTCGCGTGATGCCAAACTGGTGCCCCGTAGAGTAATTGACTCTTTACGACTCCTGCAAGTAGCTGACGGCGCCCTTGCTTTAGTCCCCGTGCATTAAACATTATCCTCGCTAACGATGCCACTGTTCTGGATGCCTTCTAATTAGCATATTCTAAATGCGTTTTGAACGGTAGCCTCCTGTCTATCATAATCCCCAGGTAATTGACTGCTGGCAGAGTGGCGATGTCATGGCTGCCGATTCGTATTATCGGCCACGGCAACTAGGTGATCCTCACCTAATGTAATGGTCCTCAGTCCCGGAAGGGATCTTTTTTGTTAAGGGAATTATGGCCGTTTTGCAGGTGTTTTTATTGAGGCCCACACCAACGCACCATTCCTTGTTGGGTTCAATGCTCTCAGTACAATATCGCATAGGGTGCTCTAAAATTTGTCCCTTGCTATGATTACTATGTTATGGGCATAACCTAGGCATCTGATACCATTTACGGTTAGTACATCCAACATTTCATCTACCAGTACGATCCACAGGAGGGCGCAACCCCTTGTGGTTCTAATTTGAACCGTGCGGTCTCCAACCTGGGTTTCCGCCAATCTTGTACTTAGCAAAGCCTTTATCCACCGTATGATGGGTCCCTGCACTCCCTTCCTCTCTAATGCCCGACCTACACTATCGTGAGATGTGTTGTCGAAGGCCACCTCTATGTCAAGGAGGGCGTATATCACTACTTCTCCGCACTCGAACGCGCTAGTGATTTCCGCTGTCAGCTGGTACAGGGCTGTATCCGTCGATCTCCCCGCCCTCTATGAGTGCTGACCTGCGTGTAAAGGCCTGTGCTTAGAGCATTCGATGTGATCTCATGGTCAAATACTTTCTCCATTGTCTTAAGGACAAACGATGTTAGACTGATGGGTGTGAAGGATTTCGCTATAGAGTAATCCTTTTCCCCCACTTTTGATAAAAATACAACTCTGGCTCGTGTCCATATTGTCGGTATGTAGGCTAGTGCTACACCATCCCTCTTGTTGCCCGATAGGTATGGGATGAGCTTTTCCCCCTGCTGCGAAAATACTGGATAGATGCCATCCAACCCAAGGGATTTGTAGCTCTCAAAGGAGGATATGACCCAATTTACTGCACCCTGAGAGAAAAAGTACTCGACAGGTGCCAGTCTTGCTGTGTGGGTCTTCTCCAGTGGAACTCCGTCTCCTATAGTTCCGTGACTGATTCTGGAAAATGAGCGTCAGAAGAGCCTTTGTAATTCTTCCGCAATGTGTGTGAACTCCCCGATAGAGAGTTTCTACGCCATCTTGGTGGCACCCTGTCCTTGGCCATAGCTTTATGGAGTCTAGCCGCCTCTGGTGTTGATTCTATTTTCTCGCAAAAGGTCCTGGAGCTTTTTCTGGATCTCCTGATTACTTTATTATACTCAGTTAGATGTGTCGAGCATTCCTCCCAGTGGCCAGTGCACCTTGCCACCTTGACCAGTCTCCGCACCTTGCTCCGCATCTCTGAGAGCTTTTTTGACCACCACGGGGTTTTATATTTGGTGCCCCTGAATTCCCGACAGCTACACCGAAAGAAAAACATATCAAAAACCACGAATATTTTTCCATGTTAATTAAGCATAGAAAATTCTTCCATAGGTTTCACACCAAGTCCTAAAATTCGCAAATCTTTCATATAGGTTAGGTTAGGTTCAAGTGGCTGCCGCAGAGGCACACTTAGGCCAGTTTTGAAAGGCCCGTTGTGATACCACCAACACAAGGAAAGTCAGTCCCGGGACCCAGCCATAAGGAAAATCCCTGAGTTGTTGGGATTTTCCACATAGCAGAATCCCGGGACTGACACTCCTAAACCGACACCGTTACTCCTCCTCGAACCACTTAGATGACTTTATGAAGCCCATCAAGTCCTTTATGTCCATTTCCGCGATCTGGCTTAGGCTATCCAGGAACGGAACTCCCAAAAAGCGCGTTCTCGCGCCGCTTAAAGCCGGACAGTTGCAGATGAGGTGCTCCACTGTTTCCTCCTCCTCATCATCTTTGCAACTCCTGCAGCATCGTCGGTAGGGCACACCTAGCCTTTCTGCATGCCTACCAATGAGGCAGTGACCGGTTAATACCCCTATCAATATGCAGATTTCCCTCCTAGTTAGGGCATAAATGCGTCTAGACCTTTTAAGATCCCATTTTGGCCAGGTTTGTTTCGATATGCGACACCCTGGGGATAGCAGCCATCTTTCGTTGGCTTGACGGAGTGTGTGCTCCTTCAGCATTAGTTTGCATGTGGCAAACGGCATACCTAAGCGCTCTTTATCCTGAAGAACCTGCTTGGTCGTGCCCTGCCTGGCAAGCTCGTCTGCCTTACAATTTCCCTCAATGTCCCTATGTCCCGGGACCCATATGAGGTTTACGCGGTTCTGTTGGGCCATCTCCTGAAGAGATCGACGACAGCTGAGCGTCAGTTCAGAGTTGAACGTGTATGAGCCAAGGGATTTGGTGGCCGCTTGGCTATCGCTGAAAATAGCGATATCTTCTCCGATAACACGTTTGCTTAACCAGGCCGCGGCGTCCAGGATTGCCGAGACTTCCGCCTGGAAGACGCTACAATGATCAGGTAGTCTGAAGGAGAGCTCAAGGTCCAAATCCCTTGAATAAACTCCTCCTCCAACTCTGCCGTCCAACTTCGAGCCGTCGGTGTATATGGAAGTGCCACCATTTGTTTCGGGACACCAATCCGTCCTCTCCCAGTCTTCTCTGCTGGGAATGTTTATTTTGAAACAGCTATCCCCGACTGTAGTAGTCGCACAACGATCTGTGCTTAGAGGGAGAAAGCTGTAAGATTCCAGAATACTGGAGTGTCCAATAGTACCCGCAGCCCAACTGGAGGTTTCTCTTAGGCGCAGAGCTGATGCCGCCGCTGACCGAAACCCTTCCAGATCAAGTGGCAAAATGCCCAGAATGACCTGGAGGGCTTCGTTGGGCGTTGTCCTTAGCGCACCGCTTATACAGATCATATTGGATCTATGGACTTTCCGCAACAGATTCAGGTATGTTGCCTTGCTCAGCGCAGGCCACCATACGACGACTCCATAAAGCATGATTGGGCGAATGATGGCCGTGTAGATCCAACTGCATACTGTAGGGCTGAGCCCCCATTTTTTGCCAATGGCTCTTTTGCATGTGTAAAGAGCGATGCAAGCTTTCTTCTGGCGCTGAAGAACATTCTCCTTCCAATTCAATTTCCTGTCCAGAACTATGCCTAGAAACTTGGCCTTATCCGACAAGCCCAGGCGCGTGCCATCTAGTTCTGGTAGGCTTAGTGGCGGTATTTTGTACCGGTTGGTGAAGAGGACAAGTTCCACCTTCCCTGGGTTGATACTAAGTCCGCAGCGAGAGGACCACGTCGAAACTTCTCGCAGTGCTACTTGCATCAGGTCACACAGAGTTTGTGGGAACTTGCCTCTGAATGCAATAGCTAAATCGTCTGCGTATGCCACTATCTTCCCGCCCCCCCAGCTTGTGTCACGTAGCAACGAGTTGACTGTGAGGTTCCATAAAAGCGGGAAAGAACACCACCCTGGGGTGTTCCCCTTGTGACATAACGTGATAACTCAACCGTACCAAGTGAAGAAGCTATTTTCCTTCCCCTTAAAAGTTGGTCAATTAAATCAGTTAGAGGTCTATCTACGCCCAGTAGTCCTTTTCACACAGCGATTTCTCAATGACAGACACTAGGCTGTGCAGAGCGGTTTCTGTTGATTTACCCTTGGTGTATGCATGCTGATAGCTAGAGATAAGGTTGCTATCAATAGTTGTTAAGAGGTAGTCGCTTAGTATCCTCTCAAAGGTTTTTAGTACAAAGGACGAGAGACTGATCGGTCTGTAGTCTTTTGGCTCGTAGTGGGATGCCTTCCCAGCCTTAGGGATAAACACTACCGTGGCGCTTCTCCAGGAGCCCGGAATGTGGTTGAGAGCCAGGCAGGCTGTGAAGAGAAATACCAGCCATTTAGCTGATGTCTCCAACGTGTTTATAAGTTGCGCGGGGATAATCCCGTCCGGCCCGGCAGCCTTATACGGTTCAAAGCTCTTAACTGCCCACCTTACTCTTTCCTCAGTGATGGGTATATTTACTGCCAGGTTTGTTGCAGGTGCTAGTGAGGCATCATGCAGATTCCCCGGAAAATGTGTATTCAAGAGCAGCTCAAGGGTTTCCTCTTCCGTGCTGGTCCAGGATCCGTCAGGTTTTCGCAGATAGCTGATGGTTGTTTGACTTTTCGAGAGGACTCGTCTAAGTCTCGCTGTGTCGTCGACCGTTTCGACGCCAGTGCAGAAATTTCTCCACGAGGTTCTCTTCGCCTGTCTCAGAGCTTTTTTGTAGGCCCTTAGTTTAGCTTTATATTCGTGCCAATGAGGCTCAGAGCCGAAGCTCTTGGCCTTGTTAAATTGTTTCCGGCATGATATTCGGAGCGAGTCCAAATCGTAGGACCACCAATGTGGCCAGTGTTTACCGCGTGGTCTTGGCACTGGACAAGCCTGTCCTAGAGCATTTAAGAGCGCCGATGTAAATGTAGTAACAAGATCCTCCAGCTCCTCTACTGATGAGGGGGCTTGTGAGGGCAGTACTGGTAGGTCTCTGTCTAATATTTCATTGTGTAACTGCCAATCAGTGTTACGTGGATTGCGCTTCATGATTGGTTGTTCTACAATAAAGTCTAAAACCATTTCTATGTAACGGTGGTCGGAGAAAGAATGTTCTTCCACAACCCGCCGTTATCTGACCCAATCATAAGCGCCTTCACTACAGATAGTGAGGTCTATGACCTCCCTGCGGGTCTTAGTGATAAAAGTAGGCTCATTACCCACGTTGCAAATCACCAGGTTGGTTGTTAAGAGGTAATCAAACAGAGACTCGCCCCTGGCATTGATGTCGGAGCTCCCCCATTGGACATGGTGAGCATTAGCGTCCGCTCCAATAATAAGATTACCCGTGCAGAAATTTGACACCAGGTCTTTCACCTCCGTTTGTGGTGGGGGTTCTTCGGCGTCGTAGGGCATATAGACCGAAGCCCCCGTCAGGCGGGTACTGTCGACCGTTAGACTGATAGCGGTAATATCCCCATTGGTGTAATTAGGTAGGAGAAAGGAGTTCAACTCAGACTTGACCAGAATACACGTTCTGACTTTGCTCTCCTCGCTGGCTCGAATGAGCTTGAAGCCCTTAGTCCCCAATCCGCAGATTCTCGAGCTATTGACCCAGGGTTCTTGGATGAGGACCACATCCACGTCGCCTTTAGAAAGACGACTACTTAAAGCAGCCGAAGCTACTTTAGATTTGTGCAGATTAATCTGAAGCACCACCAACATGAGAGCGCACAGACTTCCCTGCCGTCCCCATATCGTCGAGGTTTGCCCCATCCCGGAGGTTGCCTATCAACGACGAGTTGTTCCGATTAACTGCCCGATATGGCGTTGCAGGTGTCTTGCTGTCTGTAGCGTTAGATGTTAATCGCTCAGCGTTGGCTGCTACCACCGTGACGTCGAGGGCTTCCTCGTCCTGTAGGCTGTCCTCCATCTCCGAGTTGTTCACAGCACTATCGCCAAGGGACGTGGCGGATAACATGCTTTCCGCATCGGAATCCTCCGCTTCCTCTTCTGGTAATTCGTTTTCCGGTTCCCGCGGAGCAGCCGAGAAGGCAGCGCGCTGAGCATCACCACGATATACGTGGATAACGATCTGGCCTACGCTGTAATGTACTAGGCCATTGCACCTTTTGAGGGGCTCGATTGACTCTTTATTCATGGTGAACACCACCTGTCTGTCGGGCCCTACCGCATCCCCGACCAGATTGACACTCCAGTCATGCGTTGGCAGGGACGGATTCATCAGCCGTAGCATCCCGAGAATTCTCTCGGGTTCGTCAGGGATGGCCGGAATCCACGCCCTTGCCCTTGGACGAGCTGGAATGTCCTTCCAGTCGACGACCTCTATCTTTGCGCCCTTGTAGACTTCACCCAGCTTAGCAGCTGCTGCCTTGTACAGTGCTACGGTTTTTGCATCCTCGCATGCGAGTAATTTAATCTGACCCTGGTGCCAACCCGCATCCGTTACTCGCGCCGAACTACCCGGAAACTCTGGAGCAACATTGAGAAGAATGTTGCCGAGTTCATTTCGCACGTAACGCCACCGGTCCTTAGGGATGGCCAGACGGTCATTGCCTCGGTCAAGGACGCCTATAAGGATCCTGTCCTTGGTTACCTCAGCAAAGCTTAGTTTGCCCGCTCCAGGGGTCTTCTGACGCCGCTTGGGAGGGGGATTTAACTCCAGGTCCGATCTCTGGCGCTTGAAAGGGTTAACTTTTAACCTCTTTGGCATGTACGAATTTTGGAAATCCGGTATCACAGCTTTCGCTAGCTCTACCGATTTACTGGAATTCGGCGACAGCGATTCCTGCGGTACCCCTTCATACCTCTTCAGGATCTTTGCAGCCAATCTTTTCTCGTGGTATGTGAAGCGGCGGGGAGATGTCTCGTGGGAGTGCGGACCCGTAGTTGCCATCGCGGTCGCTCTCCTTGCCGAAATCTCAGTTGCAGCTTCCTTCTCCTTCGAAACTCCGAGGTCAGGTCGTGAGACCGCTGCCACAGACGTAAAGATACTGGTTTTCATATCAGCGGTTGATGGGAGTTTAGCATCCGCCGTTGTCCGCTTAGTTGCGTTGGCAACCGCACTGGTGCTAGCTCCCATCAAGTCAATCTTAGTCGATAGAGGGTTGGTTGACCGACTCGTAGTTGCCATCGCTGTCGATCCCCCCCTTGATTGTGGAACGGAGGTTGTCCTCCGGCGTTGTTGTTGCTTTCTCGCCTGTTCCTCCATAGCTCTCCTTTGCTGAGGAGTGAAATTTGGCGTTGTTTGTTTTTTAGTTTTATCGTTTTTATTTGGGTTATTTGAGTTCATCTTGTTCGTACGACCCGTCGCCGGACAAGGCCAGCTTAGGGTCAAGGGAAGAGTAGGGGAAAATGTGTCGTCCGCCGCGGCAGAGCCCCGTACCGCGGTAAGGCCATGCTTACTCTCTGAGGCGACCCGGTATCAGAGAGGCTCCGTTCAAATACAGCCACGATTTGCCTCCCGGCTGCAAACGTCCAATGGGCACGGTTTCGCATAACACCCTGGATTGGGAGGGGGAAGATCTTTGTCGTCGCGCCAGAGAGGCTAGGCTGCTCTCGTGATGAAGTGCCGTACGGAGCTATGATCACAAGGGCAGCGTAGCCCTGTGGCTATCGACTTAAGCCCTCGTACCGCGGCAAGGTATCCACCCTTCACGAGGGATCTTTCATATAAGTTAGCATTGAAATTAAAGAAATGTTCTATATGGAAGTATAAATATATGCATAAATGGACACTGAGAAGGGTTTACCTTCAAGCTGGGTAGTGGCCTAAAGTGCTAGACCTTCTAGCATACAAGTCACTACAGTGTTGTGAGTTCGACTCTCACAATGCCGGGAAGAAAAGTCCTTGAAGAGATGTAACTCCAGTATCATCGAAACATATGTCGGCTTGTCTTGTTCCTGCAGGGCGTAGGTAAATTTTTCTCAAAAAACACATTTTCATACAATCCCGAAAATTGCTTGTAAATACCGTCGGTATAGACTAAAAAGTCAAAAAGCAACAAAGAGATTAACATTTTTTGTTTACCAAATGCAATTGAAATGAAAAAATGCCAACTTCACAATAATATCATTTCTACGTGAAATGATTGTGCCCAAGAAAAAAACATAGAAACGTACAGGAAAACGTCAAATAAACATCACCATCATGTATTATTGAAGGCATTCTCATGTATAATTGACATGAAACGTAAAATGGACATTACCATCATGTATTATTGTAGGCATTCTCAGCATAATTGACATGAAACGTAAAATGAACATGACCATCATGTATTATTGAAGGCATTCTCATGTATAATTGACACGAAGCGTAAAATGAACATGACCATCATGTATTATTGAAGGTTTTTTAACGTATAATTGACATGAAACGTAAAATGAACATGACCATCATGTATTATTGAAGGGATTCTCATGTATAATTGACATGAAACCTAAAATGAACATGACCGACATGTATTATTGAAGGCATTCTCACGTATAATTGACATGAAGCGTAAAATGAACATGACCACCAGGTATTATTGAAGGCATTCTCACGTATAATTGACATGAAACGTAAAATGAAAATGACCATCCTGTATTATTGAAGGCATTCTCACTTATAATTGGCATGAAACTTAAAATGAACATGACCATCATGTATTATTGAAGGCATTCTCATGTATAATTGACATGAAACGTAAAAACATACAGCAAAACGTAAAATGAACATGACCATCATGTAATCAGCCGTCCTATTTGAGAATGTAGGTATCCACATATTTTTTCGAAAACTAGTTAGTTATATAGGTGGAGACGTATTGAAACTCCAAATTTATTCATGCAAAAAAATGTTGCACATTGCAAGGGAATATTAAGTTATTGCTGATTTAAATTCCTTCATTTGCAGTATCTACATAAATTTTCCAGAAATCCTAATAAAAAATGTGGGTATGTACAAAAAAAGGTTGATTGACTTCGCCGCTTCCCGCAATATGGTCATCAGTAGTACCAGGTTCCAGCATAAGCGAATACACCAAGCTACCTGGCTGTCCCCTGATCAAAGAACAAGAAACCAGATTGATCATGTCATGATCGACGGCAGACACAGCTCCACCGTTCTAGACGTGCGTACCCTACGCGGTCCCAATATCGACTCGGACCATTATCTTGTTGCAGCCAAGATACGCACACGCCTCTGTGCAGCGAAGAAAGTACGCACAGTAACAGAAGGAAAGTTTGACGTTGAGAAGCTGCGCGTGACACAGACAGCTGATAATTTCTCCACTCGACTCTCACACCTGCTATCGGAGAGCAATCCTCGACCTAACGATGTAACCGAGCAATGGAAGCATATCTCTCACTCACTATAGGGTTTCGGCGAGCCCGCAAGAACAACTGGTACGATGAGGAATGCACCACAGCCTCGGAAAAAAAGGACGCTGCATACAGGGAGACGTTGCGAACGGGCGCAACCCGCAGTGTATGACAACGCTATCGTGAGGCGAAGCAGGAAGAGAGACGCCTTTTCAGAAAAAAGAAACGTGAGGCCGAAAGGCGTGAGTGTGAGGAGCTTGAGACGCTGGCTGACAGGAACGATGCCCGAAAATTCTATGAAAAGATCCGGCGGATGACGGAAGGTTTAAAGACCGGGGCAAGTTCCTGTAAGGACAATAATGGCGACCTGGTAACCGACGTCCAGAGTGTACTTAAATAATGGAGGGAGCACTTCTCCTCACTGCTAAACTGCGAGGGAGACGTTGAACCCGATACCCCAATCCCTGACGATAGAAAGGTCGTCCCACCACCTGACTATGAAGAAGTGAGGATAGCTATATCCCGGCTCAAAAACAACAAAGCGCCTGGAAAAGACGGACTACCCGCCGAGCTGTTCAAACACGGAGGCGAAGAGCTGGTAAAAAGCATGCATCAGCTCTTATGCAGAATATGGTCAGACGAGTTCATGCCTCCAGATTGGAATTTAAGTGTGCTCTGCCCAATCTACAAGAAAGGCGATCCCGCTAACCCCACCAACTACCGCGGAATCAGTCTTCTTAATATCGCATATAAGGTTCTTTCTAGCGTATTGTGTGAAAGACTGAAGCCCATCGTAGACAAACTGATTGGACCTTATCAGTGTGGCCTTAGACCTGGTAAGTCTACCATCGACCAGATTTTCACGATACGCCAAATCCTGGAGAAGACCCATGATAAAAGGATCGATACACACCACCTCTTTGTCGATTTTAAAGCCGCTTTTGACAGCGCAAAAAGGAGTTGCCTGTATACCGTCATGTCTGAGTTTGACTTCCCTGCAAAGCTTATACGGCTTTGCCAAATGACGCTGAGCAATACCAACAGCTTCGTCAGAATCGGGAAGGACCTCTCTGAGCCATTTGAAACCAAACGAGGCTTCAGACAGGGCGACTCCCTTTCGTGCGATTTCTTCAACCTGATGCTGGAGAAGATAATTCGAGCAGCAGAGCTTGATGTCACAAAAAAATGTACACGCAGTTTCAAAGTAAGATGGCGACTAATTTATTCAGTATAATTCAAATGTGAATACAGAGGAAATAGTGTGTAATGAAGGAATGACCAATGGGTTGCCAGATTTATATTATTTTACAATACTTCCCTTTAATAGAAGATCTGGCAACATTTAAAAATATTTAGTTTTTAAAGTTTCAAAACATTAATAAAAATCAATATGTTTACAATGCAAAAAGTTGTATCAAAAATTACATATCATTTTGTAAACCTATTTTGGAGTTTATAAATTCATTCTTAACAGCTGGTACCGCCTTTGTTAAACCATATGCCAACATCTCGTTTGTGGAAATGTACTCCAGTTTTAACGACTTGTCTTCCAGCTTCTCTCGTATGAATTTTACCTTTATGTCTATATGTTTAGTGCGTGGAGAAAAGTTGTTGTTACGAATAAAGTGAATAGCACTCTTGTTATCGCAGTACAGTGTAATTGATTTTGTATCACCAGGAATTAATTCAGACTCTAGCCGATTCAACCAAATTGTTTCTTGCATTGCGCTTACTAGTGACATTAGCTCAGCTTCAGTCGATGACAAAGCAACCGTTCGCTGTCTATGCGTTGACCATGATATAGCACCACCTTGCATAACGAACATGTAACCAGAAGTTGATCGGCGCTGATCAAGATCCCCTGCCCAATCAGAATCGCAAAACCCAGCTAGACCTTCAGCAGACTTTTTATACACGATGCCTTTGTCAATAGTGCCTTTCAAATAACGCATTACACGCTTCACTGCAAGCCAATGAGCTTTGCCGGGATTCTGTGAAAACCGACTCAGTAAATTGACCGCGAAGCTTATATCTGGACGAGTATTCTGCGCTGCGTACAGAAGGCAACCAATCGCTTCCATATATGGAACTTTTTCCATATCCATCTTGGCCTCTTCGGTTTGTGGACACATCTCAGCAGTTAACCTTTGTGATAAGTCAAGTGGCGTGGAAACAGCGTTACAGTCGTCCATCCCAAAACGTTTGAGTACACTGGAAATATATTCAGACTGATCAAGTTTTATTAGCTTTTTTACCTCATCCCGTTGAACTCGCATGCCAAGTACGGATGACGCTGAACCCATGTCTTTCATTTTGAATCTGAAGGACAACTCGTTCTTGATACGCTCTGTAGCCTCTTTGTCATTCGAGAAAACTAAAACGTCGTCTACGTAAATTGCTATATACACCATGCTTCGCTCAGTAGTAGATGCATTGATCGACCTCGCTTCGAACTAGTCCCAGACTGATGAGTACTGTATTCAATGTATCGTTCCAAACTTTGCTTGCCTGCTTTAGGCCATACAATGACTTTAATAAGCGACATACTTTGCCTGAACCGTCATCATAGCCTTCCGGCTGCTTCATGTATACTTCTTCTCGAAGCTCACCATTTAAAAATGCCGTCACCGCATCCAATTGATGCACTGCTAAGTCATATTTTGCTGCCATGGCGAACAAAAAACGTAGTGAGTTGTACCTAACTACCGGTGAGAACGTTTCCGAATAGTCAACACCTGGTTTTTGCGAACAGCCTTTTACAACGAGCCTTGCTTTATAGCGAACAAGCTCACCAGCCGCATCACGCTTTATTTTAAAAACCCACTTTGAACTTATTGCTTTCTTACCCGCAGGCAATTTGGTAAGCTGCCAAGTTTTGTTTGACTTGAGAGAATCCATCTCGTCTTGCATAGCTTGCTTCCAAGCACCCGACGCTGCTCCACTCAAGGCCTCTTCAACGGTAATAGGTTCATCAGCATTCGACACTGCGCTCAATAACAAATCTCTTTTAGCTTTGCTTGCAATACGCTTTGACCGGCGAAGTGCGCCCTCTATGTCGTCATTCACATCATGCATACTACCAGTTTCGCTTTCATCAGGAGTATCATATTCGCTATCCGAATATTTGTTGACATCTGATAATTCGCTTACAATATTCTCCTCTGAATTGTCAATGTCACAAACTTCCCTTGCATCAGCAATATCAACAACTAGATTTGGTTCTACACGTTTATTTGTATCGCTAACATTTTCCAAAAATGTAACATCACGGCTTATAATAAACTTCAAATCACTTTTTCGATACAGCCGATAAGCTTTTGATACAGCGCAATACCCTACAAAAATGCACTCTTCTGACTTTGCATCAAGTTTTGTTCGTTTTTGTTTTGGTATGTGAACCATTGCCGTGCACCCAAATATGCGCAAATTCTTTAAATTCGGTTTCACACCTGACCATATTTCTTCCGGACTGCGATTGTTGCCTCTACATGGAATGCGGTTCACCAAATATGCTGCCGTGTTCGCAGCCTCTGCCCAGAAAATATTTTCAAGCCCAGAATCTAACAACATGCACCTGACACGTTCAATCAAGGTACGGTTCATGCGCTCAGCCACACCGTTTTGCTCGAGAGTATACGGAGCTGTTTTTTGATGAACAATGCCACAATCACGCATAAAATTTATAAATGGTTCATTGCAATATTCAGTGCCATTGTCTGCCCTCAGTACTTTTATTTTACGGCCACATTGCGTTTCTACTTCGCTGTGTTCTGCCGCTCTCATTTTCGAAAGTAGCTGCTGATCGTTCGTCATGTGCGACGTTGCGCCTGAATCGACGTACCATACACATTCGCTGTTTTGAGAATGCAAACACGAATTTGCTAACAGTGAGTTCGAAAACATAGCATTTCTGCTTTTATTTTCGTTCTCGTTTGTTTTCTTCGACTTACGACAATCTTTACGCATATGGCCTTCTTGGCCACAGTTGAAGCAACGAAACTTTTTTCGATTAGACATTTTTTCATTCTTTTTTGGTTGCAAATTCTTCGAATACAAAGCGCTGTCTGTAGCTGCTCTGTTGCCATCCAATTTGACATCTTGCAGTAGCAAACTTTTAACGCTGTCTACTGTTAACTTCGCTTTGAAATTTTCCACTGCCATAACAAGTGGTTGATACTCATTAGGTAACCCAGCGAGCAATAATGAGGCGACCACTTCATCACCCATGTGCAAACCTGCGTTTTGCAACTTGATTGAAGTCATGACCATTTCGTTCACGTAATCTTGCACAGATTGGAACTGCTCGAGTTTTAAATGCACTAGCTTCTTCAAAAGCTCCACTTTGCGCGTTAAACCACTGTCTTCATATGCTGCTATTATCGAGCCCCAGGCTTCTTTTGCCGTCTGTGCATTTGCTATGTGCGAGAAATTACTCGACTCCACCATGAGCGTAATCTCCGCCAGCGCACGTTCATTTGCGTCACGGTCCTTTTCTGAAGAACTATCAGACACGCCTGTCTCGGTAATTTTCCAGCAATTTTTTAGCACCAAATACGATTTTGCATTTCGCCGCCAAACATCAAAGTTTTCGCGTCCGCGAAGTTTCTCAAACGGAAAAGTAAGTGTGCCCGTCGCCATTTTTATTAAAATAAAACACTTTAAATTAATTTTACAATGTGAAATAGGCCCATAACCTGATGTCACAAAAAAATGTACACGCAGTTTCAAAGTAAGATGGCGACTAATTTATTCAGTATAATTCAAATGTGAATACAGAGGAAATAGTGTGTAATGAAGGAATGACCAATGGGTTGCCAGATTTATATTATTTTACAATAGAGCTAAACCGCAATGGTACAATCTTCTACAAGAGCGTACAATTGCTGGCGTATGCCGATGATATTGATATCATTGGCCTTAACAACCGCGCCGTAAGTGCTGCCTTCTCTGGGCTGGATAAAGAAGCGAAAAAAATGGGTCTTGCGGTGAACGAGGACAAGACGAAGTACCTACTGTCATTAAAGAAAGAATCGGCGCACCTGCGCCTTGGCAGGCAAGTCACCGTTGATGGCTACAAGTTTGAAACGGTGAGAGATTTCGTCTATTTGGGAACCAGCATTAACACCGAAAATAATATCAGTCTAGAAATCCAACGGAGAATCACTCTTGCCAACAAGTGCTACTTTGGACTGAGTAGGCATTTGAGAAGTAAAGTCCTCTCTCGAAGAACAAAGATCACGCTCTATAAGTCTCTCATCATACCAGTCCTGATGTACGGCTCGGAATCATGGACAGTATCCAGAGAAGATGAGATGGCCCTTGGAGTATTTGAGAGAAAAGTTCTCCGGAAGATTTATGGTCCTTCCCGTGATGCCAACGGCGAGTATCGAAGGAAATTCAACGATGAGCTGTACGAGCTTTACGCAGACCTGACCATAGTTCAGCGGATTAAAGCCCAAAGGCTCCGCTGGCTGGGTCATGTTATGCGAATGGAAAAAGAAGCTCCAGCACGGAAAGTTTTACTATCGACACCCGAATTCGGCAGCAGAGGAAGGGGGAGGCCTCGACTGAGATGGAAACAACAGGTGGAGGATGACTTGTACTCCCTTGGGGTTTCCAATTGGCGTCAGTTATCGCTAAAAAGGAATGACTGGCGTGCTTTGATTCGAAACGGCCAAAATCGCCTAGGCGGTTAAGCGTCATTATGACGCAAGCCAAGATTAGATGTACAAAAATACCGCAGTATCTACACTTTTAACAGGAAACAGGTTGAAGTAAAAGCCGGTTTCCTACTCAAAATCGACGTATCTGCAATATTATTTGTAGATACTGCTTTTTTAAATAGGAGCCTCAGCTTTTTGATGATGGGGCTCCTTTTATTAATAGCAGTATGTACATACCCACGTTCTTTAGTAGACTCGAATCAATTTTTTGGTGTTCGAGAGTAACGTATCTGCATACTGTGCTTAATAATTACATATTATTATTATAAATCTGTAGATACCCTAGTTCATCCGTAGGAAACTATTCATTTTGAGTGTGCCTTTCCTACTAAAAAGCAGTATCTGCGTATATACTGTTATTGAATAGATTTTCTAACAAATTTTGCTTTGAATAGAGTGCAGTATCTACAGTTTCGCATATACAGAAGCCCAAATCAATGTTTTTTTGCATATATGGAAAGATCACATCAAAAATAGTCTAAATCTGTCAATTTTGATTGCAAAAATAAAATATCTCAAAAAGGCCAGATATAAACACATTTTGTTGAATATTTCGGTTTGAGCTAGAATGTAGATACCCACATTCTTTAGTAGGACGGCAGTATTGTTGAAGGGATGCCATAACCATCATGTATTATTGAAGGGATTCTCATGTATAATTGACATGAAACCTAAAATGAACATGACCGCCATGTATTATTGAAAGCGTTCTCACGTATAATTGACATGAAACGTGAAATGAACATGACCACCATGTATTATTGAAGGCATTCTCACGTATAATTGACATGAAACGTAAAATGAACATGACCATCATGTATTATTGAAGGCATTCTCACGCATAATTGACATGAAACGTAAAATGAACATGACCACCATGTATTATTGAAGGCATTCTTATGTGTAATTGACATGAAACGTTTTTTCGCCTCAATGCCTGAATAAAGTGAAATTTAAACAAACACAGCCTTAGAAAACCATAAACTTCATACAAGCATATTTAGCAGTCTTAAGCGCTTTTTAAGTCTTGGACAAAGCCATGCTTAGTAAATACGTCAAAACTAATCTCAACGTCTTCCCATTTAATATTTTGATAAATTTTGACCCCATATATGTAATACTTCTATATAGACAGCAACTTATCTTCTCAATGTGTAATAATTTCGAAATCAATTCGAGGCAAGCTAGTACCTTTTTTGTCAATGTATTGTGTATATTCATAAATGAAAAAATTGTCAAAGCAATAAAGTAGCGGATTTCATTTATAGGGGCCCAAAAACCAAATTAAAATTTTTTTGAAAATATGTTGAGGCTTGTTGTCACAAGTATAATGGTAAAGTATCTAAAGTTTCTTGCCTTAGAGCCCAATAAGTATACTTAACCTAACTTAACTTAAGCCAAAAGTTTCCAATATAGGCATTTGCTGGCGTCGCGGACGTTACGTTGTTTTACATACAAAATTTAAATTTACGCTGGGAAACACGCATATTATCTTTCTTAAGTTTACGTTTTAAATAAAAATTTATACACATTTCTCAGTATACTTAACCTAACTTAACTTAAGCCAAAAGTTTCCAATATAGGCATTTGCTGGCGTCGCGGACCTTACGTTGTTTTACATACAAAATTTAAATTTACGCTGGGAAACACGCATATTATCTTTCTTAAGTTTACGTTTTAAATAAAAATTTATACACATTTCTCAGTATACTTAACCTAACTTAACTTAAGCCAAAAGTTTCCAATATAGGCATTTGCTGGCGTCGCGGACCTTACGTTGTTTTACATACAAAATTTAAATTTACGCTGGGAGACACGCATATTTTCTTTCTTAAGTTTCGATTTTGGCTGTGTGTCAATTGATATTTCATTTCGTCAGAGTAAAATAAGGTAAACAAATATCCTATGGTGTATTTATTATTTTCCATTTTGCTGTGCAAACGGAAAGGTAAATTTTGACGTATACAAAAAGCAAGTGCGAAAGCAGATGTTTTGTGAATAAATTTTCAATATACGTGTTTTGTATGTTTTTTTATATTGCGTCTTTTTGCATTATATTATATTTTAGTATTTAATAATGCGTTTAAATATAAATTTATGTGAAATAATATGAATATCAACAGCTCATGCATCCCTCTGTTCATATAATGGGTTGTTAAAATTTGACCTAGCCCCCTGGGCTAGGGTAAATTCTGATATTCATATACACCACGATAACTGACAGAATTCAACATCGCCGGGTTATAATTTACGAGTTTCAACTAATTGGCACACGGCCTGAGAAGTTTTTTTAACAAGTCTGTTGAAAAGGAAGTTATCGATAATCACAAAAGACTTAAACTTACGATGTGTTCACACTCGATAAGATTGCATAATGTTCATATGGCTTCGAATGAAACTGAATAAAATCTCTACAAAATATTAATGTACAAAAAAACGTTTTCGAAATGCCTGACAAAATAAAAAAGGCGCCTGATTTCCTGGCAAAGTATGTAATGCCTGACGTATGGCTAGCCTATGTATAATTGACATGAAACGTAAAATGAACATGACCATCATGTATTAATGACGGCATTTTCATGTACAATTGACATGAAACGTAAAAACGTAAAGTTGACATGACCATTATGTATTATTGAAGGGATACTCATGTATAATTGACATGAAATGTATGTACCTATAGGAAAAATGTAAAATGAATATGATGTATATTTACGTGAGAGTATGTAATACTGATACTTACGTAAGAATAACGTTGAAGCTACAAATAAAATTAATGATAATCACATCGAAATTATATTATTTTTGATAAATTTATTTTTTTTTTTTTGATATAGGTACATATTTAATGTAATAAATGTAATACATTTGATAAGGTGACAAACTTAACATTTTTAGAATCACATAAAAGAAGTTTCTTCGCAAACTGTATTTTTATTCTGCATTACACAGGAACTAAAAGTTCTTATTTATTACAGTTGCTCCTTCGTAAATGTAGCACAGATGAATTTTCTCCATTAGCACCAATTCCTACAGACGATGCTTCATAAATACGGTGACCATACATTTTTTTTTTAAAAACAGAACTCTTTTTACTTAAGGCTTGGTATTGTCTTCACGTGAAAATTTCGCTAGCCGGCTATCAACTATTTGGGGTTACACTCTCACTATTTGGAATAAAAAAGTGTTTTTCATGGTGTAATCATCTCTTTGCAGTAAAAAATGTTTCCAACGTCTGTGAAACATTGAAATTGCAATCTCAAATAATTTCAACCAAAGTGCATCAATTGAAAGTCATTTTTAAGTATATTTTTCCGTTTTGTGAATAGTATTTCTTGATGGTGAGAGACATTTCCTTGTTAATTTGAAACCTACCATAACCACGGTTTTGGCCGAAATGTAACATTCTTGGTACTTTTTTGCCATTTTAACGTACTCAATTTTTGATTTCGCTGAAGTACTTGACCGCGTTAAACATAAACTTAATGTTTTCAAAGGGAAATCTTGCAGAAAACGAACTGATTTCTTAGGGTTCCTAACAAGAAGATTTGACTTATTAATGTTTTCAAAGGAAAATCTTGCATCATCATCAGCACACATCATGTTGAACAAAGCTGCAATTAGACGCTGGGAAGCAGAAGTACACGATGGCTCGATGGTAAACACCTGTGTTCAGCATTCAATATGTGGTTAGTTCGATTCGCGGTGGAGGCAATATGGCAATTGTGGTAGGCAATGTTAGGAAGACTGCGGTGAGATAGATGGTTTCAGGCAATATAAAAAGGCAACATAAGAAGGTAAAGGCAATACAAGAGAAATCTAAAATTGAATCGTAACTGATGATCTGAGGTTCTCGAAGACAATATAAGAACTCTTAAATATAATTTTTTTTTTTTTTTTTTTTGAAATATCAAAAAGAAGATGCTCAATAATATATAATTTCTCTATGAAAATATTAAGAAGTTAAATCTTCTTGTTAGGAACCCTAAGAAATCAGTTCGTTTTCTGCAAGATTTCCCTTTGAAAACATTAATAAGTCAAATTTTCTTGTTGGGAACCCTAAGAAATCAGTTCGTTTTCTGCAAGATTTCCCTTTGAAAACATTAATAAGTAAAACTTCTTGTTTGGAACCCTAAGATCATCTTATTGATACTAATAAACAGTTATCTGCAATATTTTCCTTTGAAAACATTAAACATTAAATCTTCTTGTTTGGAACCCTAAGAAATCAGTTTTTTTTCTGCAAGGTTTCCCTTTGAAAACATTAATAAGTCAAATCTTCTTGTTAGGAACCCTAAGATCATCTTATTAATACATATAATTATGCAGAGCTCAGTTCATAAGTCATATCTTCTTGTTTGTAACCCTAAGAAATCAGTTCGTTTTTGCATGATTTATCTTTGAAAATATTAATAAGTCATATCTTCTTGTTTGGAACCCTAAGAAATCAGTTCGTTTTTTGCAAGATTTCCCTTTGTAAACATTAATAAGATATTTTCTTCAAATTTAAAAAGAACTTCTTCTTTTGAAGAAAATGTATAGCGATATCATATGACTTTTGTTCTATTTTATTCATTTTTGGCTCTGTGTACTGTTTATAAAAAAATTTCGATTTTTTATGTTTAACTCCTTAAAATCAATTTGGAAAGGGTTACCAACATTTTTAATTTAAGAAGTTTATATTTCTGAGAAGTTTGGTTTGCTCCCTTACCAATATCGGTATTTTGGAAGCTCTACATCAAAGTCATATTTTCCCAATATCAACTCACTTTTCTAGGATTTGCCCATATGTACATATCCAAGGAGATATCTAGGTGCATATCGCTACCTTAATTCACAAAGGCCCTAACTGACATAAAAAAAGTTTTACAGGAGAAGCAAAAAACGAAAATTTTTTTATATTGAACGCATGCAAATATAGCTTTGTAAATTTGGAATATCTCCGTTATTACTAGTAGCTCATTAAAATTTGTGGTGAGTGTGTATTTCAATATATCATACTTAAATATGTGAAAAAGTCATTTTCGAAAAATATGTCAATTAGGGCCTTTGTGAATTAAGGTAACGATATAAACATTTATGCATACTAAGATGGAGTGAAATTTTTTTTTTAAATTAATTTGGCAGAACTGCAGAAAGTTGCCTTTCTAACCCAGAAATAAGCGTGTAAAATATTATTTGTCATATGTTTTTACTCCACCTTAATGCATACACAAACGAGGTCGAACGTCAAGGTACCTACTTTTCAGAGGATAAGTAACTATAAAATCTTAAAAAATTATTTTTTGGCAATAATTAGAAATATTATCGAAATGTAGAACATGAGGGATTCGAACAATAAATCGCATTTCCCAATCCTCCAACACAGCGATTCTACTTGTCTGTTTTTTGGCACCAGTAAAGGATGCTTTATATATATGCAAGCTCGTGTACAGTCTATGTATTCATATGCATCGACGAACATATTATACAATGCTATAACAGTGCAAGAGAATTAAAATTAAAAGAGCACCATGTTGTACGTAGCCGGAACAAATGGTAAGAGAGTTTCTGCATTCGTATATGGGTATACATATATTTAACAAGACGTGCCAAGGGAGACACCAAGAGAGATTACGAAAACTGTATAACAAGTGTATCAGTAATGTCTATTCTTTGCCTTCGCTTGCGGCTCGTAAATGTCAATAGCTGACTGTTAATCACGCTTTATACATATGCTTACTTATGATTGTGTGATAGTATTAGTGTTTGTTTATCGACACTTTTTTTTAGTTTTGCATTCGTTTCGCCGGTTATGCCGGTCCCATTTGGATAAGTTCAAATTTGAATTGCTAGTGCGTTAAAAGACTTGCGTGGGGCATTTAGCAAACTTCGAGAAAAGTGCAGAGGACGTGAGATTTTGCGAACAAGTTGGTTATGATAATGACGGTAAAAATATTTGACTTCGATTATTAATATAGTGTTACTGTGCTACATCATCGGTGTTTTGTATGCGTTTGTTTGCCTAACGTACAGATTTATATGTTGATCGTGAATTGATTTACCGCGCTTTAGCTATCGAATTGCATGGGTATGTGCAATATATTCAGTAGTATCAATACCGAAAAATCAAGCCAAAAGGACCAACTCATCAGCAGTACCAACATCATTATGTATACATAGTATTAGGGGCTTAATGTTTCTGTTTCGCCCCAATACCAACACTTGTTATTACCGGTAACGAAAAAAATTACACATTTTTGGGTAAAACTCTTTTTTGACGGAGTCGGAGTCTAGCAATAAAACTTTTAACATTTTAAGTAACGTAATTTGCCGGTTCCTGTTGGACTGTGTAACATTTGGACTAACGGAGTTTATGCCACATTACACAGGAATGTTGTCTTTAAACTCCACACTTGAGCTTCTGGTGTATGCATCTCTTTGCAGTAGTTCTGCAGTTTGTCGGGCAGTAAAACTAGTGCTAAGCTGCTACAACGTCGCTGTCATTAAAGATCATGGAGGTGAGAAGTTGGTTTCATACAAATCTAATATGTAAACAAATTAAAAAGAAAACAA
Source organism: Campiglossa producta (assembly GCA_964058755.1). Lineage (NCBI taxonomy): Eukaryota > Metazoa > Arthropoda > Insecta > Diptera > Tephritidae > Campiglossa > Campiglossa producta. Next base: position 13,291,057 of record CAXKVI010000006.1, on the reverse strand, counting down.
TTGAAATATCGGTATTTTATAAAATCAAGGGAGATGTTAAATCAAAGCCTATAGATATTAATACTTACGTTCATAAACCAATATATCTATGTACATATGTGTATATGTAATATGGTGCACATTTCTGTTGGCCAAAAGCTTGTGTGTGAACTGTTACGCTAAGTTAAGGAGTAGGTAGGTATATTTACCCCATTCTTATCAGATTTACATTTGAATCGTTTTGCAAATAACCAATAGCAGCCCAAATAGATATATATATATACATGTACATAAGGGTGCCCTAATTTTGTTATTTGGAAAGTCGACTTCATTTGGTCGAATAAGATGATCTAAGAAAATAATCTGAATCGGATAACGGGATGGTGTGTTGGAAAGACCCTAAATACAATTGTATACTTGTTAATAACTCAGTGCTTAAAAGAGATTGTTTATCTGGTCGAATTATACACGAAACACCCTTTGCAATACCCCCAAAATCTGGGGGTCAAAACCCCGTTTTTTCAATCTCCGTAAAAAACATTCAATAAAAAAACCAATTTTCAACAGATTTCAAAATTCTTAACGGTTCTGATAGAGAAATGTTGACACCTTTGCAACATAGAAATTGTTTTGTTCATTTGAAAGGAGTATCACATATTTTTCACGCGAGAAATTTAATTTTTTTCAAAATTTTTCCGTTTTTCCGAATTTGATATAATTTTTTTGGCACTAATTGGCAATGTGTGATATTTTTTTTGACATATATCATCGAGAGGCAACCACTACTTAATTATGCAAATTTTTTTCTTTTTTGAAAAACATTCAAGTTTTTAAGTTTTGGTGCATAATAAAAAATCTAATATTTTCAATCGCTGTTTGTACATGACTCAATCCATATGAAAACTTCTAATATTAGCAAAAATCGTCGCTGACTAGTCTCGGATTTTGCTCCAACTTTGAGGGACACTTTAGGGTCCTAAAGGAACAAATTTACACACATTTAATTTTTATAACCACTCGTTTCGGACTGTTCGAATGTCAAAGTTTGAAAAACGTAATTTTTAAGCTTACACTATTATAGCTGTACAAATGTTTCTATTAGAGATATCCTTACATGCGATACGGAATTTTAAAGGTAAAAGAGAGTAGTTTCTTTAAAAGTAAATAATAAATCATATAGCGAGTACCTGTAACTAAAAAAACGTAATTTTTATCCTTTTTTGTAAATTTTAGCCGGCTCTGGCGTCTTCGTTGTTTTACGTAGCCACTAAATTTTTTCAGAAATTAAGGATACATATGCTAGAAGAAACTAACCCATCCATTGGCCAAAACAACTCACTCCTTTTAGATAAATGATTAGGTATCTCAAAATTTGTAAGTTTTAAAAAATCGTGTTGTTTAGGCTCAAACACGGACATGTTTATCAAGAGATAAAAAAACGAATTTCTCGTGAACTCCAGTCCAGACCTTTAGCTTCTAATATATCAACATTTCGTTTTGTTATTTTCATACTAAGGGCCTCTGCTGATGGATCTCCTAAACCAATATAAATTTTTTTCAAAGTAAATTTTCGTATAATTTTTCGAACTTTTTTCAAGCAACCATTACATAGTCTTAAAGTTAAAGCGTACAATTTTCCAACAAAAAAAAAAACCCGTGCAATTATCATAACTCTTGAACTACCCTGCAGCGAAAGCAACTAGTTGAAAACTAGTTGGTGCACCGGCCCACATAGTCAGTGTTCTGTCTTTTTTCCATATAAGCAACTGGTATTTTTTACGTGTTGATGTCCTACGAGATGTCAATTGTCAGATTTCGACCAGAATATACCAGTTATCTACTAGTCAGGATATACCAATTTCATACTAGTTGTAAAATACCAGTTCCGTACTAGTTCAACCTGGACTAGGATAATTTCCATAAAATGAACTAGTCCACATACTTGTCCAAAAAGGACTAGTATGAAAAATACTAGTCCCGTACTAGTCCAAAAAGAATTGAACCTGGACTAGTATGATTTCAACCAGAATTTTCCTGATTTACCCTTTATTTTATCATTTGACTTTATTTTCATGGTTATTATTAAGAAAGCAGCGGCTATTTTTATTTACCCTATCACGAAAAAGCATCTATGAATTATTAGAGAAAACGCAACGAATGAATTTTTTATATTTTAACTGGTATAATTTCACCCGGAATGGAATGGATATTTCCTGACTAGTATGAGTTCTGCCAGAATGTTATAGTTGTATACTAGTATAAAATGGATATTTCTTGACTAGTATGAATTCAGACAAAAAATTCTAGTTGTATACTGGTATGAAATGGATATTTCCTGACTAGTATGAATTAAGACAGAAAATTCTAGTTGTATACTAGTATGAAATGGATATCTCCTGACTAATATGAGTTCTGCCAGAAAATTATAGTTGTATACTAGTATTTTTTTGATTAGTTTGAGGTTTCGCTGCAGGGCAGTTACAGAAATTTGAAAATAACTTATATAGGTTTTGCACTATTTCAAGGAACAGTTTCATATAATGCCGCAATTAATTTTTAAATATATGTAAATAGTTAAGTAGTTATGATAATTGCACGCGGTTTTTTCTGTTGGAGGCTTCAGCTTTCAGGCTACGTAAAGGTTGCTTGAAAAAAGTCTCAAAAATTATACGAAAATTTATTTTGAAAAAAAAATGTGTATTGGTTTAGGAGATCCATCAGCAGCCTTAGTATGAAAATAACAAAACGAAATGTTGATGTATTAGAAGCTAAAGGTCTGGACTGGAGTCCACGAGAAATTCGTTTTTTTTATCTCTTGATAAACATGTCCGTTTTTGAGCCTAAACAACACGATTTTTGAAAACTTACAAATTTTGAGATAATCATTTATCTCTAAGGAGTGAGTTGTTTTGGCCAGTAGATGGGTTAGTTTCTTCTAGCAAAAAAGGATAAAAATTACGTATTTTCAGTACCAGGTTTTTAATACTCATTTGTACAGCAATAATATGGTAAGCCTAAAAATGACGTTTTCAAACTTTGAAATCCGACCGCTCCGAAACGAGTGGTTATAAAAATTAAATGTGTGTAAATTTCATCCTTTAGGACCCTAAAGAAGTGTCGCTCAGGTTTAGGCGGAATCCGAGACTAGCCAGCTTTTTCATATGGAATGTCTCACATGTGTTTTGTTCATTTGAAAAGAGCATGACAAGATTTGCCAGGCCGTGCGCAGGAATTTTGTATGAGGGGTTTTTTTTCGAACAAATTCTCTTGATCTAGTGTATGCAAATTTGACACTAAATACGAGCGTGTTTAATGTTTATAATATACAGTCACGGGACTTGGAAACTTAATTTGGTAGTAATAATTGCAAAAATAAAGTGGTATATTCAAAAAAGGGTATATTTTTGTTCAATGCTCTAAAGTCTGCACTTATTAAACAAGGGTATCACTTTATAAGACGCCTAATTTTCATAAAAAAATTTCGAGTTTGGTGTCTAAAGACGCGTTAAATCCGAAAGAGGAAGTTAAACATATTATTTCTGTGACGAGATATTTGCTAATTTATAGTTCCAACTTTTCATGTGGTAATATAGAAGTAGTACACACCCAAAAAAGTGGTATAACCCGACAGGGTTGCGTGATTTTGAATTGCTTGAATCACGGATCCAAAGATAATATTTATTTGTGAAAAAAAGTTAGCCATATGTTGCAGGAAGTTCAATAACGAAAATTTTAAGCAAACCAGTACAAAATTGTGATGTGCTCTTAACATCATAAGCCCTGTTATATTGAAAGTACTCAATCAAAAATTTTATGTTTTTCCCAACAAATTTTAGGAAATTTCCATATCCTTGACATTTGATACATAATTTCTATTTTGAAATTTCAGTTTTTGAGATAAGTCTGTAAGGTCTGGGTAAAGCTCGTACAGCTCATCGTTAAATTTCCTTCGATACTCGCCGTTGGCATCACGGGAAGGACCATAAATCTTCCGGTAAACTTTTCTCTCAAATACTCCAAGGGCCATCTCATCTTCTCTTGACATTGTCCATGAATTTGAGCCATTCATCAGGACAGGTATGATGAGAGACTTATAGAGCGTGATCTTTGTTCTTCGAGAGAGGACTTTACTTCTCAATTGCCTACTCAGTCCAAAGTAGCACTTGTTGGCAAATCCATTGGATTTCTAGACTGATATTATTTTTGGTGTTAATACTGGTTCCCAAAAAGACGAAGTTCCTCACAGTTTCAAATTTGTAACTATCAACAGTGACATGGCTGCCAAGGCGCAGGTGCGCCGATTCTTTCTTTGATGACAGCAAATACTTCGTCTTGTCCTCGTTGACCGCAAGACCCACTTTTTTCGCTTCCTTATCCAGTCCAGAGAAGGCAGCGCTTACTGCGCGGTTGTTAAGGCCAATGATATCAATATCATTGGCATACGCCAGCAATTGCATGCTCTTGTAATAGATTGTACCGTTGCGGTTTAGCTCTGCTGCTCGAATTATCTTCTCCAGCATCAGGTTGAAGAAATCTCACGAAAGGGAGTCGCCCTGTCTGAAGCCTCGTTTGGTTTCAAATGGCTCAGGAAGATCCTTCCCGATTCTGACGGAGCTGTTGGTATTGCTCAACGTCATTTGGCAAAGCCGTATAAGCTTTGCAGGGAAGTCAAATTCAGACATGGCGGCATACAGGCAACTCCTTTCCTTAGTATGAAAATAACAAAACGAAATGTTGATGTATTAGAAGCTAAAGGTCTGGACTGGAGTCCACGAGAAATTCGTTTTTTTTTATCTCTTGATAAACATGTCCTTTTTTGAGCCTAAACAACACGATTTTTGAAAACTTACAAATTTTGAGATATCATTTATCTATAAGGAGTGAGTTGTTTTGGCCAATAGATGGGTTAGTTTCTTCTAGCATATGTATCCTTAATTTCTGAAAAAATTTAGTGGCTACTTAAAACAGCGAAGACGCCAGAGCCAGCTAAAATTGACAAAAAAGGATAAAAATTACGTATTTTCAGTACCAGGTTTTTAATACTCATTTGTACAGCAATAATACGGTAAGCCTAAAAATGAGGTTTTCAAACTTTGAATTCCGACCGGTCCGAAACGAGTGGTTATAAAAATTAAATGTGTGTAAATTTCATCCTTTAGGACCCTAAAGAAGTGTCGCTCAGGTTTAGGCGGAATCCGAGACTAGCCAGCTTTTTCATATGGAATGTCTAACATGTGTTTTGTTCATTTGAAAAGAGCATGACAAGATTTGCCAGGCCGTGCGCTGGAATTTTCTATGGGGGGTTTTGAACTTTTGAATGCTTCGAACAAATTCTCTTGATCTAGTGTATGCAAATTTGACACTAAATATGAGCGTGTTTAATGTTTATAATATACAGTGACCGGACTTGGAAACTTAATTTGGTAGTAATAATTGCAAAAATAAAGTGGTAGATTCAAAAAAGGGTATAGTTTTGTTCAATGCTCTAAAGTCTGCACTTATTAAACAAAGGGTATCACTTTATAAGACGCCTAATTTTCATAAAAAATTTTCGAGTTTCGTGTCTAAAGACGCGTCAAATCCGAAAGAGGAAGTTAAACATATTATTTCTGTGACGAGATATTTGCTAATTTATAGTTCCAACTTTTCATGTGGTAATATAGAAATAGTACACACCCAAAAAAGTGGTATAACCCGACAGGGTTGCGTGATTTTGAATTACTTGAATCACGGATCCAAAGATAATATTTATTTGTGAAAAAAGTTAGCCATCCTATGTTGCAGGAAGTTCAATAACGAAACCGTTTGAAATTTCAGTTTTTGAGATAAGTCTGTATATAAAAAGTGCTTAAAAGTTGATAGTTTTCACCTTTTTGTTACATTTTATGCTTCTCGAAGAAGAAACCAACCAAGGTCGGTTATTTCCGAAGTCCTTGCAGTTAGTCGAAAAATAATTGAAAATTTGGATGAGGAAAAAAATTGTTTTGGGTTATTTCCGAAGTCCTTGCAGTTAGTCGAAAAATAATTGAAAATTTGGATGAAGAAAAAAATTGTTTTTCGTAATAACCTTAATGTCGATTTTAACTATTTTTGCATTGGTTAAAAAGATATTTCATCTCCTCAAAACGAAATTCATCATCATCATTTATTGGCGCTTAACCGCCCAAGCGATTTTGGCCGTTGCCTATCAAAGCACGCCAGTCATTCCTTTTTAGCAATAACTGACGGCAATTGGAAACCTCAAGGGAGTTCAAGTCATCCTCCACTTGTTGTTTCCATCTCAGTCGAGGCCTCCCCCTTGGTCTGCTGCAGAATTCAGGTGACGATCTTCTGTGCTGGAGCTTCTTTGTCCATTCGCATAACATGACCCAGCCAGCGGAGCCTTTGGGCTTTAATTCGCTGAACTATGGTAAGGTCTGGGTAAAGCTCGTACAGCTCATCGTTAAATTTCCTTCGATACTCGCCGTTGGCATCACGGGAAGGATGTCCATGAATCTGAGCCATACATCAGGACAGGTATGATGAGAGACTTTTAGAGCGTGATCTTTGTTCGTCGAGAGAGGACTTTACTTCTCAATTGCCTACTCAGTCCAAAGTAGCACTTGTTGGCAAATCCGTTGGATTTCTAGACTGATATTATTTTCGGTGTTAATACTGGTTCCCAAAAAGACGAAGTTCCTCACAGTTTCAAATTTGTATTTATCAACAGTGACATGGCTGCCAAGGCGCAAGTGCGCCGATTCCTTCTTTGATGACAGGAAATACTTCGTCTTGTCCTCGTTGACATCAATATCATTGGCATACGCCAGCAATTGCATGCTCTTGTAATAGATTGTACCTGCTGCTCGAATTATCTTCTCCAGCATCAGGTTGAAGAAATCGCACGAAAGGGAGGCGCCCTGTCTGAAGCCTCGTTTGGTTTCTAATGGCTCAGGAAGATCCTTCCCGATTCTGACGGAGCTGTTGGTATTGCTCAACGTCATTTGGCAAAGCCGTATAAGCTTTGCAGGGAAGTCAAATTCAGACATGGCGGCATACAGGCAACTCCTTTTTGCGCTATCAAAAGCGGCTTTTCGCCTCCGTGTTTGAACAGCTCGGCGGGTAGTCCGTCTTTTCCAGGCGATTTGTTGTTCTTGAGCCTGGATATAGCTATCCTTACTTCATTATAGTCAGGTGGTGGGACGACTTTTCCATCGTCAGGGATTGGGGTATCGGTTTCGACGTCCCCCTCCCAGTTTAGCAGTGAGGAGAAGTGCTCTCTCCATAGTTAAGCACACTCTGTACGACGGTTACCAGGTCGCGATTATTGTCCTTACGGGAGCTTGCCCCGGTCTTAAAACCTTCCGTCATCCGCCGGATCTTTTATAGAATTTTCGGGCATCATTCCTGTCAGCCAGCATCTCAAGCTCCTCATACTCACGCCTTTCGGCCTAACTTTTCTTTTTCCTGAAAAGGCGTCTCTCTTCCTTCTTTGCCTCACGATAGCGTTGCCATACACTGCGGGCTGCGCCCTTTCGCAACGTCTCCTTGTAGGCAGCGTCCTTCTTTTTCGAGGCAGCTTTGAATTCCTCATCGTACCAGTTGTTCTTGCGGGCTCGCTGGCGGCGGTACGCAATGAGTGAGAGATATTTCTTCCATTGTTTGGTTACATCGTTAGATCGAGGATTACCCTCTGATAGAAGGCGTGAGAGTCAAGTGGAGAAATTATCAGTTGTCTGGGTCATGCGCAGCTTCTCGACGTCAAACTTTCCCTCCGTAACTGTGCGCACTTTCTTCGCTGCACAGAGGCGTGTGCGTATCTTGGCTACGACAAGATAATGGTCCGAGACGATATTGGGACCACGCAAGGTACGCACGTCCAGAACGGTGGAGGTATGTCTGCCGCCGATCGTGACATGATCAATCTGGTTTCTTGTTCTTTGAACAGGGGACATCCAGGTGGCTTGGTGTATTCGTTTATGCTGGAAGTACTACAGATGACCATATTGCGAGCAGAGGCGAAGTCAATCAACCTAGTGCCGTTGGGTGTTGTAACGAAATTAAATGCCATAAAAATTGAAAAGGTAATAGCGAAAATATAAACAGATCAGTAATCCCAATTTTCCCTTATCTCAAAAACTGAAATTTCAAGATATCTGTAAAACTGGTATGTTCTATTTTTAAACCAAATGATTACATATTCGGAATCAGCAGAAAATTCAACAAAGGGATCATCTGTCAAATGTCAAGAATATGGAAATTTTCGAAAACTTGTCGGGTAATAATAGAAAATTTTTGATTGAGGACTTTCAATAAATCGTGGCTTATATAGTCAAGGGCACATCACAATATTGTGCTGGCGTGCTTAAAATTCTGGTAATTAAATTACCTACAACATAGGAGGGCCAACTTTTTTTCGTTCATAGAATTTTTCTGATTTTAAAGTGGTTAAATCTGAAATTTTGTAAAAAATTTCGTTTAGTTTTTAAATTATTTTGAACGTTTTTTGGCGTACTGGCCAAACTACTCAAGATACTTACAGAGGTAAAGCCAAAAAATGTTTGTGGGAATTAGTATAATGTGTAATTCAACAGTTTAAATCGGAAAAATTTTAAATAAAAATTTTTGACGTACATATATCTTGCAAAAATGGGAATTTTCATATTTTCACCGATATCTCGGAAACTAGATCTGCCCAGTGGGGTAGATAGGGAGGGGATGAATCCCCCCATGGGAAAACTTGATTGGTTTTATTTGACAAAAACGAGTTACAGATCTTAATTTAGATTTTGAAGATTGATAAAGAATCCGGTGGTAGCTACCTTTAGGCTCTCAAAAAAATCAATATTTTTTTTTATGTTTTCTATGATTTCTATCTTGAGCGTCACGCACCAAATATGTATAAAAAATCGCTAAAAATGCAAAAATATTTGAAATTCAAGCTTACTACGATGTTCTTTTGTTTTTCAAGTTCGACTTTTGCGAAAATCACCTTATCGATTATAAACACACAATCACGATTAACCTTGATTTTTTTTATTTAAGTGACTAGTTATTTAAAAAATTTAAGATGAAAATATATAAATTTTTGTTGAAAAAAGACTTGAACTAAGAGGTTACTTGCAAAGTAATAGGCTTGTAACAATGTAGTTAAAAAAACTGTAATTATAAGCGTTTTAAGAAAAAAACTATGTGTGACGTTCAAGATGATTTGTGACGATCAAGAGATTTTGTTGCAAGTAAACAAAAAATAATGCCAAATTTAAAGTTTAACGAAAAAAGTTTATTTTTTACAAAAAGCAAATACAAGAAAACAAAAATTCTTCAAAAAACCAAAATTTTCATACAAAACTAAACATGTACATTAGGGTGAGGGGCCGTTCAAGTATTACGTCAGCAGATTTTTTACAATTATTTACGCCCCCCACCCCCCTTGTCATCGAAAATAAGCAAATCGGATACCCCCTCCCCTCATGCTTACGTAAACATTATGTGTTGTTTTTTTTATATTATAATTTTAGAGTAAGACAATAGATTTAGGATATATATCAGATTTACTGATTCAGAGAAAGCATCTATATATGCCCAAATTACACTTTCTACATAGAAGACATCAAAGCATGAAAACAGTTTACAAAACATACATGAAAAAACTTGGATATTTGCATTTCTGACAATTTTTGAAAACATAAACTAAAAACCATGCAACTGTTTGAGGCCAGAATACTAGAAAACGACTAGTATGAGAAAATTTCAGTGTAGACAGTTTTTGTAGGGAATTCAATTTGCTCCAAAAATATAATCAGGAAAGTATTTTTTACAAGAATGGCTAATCAGTTATATACCAGAAATGAGGTAGGTTAGGTTGGGTTGCAAGGGCAGGGCAGAGCACCTGGATTCTGCCCGACACTTAGGCCAATTAAGAAGGCCCGTTGTGATACCCTATACGGTCTCTACCCACCTTTATACCTCAGAGGTGCGAGTGGAGGGTTTTTCCTTAGCGCCACCAACAGCTCGACCGCGTATAGTCAGCCAATTCGGCATCCCTAAACGAGATCAGAGCACTCGGCGTGGTGCTCTCCAGAGGGCTGGAACGGACCAGTCGACTCACGCGGTCGGGCCGCCGTTGACGCCAAGGAAAAAACCAACTCACACCCAGGGCAGGGGATCGAACCACTTCGTGGAGTCAATGAACCTGGATAACGCCTTTATTTCTACTTTGGATACCTCAGCGAGGTTTTCAAGAAACTGTTGGCCGAGGATAGCCAACTGCCGCCTGCTAAACGCGGGACATTTGCACAGCTGACGCTGAACACTTTCCTCCTCCCTAATACATCTGCAGCTGCGACAATAATCATTCGGCATTATGCCCATTCTTGCACCGTGCGTGCCTATAAGACAGTGCCCTGTTACCAGGGTTGAGATATTCGATTTGTTGAGGGACCGCATGGAATTTGTACGTCCTTCGTTATAGGAAGGCCAGGTTAGCCTGGATATCTCGCAAGTCGAGAGCTCCGTCCAGAGCTTGTTTGCCACCAGACTGTTTCCTGGAAGGTGGTACCTAGTCTGGCCAGCTCGTCCGGTCTGCAGTTACCTTCAATATTCCTGTGTCCAGGTACCCAAATAAGGCTAATACTGAAGTGCTGAGCCATCTCGTTGAGAGATCTGCGACATTCAGTTAACGACTTTGCAATGCCGACGCATGAGTTCAGGGCTTTAAGTGCGGCCTGACTGTCTGAGAAGATGTAAATCCGTTTGCCATTTTGAGGGATAGACACCAAGCTTTTCACCGCCCCGTATATTGCCAGCAATTCCACTTGGTACACGCTACAGTGGTGGGAAAACGGAAGGAGATCTCTAATCCCAGATCCGGTGAAAAGATACCTCCCCCACCTTCCCCTCAAGCTTGGATGGCGCCGTATGTGGTCTGTTGTTCCATTCTTATTTTGTTGGTATTGTCACCTCGTAGTACCTGCCAAACACGTTGTTTAACGCGCAGTAGTCAGTATGTGGTGGTATGTTAACCGAAGCGTGAGTGCCCAAGATTGAGGTTTGCCCACTTTGTTCGTCTTTCTAGACGCCGGTATCCCTTATTCGCAGAGCTGTGATCACGGATATTTCCTTCGCCACCAGGTCAAGCGGTGGGCCCCAGTTATGCAGTCCGAACTCCTTTGTACTTTCTGTAGTTGCTTGAGGTACGTACTCTTAGTTAGTGCAGGCCACCAGACTAGCACTCCATAGAGTAGAATCGGGCGAACAATGGCTGTGTAGATCCAGTTTACTACCCTGGGAGAAAACCCCCACGAAACACCTATTGCGCTCTTGCAAGGGAACAACGCGCACGTTGCCTTTTTAACTCGTTCTGTTCTATTGTTGCTAAAATAGTGCCTCCAATTTTTGGTGGTGTAATGTCCGGAATTTTGTACCTTCTAGTGAAGAGGGCTAGTTCGGTTTTCTCGGGGTTAACCCCTAACCCTGATGACTTTGCCCAGTCACATATTTTAGATAAGGCTTTTTTCATTAAATTACAGAGAGTTTGAGGGAATTTTCCCCTTGTAATAACGCAGATATCATCGGCGTACGTGATCACTTGATGACCTTCCGATTCCAAGAGGCGTAGAAGTTGGTTTAGGGTTACCCCCCAAAGTAGCGGTGAGAGAACACCTCCTTGCGGGGTACCTCTGTTAACGAGTCTGTGAATCGAGTTCCCACCTAGATCAGTTGTAATCCGCCTGCTAGTAACTAGCTTACGAATGAACTCCATAAGGATCGTGTCGACCCGCATACCCGCCAACGCCGAGGTGATAGCTTCCGGAAGGACGTTATTGAAAGCGCCTGCTATATCGAGGAAAGCCACCAATGTGTATTCCTTTTGGTTAAGTGATTTGTCTATGACAGATACAAGGGCGTGCAGGGCAGTATCAGTTGATCTGCCCTTACTATAGGCATGTTGAGCCCGCGAAAGATGAGTTGGGTCTATCGATCTTCTAATATAGTCTTCCAGAAGCCTTTCTAGAGTCTTAACAAGAAACGAAGATAGGCTTATGGGCCTGAACTCATTAGGTTTAGTATGGGGTGGTTTTCCGGCTTTTGGGATAAAAACAACCTTAACCTCTCTCCATGAGGTGGGTACGTAGTTGAGCCTTAGACAACTTATAAACATAGTTTTCAACCAAAGCTTGATAACCTCAGATGTATGTTGTAGCTGGGCCGAGAATATTCCGTCCGGTCCTGGCGACTTATGGGGCTTGAATGTAGTTAGAGCCCAGTCTAACTTTTTATCGTCGGTGATGTCCTTTATCATTTGATCGGAAGGCATCCCACTGCCTATCGTAGTAGACAAGTCTGTGCATGCCGGAAACTGTGCATCCATGAGTAGGTTCATGGTATCCGTCGTTGAATCAGTCCACTGCCCATCTGGCATTTGAACGTGGCTCAGTGTTGCTGGCGAATTTGAGAGCACCCTTCTGAAGCGCGAGGCAGCAGATGTAGATTCAATTTCACTGCAGAAATTCGCCCAGGAGGCCCGTTTGGCCTTGCGGATTTCTTTTTTGTATGTACCTTGTTAGTTTTATAGAGAGCCCAGGATAGTTCATGGCCATCCTATTTGGCTTTATTTAATGCGACCCTACATGCCTTCCTGAGTCTATCTAGATCACACGACCACCAAGGTGGCTTATGGGTTTCCGTCACCTTTATGATCGGGCAGGCCCTATCTAAAGCAATCTTACATTGCTGATTGAAGATATTGACTAGCTCGTCTAGCTCAGTATCATTTCTAGGTGCAACTACTTCTTTCGATAAATTTTTATCAATAAGCTTCTTGTAGTAGCCCCAATTTGTTCTCTTTATATTTTGTACGTATTTTGGGGTTGTGTGCATATCTGATATCGAGAAACTGATATACCTATGGTCTGAAAAGGAGTGTTCTTTTAATACCCTCCATGATTTTATGAGGTCGACGAAAGTATCGGTGACCAGTGTTATGTCAAGGGCTTCCTCACGGTTCCTTGTTATGAAAGTGGGGTCATTTCCCCTGTTGCATATACATAAGTTAGTGCCTAGTAAGTAGTTATATAGTGACTCACCTCGGTCGTTTGTGTCAGTGCTGCTCCATAGAGTGTGATGAGCATTTGCATCGCCTCCAAGCACCAATAGATTGCCTCGCGGTCTAGCGGAACTCACGAGCTTTTTGAAGTTTTGCGGTGGTAGTGAACCTTCATGATCGTGAGCCAGATAGATGGAATCAAACCTACAACTTCTACCCAGCCCCTCGACGCTAATCGCCGTCAGTCATCCCCGTCACTAAACTGGGGTAAGAGAAACGCATTAATATTCGATTTAGCTAAAATACACGTACGAGGCTTACCTTTATCCTGTGCGCTGTACAGCTTATTTGCTGGGGTCCTCAAACCACAGATCCTATTGCCAGTGATCCATGGCTCTTGAACCATGATGATGTCTACTCCACCCGTTGAGAGTTGGAGTAGAAGTGCAGCAGGCGCTGCTTTACTGTGATGGAGGTTGATTTGAAGGACCTCCATCATGAGGCTTATTGGCACTATCCTCTATGAGCGTCGCGTCCGCGTCGTCACAGCTCAGAAGCTGACTCTTGGAGTAAAGCCTCCTGAGAGTCACGCTACCATCCGAGCTGGACGAGGCATAGCCGCTCCGTACATTCGACCCTTTGTCGTCAACCTCCATCTCGTTATCGCTGGGGGGAGGCTCCACCTCCGCAAGTGACGCGCCGTTTGTAAGGGCTTCGGCGTCGTCAAACTAATATTTTTATAGCCGTAGCTAACCCGGTAGTTGCATCGGTCTAAGGCCTCGATGCTCGCTTCGTCCAGCAGAAGAACTATCTGCATCGTTGCTTTACCTTCTGCGTGATCTACGCTAACCACTTTCCAGTTTTCCGCTGCACGCCTATCTTGTATAGGTCCACAGACCTCGCATCCCCACAGGCGATAAGCCTGACATTACCCTGGTACCAACCTGCATCGGTATAGGTTGGTGGCGGTCCAGGGTTCTCTCTCTTCACCTGGACAGCAACTTTAGCGAGCGCGGCCTCGATCCACGTCCACTGCTGCTTCGGGATCCTGCCATCAACGCTGCTCTCGTCGATCACGCCGATGATCTTCCGATCCTTGGCTACCTCTGCGAAAGACCGTATATAGCCTCCCTGTTTTTTGCCCCGGTGCCGTTGGGGTACTCTCCTCCAATGAGCTGTTACGCTAGGAGGATTCCACTTTGTTGACTCCATATAGCACCAGCTTGAAGAATCTCGAATTAGCCGCCGTACCGTTACCAGGTATCACCACTAGGAGGCTCCACCCCCGATTGGAGGAGGAGGGTGCACACACCTACGATCGACGGTTTGGGGTGACGCTGGTGTGTGCAAGGCGCCAACCCCCATCAAAGACACGCAGAAATGAGGTAAGTCTACAAAATCTAAACTAGCAATGCTATTACCATTTTGATAATCAATAAAATTTTCCACAAAAAAAAAACAATTTTTTTTTAGTTGGCCCAGTTATACATAACTTACTAATCGCTTGGTGGAGGCTAAAATTTCTATTATTTCTTTATATATTTTTTCATCACAGTATGTACGATATTTGATTTAAAAAAATATAATTAATAAACAAACTAAGTAAAAAAGTAAAAAAGTTAGCGACACATTTTAGTCCCCACCTAGCGATCACAACGTTTTCTTAGGCAAAAAGTATATTTTTTTTTTGCTAAATTCTGATAATTTTCTGAGATTGTTAGAGTGGTGGTATACAAATGAAAAACAAAAACCCGCGTGTAGCCAGTACACGTGAAAGAAGTTAACTTCTTAAGTTCAGAAATAACGAAATATGAATAAGATGTATTCGAGAATGGTTTAGATTCACAATAGCTTACTTCCGGGAAGTGGATCAGGGAAACGATCCATTCGAAAATATCTTATATAAAGTGCGTTTTCCTTAAAATTTGGTATATGGGTAGAATTTGGCCTAAATTAACAGGGGCCAATACGAATGGGATATAGAGGAAGAGGGGCGTGGTAGAAGGAAAGAGGGCAATGGAGAGCAAAAGGGAGGGAGATAGGAAAGAGAGTTGTACGAAGAAAGATAGGAAGCCTGCTTGAAATTTAAATATTTGGAACACGGTCGCAAATACCTTACACTTGATACCCATATAGGCATATCGTGCTCAATATTAAAAAAATAGATAGGTGGCAACCCTTTGAACCGTCCCAAGTGGCAACCGCCATGTATATAGTCTTAGAATGAATCATGCTACTAATAATGCCAAATTTAATACAAAACGGCAAAGCGGTTCGCGAGATATAAGGAAAAATAAATAAAATACGGTTTGGGGGCAACCCTAGCTGGCAACATTGCTAGAAATTGTCATATTTGAAATACGACCGAAAATACCTTTCATTTGATACCCATATTGGCATATATTGCTCAATATTTAAAAAAATTGAGATAAGTGGCAACCCTGCGAAAGTTTATCCAAATCGCTCGAGCGGTTCCCGAGATATAGAGAAAAATAAATCAAATGCGGTTAGGTGGCAACCCTAGGTGGCAACCCTTCTTGAGATTTACATATTTGGAATACGGTCGAAAATACCTTTCATTTATTTATTTATTTATTTATTTATTTATTTATTTATTTATTTATTTATGTATAAATACAGCAGACACTTAGGAATAAAGTAAAAAAACTTAAATTAGCTAGTTGTTGCTTAAAAAGTAGGTTTTTAGCTTAAGCTGTATTACAGATTTAGTATAAGTTAAATCTATATCTAAAAAATTTTAGAAAATGTTAACTTCAGACAGCGTTCTGTTCAACGGAGCATTAGAACCATAAACCGTTCTGTTAACTCCAACACGAAAAACTTCGAAATTACGTAAATTTCTGGTCGGCTCATTAAAGTTAATAAGCTGAAGAAGAGAAGGGCAGTCGATCTTGCCAGACACTAGGTCAGTAACAAACGAAACTGACAAAAGCGTTCTTCTATCGGACAAGGATAACAAACTAATTAATCGGCAACGAGAAGCATAGGACGGATGCGGTTCAGAAAAATTTATTGAGCGTAGTGCAAATCGAATAAAGCACTTCTGAACTCTTTCTAATCGATTTATATGGACTACATGGTATGGTCTCCATATATAAGCTGCGTATTCCATCTTGGAACGAACAAAGGCAGAATACAAAATCTTATAAGTATATGGGTCAGAAAAGTTGGAGGAGTGGCGCCTGATAAAAGCCAGTGTTCCAAAGGAACCAGAAATTATGTAATTTAAATGAGTATTGAAAGTAAATCTACTATCAAAGTAAACACCCAAATCCTTAATTTCATTTACCTCAGTGAGGCATGAATCCGCTAAGTAATATGACGTCTCGAAAGGAGTGACCATCTTCGAATAAGTCACCTTGTGGCATTTCAATACATTTGATACCCATATTGGCATATTCTGCTCAATATTTAAAAAAATTGAGATAGGTGGCAACCCTGTGAACCGCCGCCCACACGTGTAATCTTAGAATTAATCATACTATCAATAATGTCAAACTTTATCCAAATCGGTCGAGCGGTTCCCGAGATATAGAGAAAAATGAAAAAAAAGCGGTTCGGTGGCAACCCTAGGTGACAACCCTGTTTGAGATTACCATATTTGGACATTTGGCCACCCTGTGAACCGCCCCAAGTGGCAACACCCACACATATAATCTTAGAATGAATCATGCTATCTATTATGCCAAATTTTATCCACATCGGTCAAGCGGTTCCCGAGACATTAATAAAAATAAATAAAATGCGGTTAGGTGGCAACCCTAGGTGACAACCCTGCTTGAGATTTACACATTTGGAATACGGTCGAAAATATCTTTCATTTGATACCCATATTGGCATATCTTGCTCAATATTTAAAAAAATTGAGATAGGTGGAAACCCTGTGAACCGCCCCAAGTGGCACCACCCACACATATAATCTTAGCATGAATCATACTATCTATAATGCCAAACTTTATCCACATGGGTCAAGCGGCTCCCGAGAAATCAATAAAAATAAATAAAATGCGGTTAGGTGGCAAACCTAGGTGGCAACTCTAGGTGGCAACCGTGCTTGAGATTTACTCACTTGATACCGATATTGGCATATCTTGCTCAATATTTAAAAAAAATTGAGATAGGTGGCAACCCTGTGAACGGCCCAAGTGGCAACACCCACGCACATAATCTTAGAATGAATCATACTATCTATATTGACAAACTATATCCAAATCGGTCGAGCGGTTCCCTACGCCTGAAAGTCTGCAACATACGCCTGAAAGTCGGCTACAATTTCTATTTCCGTGCCATAACTTCCGTTTCATCGTCATCCATTTTCTCAAATTTTACTCTCATATCGCCGCCTAAGAAGTTAACTTCAAAAAACCTACTGGCGGCTATATACCAACAGGTTATCATAACCTCTAACGAGATTTTAGCCGAGCTTCTCTTTCCAACTTGTGGTGTGTTGCTTTTGTGTTTTTTCCTACAAGTTGGCGGGGCCTACAGTTTTTTGCCGACACCGAACGGCACTTGCAAAGCAAATGAGTTTTTGCTGCGAAGCTTCTCATGGCAGAAATACGAAGAGTTTGCTAAACTACTGCGACCCCATTTAGAAAAATTCTTCGGGGATTGATATGGCACGAATTGGTGTAGTAGGCCGAGCCCTTAACCGCTACACCATCGCAAAAAGCTATCTACGCCACTGGACCTGTCACAGCAAAATGAAAGTGATATTCGGAATCAGGAGAAAATTTTACTTCAGGAAAGGTCTATTTTATTCTTGAAGGCTGAAGTTGATCAAAATTTGCCGAGTAGTGTAATGGTTATTTGTGTTTTGGTTGAGATAACCAATTCAAAGATACTTTTTATTTGTGATTTGAACTTTCAACCAATTCAAAGATAATTCTTAATTGTGATTTGAACTTTCAACCAATTCAAACATACTGTGACGAATTTCCAATCGTCCTTCCTCACTTTTACCGGATTCGACCACTAATTAACAGTAATTTTATTTAAGTAACCGAACTCTCACTGCACATCGCACTTCTGCAAAACCGCACATTCGACTGTTCTGTCAAAAATAAGATTGGCTTACCAGGGCTTCTGGGTATCCGGATCCATTCATTAGTAACAAAGAAGTAGGGGTTTGTTCAAAAGATTGTCATAAAAACGACATTTGAATTTGACCCACCACATAGTGGCTCGTACAAAAGTTAATCAGTTTTCAGTGTCTGCTGTAAAATTTGTGCGGCTACGTATGTGCGGTTTTGCAGAATTGCGATGTGCGGTTTTGTACTTTTTCCGACGATATGTAAAACAAAAAAAAATTACATTAAATTTGTAAATAAAATATATGTATTCAGAAATTTGGCACAATTTTTTTGTACCACAGGTACAAATAGCATATTTGATACATTACCCAGACACCCAGAAATGAGGTACGTCTACAAAATCTAAACTAGCAATGCTATTACCATTTTGAAAATCAATAAAATTTTCCACGAAAAAAAAAACAATTTTTTTTTAGTTGGCCCAGTTATACATAACTTACTAATCGCTCGGTGGAGGCTAAAATTTCTATTATTTCTTTATATACACAGTAAAAAATGAAATATTACTTTTAATACCAGTCGGTATTGAAATTAAGCCTTTTTGGAATTAAATTTGAGTTTTAATACTAAATAGTATTAATTTAAGATTCTGAAAATTTTTTAATTCCAAATAGTTTTCAAATAATACCAAAATAGTACTAAAGCGCTCTCTCTATAGCGCTTTCCCTCATTATAATGTTTTAGGTACTAATTGTTTAAAAACAAGGCCGGAAAAGTATTAAATTAATTACTTTTTAGCATTAAATTAAGTCCGGTGGTTTGTTCTTCAGGGCACGCGGTTCGTCGCTATTGCGATACTACATTAAGAACAACAGTGGAATTAGACGCTGGCAAGCATAAGTACTCGATGGCGTGATAGTACACATCTCCGTTCAGCATTCAATAAATTGTGAGTTCGAATCTCGGTGAAGGCAATATAATAAAACTGTGTAATTTTTTTTTTTTTTGCCTGAGAGAATCTTTGACTGAATTCCTCTCTTTCCTAATTAGACCGAATATGGTATTAATTTAATACTTTTCGGCGTTGTTATATATAAACACCAAAATGGTATTAAAGTTAGACTTTTCTTATTACTGTGTATGTTTTCATCACGGTATGTACGATTGTTAGAGTGGTGGTATACAAATGAAAAAAAAACCCGCGTGTAGGCAGTACACGTGAAAGAAGCTAACTTCTTAATTTCAGAAATAACGAAATATGAATAAGATGTATTCGAGAATGGTTTAGATTCACAATAGCTTACTTCCGGGAAGTGGATCAGGGAAACGATCCATTCGAAAATATCTTATATAAAGTGCGTTTTCCTTAAAATTTGGTATATGGGTAGAATTTGGCCTAAATTAACAGGGGCCAATACGAATGGGATATAGAGGAAGAGGGGCGAGGTAGTAGGAAAGAGGGCTATGAAGAGCAAAAGGGAGGGAGATAGGAAAGAGAGTTGTACGAAGAAAGATAGGAAGCCTGCTTGAAATTTAAATATTTGGAACACGGTCGCAAATACCTTTCACTTGATACCCATATAGGCATATCTTGCTCAATATTAAAAAAAATAGATAGGTGGCAACCCTTTGAACCGCCCCAAGTGGCAACCGCCATGTATATAGTATTAGAATGAATCATGCTACTAATAATGCCAAATTTAATACAAAACGGAGAAGCGGTTCCCGAGATATAAGGAAAAATAAATAAAATACGGTTTGGAGGCAACCTTAGCTGGAAACCCTGCTAGAAATTGTCATATTTGAAATACGACCGAAAATACATTTCATTCGATACCTATATTGGCATATATTGCTCAATATTTAAAAAAATTGAGATAGGTGGCAACCCTGCGAACAGCCTCAAATGGAAACACACACGCATATAATCTTAGAATCGTACTATCTATAGTGCAAAAGTTTATCCAAATCGGTCGAGCGGTTCCCGAGATATAGCGAAAAATAAATCAAATGCGGTTAGGTGGCAACCCTAGGTGGCAACCCTTCTTGAGATTTACATATTTGGAATACGGTCGAAAATACCTTTCATTCGATACCCATATTGGCATATTATGCTCAATATTTAAAAAAATTGAGATAGGTGGCAACCCTTTGAACCGCCGCCCACGCGTATAATCTTAGAATGAATCATACTATCAATAATGTCAAACTTTATCAAAATCGGTCGAGCGGTTCGCGAGATATAGAGAAAAATGAAAAAAAAAACGGTTAGGTGGCAAACCTAGGTGACAACCCTGCTTGAGATGACCATATTTGGAATACGGTCAAAAATACCTTTCATTTTATACCCATATTGGCATATCTTGCTAAATTTTTGAAAAAATTTAGACATTTGGCAACCCTGTGAACCGCCCCAAGTGGCAACCCCCACGCACGTCGAAAATACCTTTCATTTGATACCAATTTTGGCATATCTTGCTCAATATTTAAAAAAATTTAGATAAGAGGCAACACCCACGCATATACTCTTAGAATGATTCATACTATCTATAATGCCAAATTTTATCCAAATCGGTTGAGCGCTTCCCGAGATATGAGAAAAACGCCTACGCCTGAAAGTCTGCAATATACGCCTGAAAGTCGGCTACAATTTCTATTTCTGTGCCATAACTTTCGTTTCATCGTCATCCATTTTCTCAAATTTTACTCTCAATCAAAACTTCATTCGCCGCCTAAGTAGTTAACTTCAAAAAAACTACTAGCGGCGATATACCAACAGGTTATCATAACCTCTAACGAGATTTTAGCCGAGCTTCTCTTTCCAACTTGTGGTGTGTTGCTTTTGTGCTTTTTCCTACAAGTTTGCGGGCCTACAGTTTTTTGCCGGCGCCGAACGGCACTTGCAAAGCAAATGAGTTTTTGCTGCGAAGCTTCTCATGGCAGAAATACACCAGAAGATTTTGCTAAACTACTGCGACCCCGTTTAGAAAAATTCTTCGGGAATTGATATGGCACGAATTGGTGTAGTAGGCCGAGCCCTAAACCGCTACACCAAGGTGGTCGCAGCCTAATGTACATATACAAGTGAAAAAGTTCTCTTTTTTGTACCACGCTTATAAACCACATTTTGATGAACAGAAAATAAAATTTGGATAGGAACTTTATGAAGTTTGATATTTTAGTAATCCCCCCATCGCAAAAAGCTATCTACGCCACTGGACCTGTCACAGCAAAATGAAAGTGATATTTGGAATCAGGAGAAAATTTTACTTCAGGAAAGGTCTATTTTATTCTTGAAGGCTGAAGTTGATCAAAATTTGCCGAGTAGTGTAATGTTTATTTGTAATTTGAATATCTACCAATTCAAAGACACTTTTTATTTGTGATTTGAACTTTCAACTAATTCAAAGATAATTCTTAATTGTGATTTGAACTTTCAACCAATTCAGAGATACTGTGACGAATTTCCAATCGTCATTCCTCGCTTTTACCGGATTCGACCACTAATTGTTCAATAACACTCGCGTCAGTTACAAAATTAACAGTAATTTTATTTAAGTAACCAAACTCTGTTACAACTCAACTAGAACTAACTTACAGCTAGGTATAGGGAATCCAATTTCCGGAATTTCTAGCCTCTCGGGATTTTCGACATTTGAAAGTTCAATCCCGGGATTGTCCCGAATTTTTTTTTTTTGCTAAAAATGGCACCCCGTATCTACACTGATAAAAATGATTTCCTAAAAGTAAGGAAACCTCCATACAAATTCACGTAAATGAAGGGAACAATATTGCACCAAGGCCGCACTGCCTTAAAAGAAATAAGTTGTTATACTTAAATATACTTTTAAGTAGGGCTTGTACTTAAATGGTAGTTAAATATACTTTTAAAAAATTATTTTACACAGTTCTTATATTGCCTTCAACGAGAATCGAACTTACAACTTTTCGAATGGTAAACTCTGATGTCTACCATGAAGCTATTGAATACTTACGCTTGACACCATTCTTACTCACGTTGCCTCCCAACATAAGGAAATATTGACTTATTTTGAATTTTTAGGATAGTTTTATACTTAACACTTATCCTGCATTCAAAAAAAGTAACGTACGTGACATAAGTGGGTCATTTTTGCCCAATGGACGAATTAATAGACTTTTTATTATTTATTTATTTTATTTCAAGGTTTGAAGTATTTTTTTAATTTATAAATAATAAAATTCAATTAAGGAAGTACAAAAAGGTGATCTTAGGGTTATTTTGAGCAACTAGTACATATAAACTTACTCCTGTATTCAAAAAAAGTAACGTACGTGACATAAGTGGGTAATTTTTGCCCAATGGACTAATGAATAGTTTTTGATTTTATTTCAAGCTTTCAAGTACTTTTTTAGCTTGAAAATAATAAAATTTTATTAAATAAGTACAAAAACATCTTATTAGGGCTATTTTGAGCAACTAGTACATATACACTTGCTCCTTTTACTATTGGGCAATTTTGACCCATTTATACAATATACGCAATTATTTCTGCCCAGTCTATCTTGTAGATGAAACATTTAAACAAAACCTTTTTTCAAGTATAGTTTGATTAAATAATAAAAGTTGAAAAGTTTCAGTAGATTATAGAAAGTTTATAAAAAGATATGCAACTTTCAAAGTCGTTTGGGCAGTTTTGACCCACTTATACAGTATAAGTGTTAATATGTAATAAAATTCTTTAAAAATTACGCGGGCAGAACATTTTTGGCGGCGACAGCGAAAATAAGTAAATATGGTCCTAAATTAGGTTAAACACTGCCTTGATATCACTGGAAAAAATGTCTTCAGCATAAGGAAATATTTACTTATTTTGAACTTAAGGACAGTTTTATACTTAATAAACTTGTAAATTGATTGAAACTAGTAAAAATGTCTTTAATACTGAAATGAGTACATTGATTTACTTATGGCAAGTAGAAATGTTCTTTTAAACTAAGTAGATTTGTCCCTAAATCAGCTTTTTTTCCTTAAAAATAGGAAAAATATTTTTTTTTAAGCCAAGTAGTACGTTTCCTCAATTTTTGGACAATTATTTTTATCAGTGTATGTAATAAAGTATACTAAATTATAGTAATTCATTTAAGTATGTATGTATGTATTTATTACGGCAGTCATTTTTATAACGAGCGAAAAGTAACATTAAATTTGTAACTCAAAGTTACTATTCAGGCACTTGAAACATAAGTTGTTTATACTACTGGTAAACATAGCGTAATATAGTGTAATATACGTACATATATGATTAACAACGACTTACATATCGTCGGAAAAAGTACAAAACCGCACATCGCACTTCTGCAAAACCGCACATTCGACTGTTCTGTCAAAAATAAGATTGGCCTACCAGGGCTTCTGGGTATCCGGATCCATTCATTAGTAACAAAGAAGTAGGGGTTTGTGCAAAAGAATGTCAAAAAACGACATTTGAATTTGACCCACCACATAGTGGCTCGTACCAAAGTTAATCAGTTTTCAGTGTCTCCTGTAAAATTTGTGCGGCTACGTATGTGCGGTTTTGCAGAATTGCGATGTGCGGTTTTGTACTTTTTCCGACGATATGTAAGAACAAAAAAAAATTTACATTAAATTTGTTAATAAAATATATGTATTCAGAAATTTGGCACAATTTTTTTGTACCACAGGTACAAATAGCATATTTGATACATTAATAACGTTTTATGTATATAAATGACTAAAAATTCTTAAGCGATAGTGCGAAAACTACGTACATAGAAATTTTTTTTTTTTTTATTTAATTTTTTTCCATTTCGTCTCCGACAATTCAGGTATGCATAGTAATAATAAAAATTTCATTGTATATAAAAATAAAAAGGAATGCCATTGGACTTAAGGGAAAAATTACCTTTTCTGAAGTTTGAAGTGTGATCTTAAAGCAATTATTGCATTAATAGTGTCATCTCTTAACCTGGACCTGAATTGATGCATATATAAATACAAGATAACTTACATGCTTGCCTTTTAGAAAGCTTAGAATGAAGCATACCTTCCACCTACAAAATTTCATCCAAAATGGTCAATATACGATTAAAAAAACAAAATGCAGTTAAGTGGCAGCCCTAGGTGTAAACTCATCTTAAAGACACATGGTTTATATGTCGACATTAGACTGGGCCAAAAATAAAAAATTCGATTTTTTTCAAAAATTATATTGATTTTCATTTAAGAAAGATTGAAAAAATTACTGTAATTTTTTCAGATTTTTAAATTAAAGTCTAAAGGTCTATCATCGCTAGTTTAGATTTTACAGACTTTACCTCATATTTGGTGTAAAACCGACAAACCATTGCTGTAAAACACCATTTACCTGAACATATTTTTGAAGGAAATCGAATTCCCTACAAAATTTGCATTGACCAAAATTTTCTCAGACTAGCCGTTTTCTAGTATTCTAGCCTAAAAAATTAGAATTTTTTTTCGATTTCCCATTTTTTCTTTCAAAAATTGTAAAAATGCAAATATCCATGTACAACAAAGATAGATACAGACTCTTAAAGAAATTTGGGTGGGCTACAAAAAAGGTTAAACAACTTTTTTTTGGGAAGTTACTTTTTCAAAACTTATTTTGGATCCAATTTTTTTACTAAATTTTTTTTATTGATATTCTACATGGTTAATTACACAGTGCGACAAAAAAGAAAAAAAGGAATACACTTTTGAAGCGACCTAGTGGAGATTGTTCATCTGGTCGAGTTATACACGAAACACCCTTCAAAAGATTTGTAACGCCCCCAAAATCTGGTTTTAAGGCCAAACAACCGTTTTTTTCAGAGTTTTCGTTGAAAATAAAAATCATTAAAAATCAAGCTTTCAACCGATTTTGAAATTCCCAACGGTTTTGGGTAGAGAATTGTTGACACTTTCGAAATATGTATAGTTCTTTGTTCATTTGAAAAGGTTATGACATATTTTTCACGCGAGAGGTTGAATTTTTTGAAATTTTTTTTCGGGTTTTCCGCTTTTGGCGCCATTTTTTGCCACTAATTGACAATGAATGAACATTATTGGGCATGGGTCATCGAGAGGCATTCATTACTTAATTATACCAGTTTTATTTTTTTGGAAAGGACTTCAAGTTTTCAAGATATGCAGCATAATCCAAAATCAAATTTTTTGGTCTCAAGCGCCCTACAGGGGTACTGTGTTCAATTACGCGGGTCGTATGAATTTCACCCAAGTGACAAGGAAAATCGTGTTTTAGGTATCAAAAAATTAAAGAAAAAAAAACTTTTTTAAAAATAAGCTTTTATTATTGGTTTATAAAATTAACTAAAAAGTAAAAAATAAATTCACTGTAAAGGAATATAACACTTTATAAGTTCATTGTAACCTTTAAAGATAATTTGGCTTCTTCGTCTGCCACAAAATAATTCCATATTGTACATAATTATATATTTCTAACATTAAAACTTTACACCTAAATTATTAAATCTTTCAGCATATATCACATTCCTAATTTTATTAATAATAAAAGCGTGTTAAATTTCGATAGCAAGAAAAGAAGGTCCTGAATGTTCTTAATTATACCATCACATAGAAAAGAAGGTCCTAAATGTTCTTAATTATACCATCAAAATTTAACACGCTTTTATTATTAATAAAATTAGGAATGTGATATATACTGGAAGATTTAATAATTTAGGTGCAAAGTTTTAATGTTAGAAATATATAATTATGTACAATATGGAATTATTTTGTGGCAGACGAAGAAGCCAAATTATCTTTAAAGGTTACAATGAACTTATAAAGTGTTATATTCCTTTACAGAGAATTTATTTTTTACTTTTTAGTTAATTTTATAAACCAATAATAAAAGCTTATTGTTAAAAAAGTTTTTTTTTCTTTAATTTTATTTTTTACTTTTTAGTTCGGTTTATCAACAAGAGGCAATAATGTCGCAGCGACATGAATCGGCAGCTAGCAGCAACAGAAACCATAGAATCTTTTACAATAAAGCCGCGTGGTTAATAACGTTACTTTTGGGATATTGGAATAAAGACTAAACTAAACGATAAATGGGATTTTTGAAATTAAGCTAATTTTTTTATTTACTGTTAGCGAAGCCTGAACGATGATGAAAATTTGCAAAATCCCATCTTAACTGCAAGTTAGTACAATATCAAAAGCAAAATTTCCTGGAATGAAAACATTCGAATATCTCTACTCGTGCGCCACCTATCGGAATTATTTTTTTGTTATTTTGCGTGGAGGCAGAAAACTAAACGATGATGAAAATTTCAAGATCCTACCTCAAAGGGAAGTTCGTTGAAAAACGAATAAATCGACATTGAAAACAGACCTTCGTAATCCTCAAAAAAAGCGACTCACGCGCCACCTAGCGGGTCCAATTTTTTTTTAACATTTAGAAATTAATTAAGTAACACACACGTAAAATATCAGCCAAATCGGTCCATAATTAGGATTTTGAGTTTTTATTACCGCTATCTCAGCCCCACCTAGTGGAATTTTTTTTACAAAAATATTTCTTTTCATGGTAGTAATACATGTTACGAATTTCAGCTAAATCGGACCATAAATGCGAATTTTGAAAATATAGCGACCCACGCGCCACCTATCGAAATTTTTTTTTATAATATTGCATTGTCATCGGGGTTATACATGGGTGCAGAATTTCAGATCAATCGGACACCGGGGAGTGTATCAAATTTAGCTTGCAAGATTTGATTACAGACAGCCGTCAGGTGAAACTAAATAAAAGCTTATAATTAATTAGAACTGCGTTTCAATAATAATTAGGTTTTTCCTTTTTTCTTCAATTTAATAATTCAAAATCTGCAGAGCCAACTTTTTATGAATAATTGCTCAAAATGGTGAAGGAATTAGCCGATTGTTGCATTCTTCAGCGCCATCTGCATATCAATAGACAATGCTCATAAGAGTAAAGGAATTCGCCGCGTGGTAAGTAAAGGTACTTTTGGAATACACCACGCGGCGAATTCCAATCTTCTTTCTATGGCAATAGGGAAAAACTAATAAACTTGGGTGATGATTGGATTTTTGCAAATAAAGCAATATTTTAGATTTTCTTTTTTGTATAATGCATTGTCAGTAAAACCTGATCGATGGTGAAAATTTCAAAACCCCAGCTCAACGGGGAGTTAGTTCAAAATCGAAAGCAAAATCTCTGTAAATTAAATTTTTCAAATATCTCTACCCATGCGCCACCTATCGGAATTATTTTTTTATTATAGTGCATTGGGGTATAAAACTAAGCGATGATGAAAATTTCAAGATCCTACCTCAGCGGGAAGTTCGTTGAAAAACGAATTAATCGACACTGAAAATAGACCTTCGTAATTCTCAAATAAAGCGACTCACCTAGCGGGTCCATTTTTTTTTAACATTTAGAAATTAATTAAGTAAAACACACCTAAAATATCAGCCAAATCGGTCCATAATTACGATTTTGAGTTTTTATTACCGCTATCTCAGCCCCACCTAGCGGAACTTTTTTCACAAAAATATTTCTTTTCATGGTAGTAATACATGTTACGAATTTCAGCTAAATCGGACCATAAATGCGAATTTTGAAAATATAGCGACCCACGCGCCACCTATCGAATTTTTTTTTATAATAGTAGTTTTTTTTTATAACTTTCGAATATCTCTACTCGTGCGCCACCTATCGGAATTATTTTATTGTTATTTTGCGTGGAGGCAGAAAACTAAACGATGATGAAAATTTCAAGATCCTACCTCAACGGGAAGTTCGTTGAAAAACGAATAAATCGACACTGAAAACAGACCTTCGTAATTCTCAAAAAAAGCGACTCACGCGCCACCTAGCGGGTCCAATTTTTTTTTAACATTTAGAAATTAATTAAGTAACACACACGTAAAATATCAGCCAAATCGGTCCATAATTACGACTTTTAGTTTTTATTACCGCTATCTCAGCCCCACCTAGCGGAATTTTTTTTTACAAAAATAATTCTTTTCATGGTAGTAATACATGTTACGAATTTCAGCTAAATCGGACCATAAATACGAATTTTGAAAATATAGCGACCCACGCGCCACCTATCGAATTTTTTTTTATAATATTGCATTGTCATCGGGGTTATACATGGGTGCAGAATTTCAGATCAATCGGACACCGGGAAGTGTATCAAATTTAGCTTGCAAGATTTGATTACAGACAGCCGTCAGATGAAACTAAGTAAAAGCTTATAATTAATTAGAACTGCGTTTCAATAATAATTAGCTGTTTCCTTTTTTCTTCAATTTAATAATTCAAAATCAGCAGAGCCAACTTTTTATGCATAATTGCTCAAAAGAGTGAAGGAATTAGCCGATTGTTGCATTCTTCAGCGCCATCTGCATATCAATAGACAATGCTCATAAGATTAAAGGAATTCGCCGCGTGGTAAGTAAAGGTACTTTTGGAATACACCAAGCGGCGGATTCCAATCTTCTTTCTATGGCAATAGGGAAAAACGACTAAACTTGGGTGATGATTGGATTTTTGCAAATAAAGCAATATTTTAGATTTTCTTTTTTGTATAATGCATTGTCAGTAAAACCTGATCGATGGTGAAAATTTCAAAACCCCAGCTCAACGGGGAGTTAGTTCAAAATCGAAAGCAAAATCTCTGTTCGTTGAAAAACGAATTAATCGACACTGAAAATAGACCTTCGTAATTCTCAAATAAAGCGACTCACGCGCCACCTAGCGGTTCCAATTTTTTTTTAACATTTAGAAATTAATTAAGTAAAACACACCTAAGAGCGTGCAATTGCTGGCGTATGCCGATGATATTGATATCATTGGCCTTAACAACCGCGCCGTAAGCGCTGCCTTCTCTGGACTGGATAAGGAAGCGAAAAAAGTGGGTCTTGCAGTCAACGAGGACAAGACGAAGTATTTGCTGTCATCAAAGAAAGAATCGGCGCACCTGCGCCTTGGCAGCCACGTCACTGTTGAAAGTTACAAATTTGAAACTGTGAGGGACTTCGTCTATTTGGGAACCAGCATTAACACCGAAAATAATATCAGTCTAGAAATCCAACGGAGAATCACTCTTGCGAACAAGTGCTACTTTGGACTGAGTAGGCAATTGAGAAGTAAAGTCCTCTCTCGAAGAACAAAGATCACGCTCTATAAGTCTCTCATCATACCTGTCCTGATGTATGGCTCAGATTCATGGACAATGTCAAGAGAAGATGAGATGGCCCTTGGAGTATTTGAGAGAAAAGTTCTCCGGAAGATTTATGGTCCTTCCCGTGATGCCGACGGCGAGTATCGAAGGAGATTTAACGATGAGCTGTACGAGCTTTACGCAGATCTGACCATAGTCCAGCGAATTAAAGCCCAAAGGCTCCACTGGCTGGGTCACGTCATGCGAATGGACAAAGAAGCTCCAGCCCAGAAGGTTTTCCAATCGTCACCCGAATTCGGCAGCAGAGGAAGGGGGAGGCCTCGACTGAGATGGAAACAACAGGTGGAGGATGACTTGAACTCCCTTGGGGTTTCCAATTGGCGTCAGTTATCGCTAAAAAGGAATGACTGGCGTGCTTTGATAGGCGACGGCCAAAATCGCTTAGGCGGTTAAGCGCCAATAAATGATGATGATGAAAACACACCTAAAATATCAGCCAAATCGGTCCATAATTACGATTTTGAGTTTTTATTACCGCTATCTCAGCCCCACCTAGCGGATTTTTTTTTCACAAAAATATTTCTTTTCATGGTAGTAATACATGTTACGAATTTCAGCTAAATCGGACCATAAATGCGAATTTTGAAAATATAGCGACCCACGCGCCACCTATCGAATTTTTTTTTATAATATTGCATTGTCATCAGGGTTATACATGGGTGCAGAATTTCAAATCAATCGGACACCGGGAAGTGTATCAAATTTAGCTTGCAAGATTTGATAACAGACAACCGTCAGGTGAAACTAAATAAAAGCTTATAAAATAAGATACTTTGTCGAAGGAAGCATACCTCTAGAACCAATTCTGATGTCCCGACTCTGTACTTTTGACTTTGAGGGGGTCGATCAGACATTTGGCCACGATTCGCGCATTCTAAATGGGGCAACTAAGGATTTTTCAAACTTTTGCGCTCAAGGACAAAAGTAAAAAGTCGGGACATCAGAATTGGTTTTAGAGGTATGCTTCCTTCGTTAAAGTAACTTATTTTGATCCCTAAAATACGATTTTTTTTTCACTTGGGCGATTTTAAAATCGAGCAGCCTAATTGAACACAGTACTCCTGTAGGGCGCTTGGGACCACAATATTATATTTTAGCTTAGGCTGCATATCTTGAAAACTGGAAGTCCTTTCCAAAAAAAAAAACAAGTAAGGAAAGGCTAAATACCTTTCATGAATAAACGTAACGATTTTCACTGTTTGATCCCAGTACAGCCTGTGTGAATTTAACTTCCGCTCATACCGAAATTATCGGAACTATCGATTATATGGGGGCGATGTGTTATATTGGTCCAATCTCTTTGATTTTTAACATCGACATTCCACATTCTAAAATAGCAATAGTTACGAAATTTGACGTTCCTACGTTCCTACCTATACAATTACAGGAGTTATCTACCAAAATCCGTTTATCGGAGCAATCGATTGTATGGGGGCTATGTGAAATATTTATCCCATCACGATGATTTTCAACATCGATATTTCACATATAAAAATAGCAACACTTAAAAAATTTCAGGTTCCTTTCTCTTTAATTACAGGAATTATAGCCCAAAATCCGTTTATCGGAACAATCGATTGTATGGGGGCTATGTGAAATATTTATCCCATCTCAATGATTTTCAACATCGATATTTTACATATAAAATTAGCGATGCTTCCAAAATTTCACGTTCCTTCCTGTTTAATTACATGAGTTATAGCCCAAAATCCGTTTATCGGAATAATCGGTTGTACGGGAGCTATATGTAATATCGGTCCGATCTTGCTGGTTCCGACAAATGATTCCTATATTGGAAAATGGTGGCCTCATACAAAATTTCAGCCAAATATCTCAAAAACTGAGGGACTAGTTTGCGGTCAAACAGACAGACAGACAGACAGACAGACAGACGGACATGGCTAAATCAACTCATCTCGTCATCCTGATCATTTCGGTATACTTATTGATGGGTCTATATCTTCTTCTTCTCATACTTACAAACATCGGACCAAAGTTATAATACCATTTCATGTTCATGAAAGGTATAAAAAGGGTATAATTAAGTAATGAAACCTCTCGATGACACATGCCAAACTGGAAAACCGGATGAAATTTCCAAAAATTCCAAACTCTGGCTTAAAAATCATATCATACTTTTTTCAAATAAGTACATATGTATATCGAAAGTGTCAGCAATTCTCTACCCAAAACCGTTGAGAATTTTGAAATCGGTTGAACATTGGATTTTTAATGATTTTTTTTTACGAAGAAACTGAAAACACGGTTTTTTGGCCTTAAAACCAGATTTTCGTGTATAAATCGACCAGATGAACAATATCTACTAGGTCGCTTCAAAAGTGTAAAATGGCTGTTGCACTGTGTTATCATTTTATGATGAATATTATAACCAGGACAACCAAAACTATGCAAATGCATATATTTTGTGTTACAAGCTGTGATGTAATAGATTAAATACGAATGCGATTTACATACAAAGAAAGAGTTTAAGCTACATTTCTTAGCGCATATTTTTGTATATTTTGTAATAAATGCATATTTTTGCATATTTCTTGATAAATTCATATATTTAATTTAAAAAAAAATGTATGGTTTTAAATTTAATTCCTACTGCGATAAAAATTTAAATCGCCTTTAACTTTTGCGCTCCCCACCACTTGGCGAAAGCTTAATATGAGCGCGTATATAAATGCTATTTTTGTGTTAATTCTTCTTATGAGCATACATGTGAGTTGGAAAGGGAAAACACTTCATTTCGTTTCTGTTGTTGCCCGTTTTGAAAAAGGCGAGATGATACAAGTGGTGGTAAACTAAAGTACATACGGTCAGTGTCAAAAGAAAATGTACACCATAAAATTGCAATTTTCACCAATCATTTCTCTTTTTTGAATATTTTCGCTAATTTCTTATGAAAGGTGCAAAATTCAGGAAAATTCGACTAATTTTCAGCCAATTTTCCAACTTTTTGCCCAGAATTTTTAGATTTTTTTGAATAAGCAGTTTTATAGCTGGTTAAATTTTATTATAGAAAGATACAAATCTTAATCCGCTAGCAAAATTCCCTGATTTTTGGCAATTTATTTTCTAGCTGGTCGCTGCATTTTTTCCATACAAATTTATTCGAAGTTATAAATTCCAGTCCTCAGAAGTGATGGAAAGATATTGTGTTGCAATCTTTTTTGAAAAAATGGCAAAGCGCCGGGCACAATGAAAGGCCAACGAGCATTCCAGTTCACAAATGCAAACAGAACAATTATTTACAGAATATAAATCGAAAGGTGCAGAATTCGCGAAATATTTATGTAAAGCTTTCGTTTCGTCCGATAATCCTTTGTATAAAATAAGAAATGACCACCTTAAATCATTTTTTAAAAAATATATTACTTGCCATCAGAAACTACTTTGAGATCTACAGTCAGATCTACAATTAATAATATCAAAAGGACTTTAAAAACCCAATATCTATGGATCTCAATGGACGACACTACAGACGAGTCAGGCCGATATGTTGCAAATAGTTCATTTGACTTGTTTAGCACATGGATTGCATAGGGTATGTGAGGGAATTCGCAGCCGTTTCCCAAAAGTTGACCGAATGGTAGTAAGCGGCAAATTTTAAAGAAATAGAACCCGAACTACCCTTGCCGCCACAACCAGTCATTACGCGGTGGGGAAATTGGATACAAGCCGCCGTTTATTATGCAGATAAATATGAAAAAATTGAACAGATTTCAATAGATTGATGTTGGATGCAGAGGATTCACAATCTGTGAAAGATATGCAAGAATTATTCAAAAACCACAATTTAATTTAAGTCTAGTCTATCAAATTAAAATAGTTCAAGATGTAAAACAAGCTATTGATAAATGCGACTGCAACTCTGTAAAACTAAAGTTGCTAGTCAAATTTCTGACCAAAATTAAAATGAAACGGAGCCTATTGACAAATTCTCAATATCAGAAATTGCTGCCTTTAAGTATGCACCAATTACCTCAGTTGAGGTAAAGAGAAGTTTTTCTACGTATAACGCTGCCTATCGTGCTAATAGACGCAATTTTTTATTCGAAAACTTGGCGCAAATGTTTATTGTTTATTTTAACAGCAATATATATCGTCACCTTAATTCACAAAGGCCCTAACTGACATAAAAAAAATTTTACAGGAGAAGCAAAAAAAAACGCATGGCGCGGGCCATAGGTATCTTTATACCTTTCATGAACATGAAATGGTATTATAACTTTGGTCCGATCTTTGTAAATATGAGAAGAAGAAGAGATAGACCTATCAATAAGTATACCGAAATGATCAGGATGACGAGATGAGTTGATTTAGCCATGTCCGTCTGTACGTCTGTCTGTTTGAACGCAAACTAGTCCCTCAGTTTTTGAGATATTTGGCTGAAATTTGGTATGCGGCCACCATTTTTCAATATAGGAATCATTTGTCGGAACCAGCAAGATCGGACCGATATTACACATAGCTCCCATACAACCGATTATTCCAATAAACGGTTTTTGGGCTATAACTCCTTTAATTTAAGAGCTAGGAACGTGAAATTTTGTAAGTGTTGCTATTTTTATATGTGAAATATCGATGTTGAAAATCATCGAGATGGGATAAATATTTCACATAGCCCCCATACAATCGATTATTCCTATAAACGGATTTTGGTAGATAACTCCTTTAATTTAAGAGCTAGAAACGTGAAATTTTGTAAGTATTGCTATTTTTATATGCGAAATATCGATGTTGAAAATCATTGAGATGGGATAAATATTTCACATAGCTCCCATACAATCGATTATTCCGATAAACGGATTTTGGTAGATAACTCCTGTAATTAAAAACGTAGGAACGTGAAATTTTGGAAGTATCGCCATTTTTATATGTGAAATATCGATGTTGAAAATCATCGAGATGGGATAAATATTTCACATAGCCCCCATACAATCGATTATTCCGATAAACGGATTTTGGTAGATAACTCCTGTAATTATATAGGTAGGAAAGTAAAATTTCGTAGCTACTGCTATTTTAGAATGTGGAATGTCGATGTTAAAAATCAATGAGATATAACACATCGCCCCGTATAATCGATAGTTCCGATAATTTCGGTATGAGCTAAATTTAAATTCACACAGGCTGTACTGGGATCAAACAGTGAAAATCGTGACGCTTATTCATGAAAGGTATTTAGCCTTCGGCACAGCCGAAGACAGCTTTCCTTACTTGTTTTTTTTTTTTAAATATATCTAGCTGTTAGCATTTCCGAAATAATTAAGAACGAAAAGTGCAATTTAAATGGCTGCGGATAAGAACGCTCTGCATATTTTCACATATTTGTTTTTACCCTTTCATTTTCTCTAGTAAGGCAGAAAGATAACCAAAAAAAAACCTATGGTCCGAACGACTTCCGTATTCAGTAGATTCTCTGTCTTCGTCGCCTGGACTACCATTATTTTTAAAACTTATTATTTGTTTATGTTCTGTCCATGCTATGTTTTTTCCAAGGACGAACACCGAAACCGAAACCGTAACCGTAAATGATTAAAATCGTTTCATTTTTCAAAACCGAAACCGAAACCGTAACCGATATTTTGATCTGAAAAAGAACTTAACCGAAACCGTTTCAAAAGCCGGAACCGGTTCCAAATGGTTTTGAATTTTTTATGCCTTTTTTCTTAAATTCCTAAAGAGGAAATTTAGCTACATATAGCTGAATGATGGGATCAAAAAAAATTTACGAGATCCGAGAAAAATATGTTTAGTGGCCCGTATCATATATTTTGACAATTTATTTCATTTAGAATTTTTTTTAAATTATGTTGCAGAAATTTCATCCATACATAGCGTCAATAATATTTATTACAATGCACAGCAGCCGGCTGGGTATTGGACCAAACCAACTTTTTTAAGTTTTTCGAAGTTAGCCTCCAAAACTAAGTTCGAAGTTGGACCCTTCGAAAATTTGGCTTTCTAACTGTGTTTTTTAAGAAATGAAAAAAATACACTTCAAAAAAAAAGAAATTGCACCAATCAAGTAAGAGGAGCAAGAAGGCCCCGCCCACATTTAACCTTTTTCAATTTTTTTCACAAAACAATTAGAAAACCAAATCTTGGAAGGGTCCAACTTCGAACTTCGAAAGCCCGTAACTCATTTTTAGAGGCTAACTTCGAAATTCAAATCTCTTAAAAAAATTTGATTTAGTCCAATATCCAGAAAAAAGTGGATTTTGTCGTACAGTGCTATTTTGCAGCTACATACTTAAGTTTTGTAAAATTTTTTGGCGTTCGTGTTTTTATTTGGAAACCGAAACCGGAACGAAACCGTAACCGAAACCGAAATAAATTTTGAAGAACGAAACCGGAACCGAAACCGAATCGTGTTACAAAACCGAAACCGGACCGTTATATTAATCGATAAAAGATAAATATATGTGAGTTTAAAGAAAATCGATTGAGTTTGAAAATTAATTAGAAAAAAAAAATTTTTAGCGCATATTTTAAGTACATATTATGCTGTTTTAAGGATTTTTTTATGCGCATAAAACACATTTTTTACCGCATATTTTTGGTTGCCCTGATTATAACCAATCATTTAAATTTCCCATATACGTTCAAACATATTTTTGTTTAATATATGCTTCCTCTGCGAAGGTATAGTTTTACAGTCTTCAAATGGCGCAAAAACAAAAAAAAAAAAAGCTGACGGATCTGTGAATTAGCCTAACAGGTCGCAGTTCTTCTCCAAACCTGAAAAAAAACCAACATTAGCATAACGCTATATCCCCTTCGTTGAACCCAAATAATGTACTATTGAGTGTGCGCTTCGGGTTCTTCTTGAACTCCTGTGGAATGAATATTTTGTTGTAGCGCACTGTACCAACATATGCGGTCTATCTCCTCATCAAAATACGCGCCAAGTCAGGAGTGGTAAAGAAATTATCCGCGTATATAGTACGGCCAGCATCTAAATATTTTTCCACAAGATCCTGCAATACGTTCTGATCTGATCTGATCTTGGCTTGCGTCATAATGACGCTTAACCGCCTAGGCGATTTTGACCGTTTCGTATCAAAGCACGCCAGTCATTCCTTTTTAGCGATAACTGACGCCAATTGGAAACCCCAAGGGAGTTCAAGTCATCCTCCACCTGTTTCCATCTCAGTCGAGGTCTCCCCCTTCCTCTGCTGCCGAATTCGGGTGTCGATAGGAAAACTTTCTGTGCTGGTGCTTCTTTGTCCATTCGCATAACATGACCCAGCCAGCGGAGCCTTTGGGCTTTAATCCGCTGAGCTATGGTCAGGTCTGCATAAAGCTCGTACAGCTCATCGTTCAAATACTCGCCGTTGGCATCACGGGAAGGACCATAAATCTTCCGGAGAACTTTTCTCTCAAATACTCCAAGGGCCATCTCATCTTCTCTTGACACTGTCCATGATTCCGAGCCGTACATCAGGACTGGTATGATGAGAGACTTATAGAGCGTGATCTTTGTTTGTCGAGAGAGGACTTTACTTCTCAATTGCCTACTTAGTCCAAAGTAACACTTGTTGGCAATGGTGATTCTCCGTTGGATTTCTAGACTGATATTATTTTCGGTGTTAATGCTGGTTCCCAAATAGACGAAGTCTCTCACCGTTTCAAACTTGTAGCTATCAACGGTGACTTGGCTGCCAAGGCACACGTGCGCCGATTCTTTCTTTGATGACAGCAGATACTTCGTATTGTCCTCGTTCACCGCGAGACCCACTTTTTTTGCTTCCTTATCCAACCCAGAGAAAGCAGCGCTTACGGCGCGTCTGTTAAGGCCAATGATATCAATATCATCGGCATACGCCAGCAATTGCACGCTCTTGTAAAAGATTGTGCCATTACGGTTTAGGTCTGCTGCTCGAATTATCTTCTCCAGCATCAGGTTAAAGAAATCGCACGAAAGGGAGTCACCCTGTCTGAAGCCTCGTTTGGTTTCAAATGGCTCAGAGAAGTCCTTCCCGATTCTAACGGAGCTGTTGGTTTTGCTCAACGTCATTTGGCAAAGCTGTATAAGCTTTGCAGGGAAGTTAAATTCAGACATGGCGGCATACAGGGAACTCCTTTTTGCACTGTCAAAAGCGGCTACGTTCTGCCCTTGGTTTATCTCCCGTTGTTGGTTTGGCAGCTTTCCAGAATATATCATTCCCTTCTTACTTACTTACCTAAAATAGCCTTTAACCGCCTTGGCGATTTTGGCCATCTAACATGTTTCCAATTGGATACACCGCGTGTTCTTAGATCTGTCTCCACTTGGTCCTGCCATCGGAGAGGTGGGCTCCCTCTTCCTCTACTTCCACCGGCGGATGCCGATAAGAATACCTTCTGGGCTGGAGCGTCTTCGTTCATTCGTACCACGTGACTTAGCCAGTGAAGCCGCTGGGTTTTAATTCGCTGAACTATATCGACGTCTGCGTAAAGCTCAAATAGCTCATCATTATATCTTCTTCGGTACTCGCCGTCGCCAACTTTTAGGGTTGTGCGTAGGGTTTGGGACCCACCACATAAAACAAAAATTCCAATGAGATCTAACAACCTAGCCTCGGATATGATATCATTCCCTTCACAGGATAATAACTCTGTGAGTCGCATAACCACCATACTTTCAAACCATACTTAGCTGGCTTTGACGGTATATATTGTGTGAAGCGGGTGCGGCCTCTGTAAGGGAACAACAGCTCATCAACTGTTAGTGCTTCATGAGGAGTGTAAGCTGCTGCCAAGTTATGTTTCAACATTTGCCAAATATCGTCAATAGCCACAGTTTTGCTGTTGATGACTCTATATTTTTTTCTTCTGAGAATGGAAAATAAGTCGTTCCCTATTTTTTTATTTCATCCATAGTGGTCAATTTTTTGAGTTACGAATTTTTGAATTTTGACGCAATTTGATCAAATTTTAGGACTGGCCTAATGAATGTTAGATCTATCTAAAAATTGTTTTTTTTGCAAACATTAGAATCGTAGTTTGGAAGAAGATACCAAATCGTGACCAATCGTGAGAAAATTATTAAAAAGTGAGGAATTTCGAAAAGTGTTAATAGCTATAACTTTCAAAATAATTACAATTTCGAAAATTTGTTATATACGTATTTTCGTTTAATCGTTGTGAGCCATACTACCAACTTTCAATAAAATACATGGCCGTCGAAAAAATTGTAGATGGCTCACTTCACAAAATTTAACTCAGCAATAAAGTACATGTCTTCGAATTGTTCTTAGAATTTTTTTGTGTTTATCATCATCCCTTTTGTCTTTGTTTTAGGTCTTTGTGTTCAGAACAATTATGTGTTGAAACCAGACCTGTTAATAATTGATTAGTAATCGGTAATGATTAGCATTTCATTGATTATTTTTTGAGAAGCCACCTAATGATTGATTACCAATTACTTTCACTTTTTAATGATTATTTTTTCAATTGATTAAAAAAAAAATCAAAAAAAATCAAAAATAATCAAAAAAATTAAAAAAAATCAAAAATTCAAAAGTAATCAAAAATAATCAAAAGTAATGATTACTTTTGATTACTTTTGATTTTTTTATTTTTTTCCAGTACTGTTGTAGAAAAATATGTTCATACATAAATATTCACTTGCACAAACATACAAATGTATAGGTGAAGAAAGAAGTAACGGTGTAATCCCAACAACAACGACGGAGGCGTTGAAATATGTTGTGCAAACACAAATATATAGTTATATGGGTGATTCAGCAACTGGAGCTGACATATGGCAAACAAGAGGTGTTCTAAAAGAGGCTGCACTATTTTTCAGTACACCATTAATATCGTCCGGTCCGGTTGAAAGGCTGTTTTCTTTTGCTGAAATTATTAATGCTCCAAAGCGTGGGTCATTATCTGACATTCCTTTTGAAGCACTTACATTGTTAAAATCAAATTTGAACTCCTAAGTATTGGCGTGCTGTATCTGCCGAACGCTCAACACAAATACTTTATATGAGTGAACGGCGAAAATTTGCGTGTCGATACGCACTCATGTCCACCTACATGAATTATTTTTAAACTGAATACCGTTATTGTTGACTATTTGTGTTATTGTTCTTTAATTGTCATTACATTATTACTTACATATTATTCACACATGTTACTAAATAGCATTACTTAAACAAAAATGAATAAAAATAAAACGATTCTACTTCTACTATTCTCTACTCCAACAAAATGACTACGTCGTCCATTTTGGCCGAAAGTTATTAATCCCGGACCTCTCTCTATGAATAATAACCACTTAATTTTTGATCAATTGATCATTATTAGTCTCTTTAGGGCATACATATGTAGTTGGTATGCCCACGTTTTACTTTGTGTAGCATACTTATAAGTGTTCGAATAGAACCATCCGACCGTACCCATAGGGTTTTAAACGAGAAATGCACGACACTACCCGTTTAGATATAAAAGGGACAAATTTTCACCACTACAACGCATATAACCATCAAACCTGGCCTTTTTTCTCATATGTACATATACTTAGCGATCAAGGTCCATTCTAGAAATCCATGAGCCCCAAAGTGTAAGTAGGTGTATATATTTGCATACAAAGATACACAGATGTTTGTACTTTTAACAACAAAACTTTAAAATAATCCAAAAAAAATAAAAAAAAATCAAAAAAATCAAAAAAAATTAAAAAAATAAAAAAAAATCAAAAAAAAAATCAAAAAAAATCAAGAAAAAATCAAAAAAATCATTATTTTTGATTTTTTTGATTTTTTCTTGATTTTTTAATTTTTTTTTTGATTTTTTTTGATTTTTTTTTGATTTTTTTTTGATTTTTTCTAATCGTAATCAATGAGTAATTGCTTTTTCTTGAAAGCAATTAAAATAATCATTAGTAATTAAAAAAATTTTCTAATCAATCAATTACTAATTACTAATCAAAATTAACAGCTCTGGTTGAAACAATAAAAAAATTATAATGATGCCCAAAATCATGCATTTATTAGTGAAATTCAGTACAAGCTCCGGGAAAAATACTGAAAGGTCGGTACGTGGCATATATTTTCCAGAGCGAACTTTACAATCGCTAGAAAAAATTTCAGGACCATATTTGTAGAGAGCTCTACAACTTAGTCTCAGGAAATTTTTCTAAAAAACTTACCGTTTTCTAGAAAAATCTTTAGAACCTCAAATTTTGACTTTGATCCCGAATAACTTTTTTAGCACACATGGGATCGATGGGGACTTTTGAAGTTTTCCTTCCGACGGTGCATCTGAGCTCTCTACTAAAATTTGGCTCTGTGGAAAATAATGTTTTTCAAATGTTTATTTTGACCGGACTATCATACGATATTAATCGTGAATTGCTTTAACATTGTTGTTGGGAAATTTCATACCAGTTTTCAAATAAAGTTTTCGTTCATTAGAATATATAAATTTTTTTGTCGGTGGACGAGGCCCCGGTTCTATGCGGGGCCTATAGGCAGTTGCCTATTCTGCCTTAGGGTTAATCCGGCACTGGCACGATAAACGTTACTTCTGCCCGTTCAAAGTCAACTGTTGTAAAAAAATCTAGAAAAAGTTTGTTTAAATAAGTGCGATTTTAATTTTGCAAAAATTCAACTTTCAGTGTAAAAAATATTCAAGATAAGAATAGAAAAGCAAGAAGACAGTATGTTTCAAGATTTATCAAAAAAAAATTTGTGATGTTTAGGTCGGAGCCTAAAATATTTATTATGAACAAAAGGTACACCCTAGCGAATATTTAAAATGTTGCATATACATGCAAACGCTATCATGTATATGCACACATACACAAAAGAAAACACGGGTAACAGAGTTTTCCTTTGGATATTCAGTGGAAAACCTCCGTGCGATCTCCGGTCCGGCAGAGCCGAGATCAATTTTCCAATATTATTCCATTTTCACTATCAAGGAGAAAGGACCTGCCTGCTGCCGTTGTCACGTACACCAACTACATTTAAGGTAAATTATTGTATTTATCTTAACAAATAATAAATGTTAATTATTGTGATTACTAATTCTAATCAATCTGCCTGTGTTTATTTATTTACATATTATACCTCCCGAGCGACGGTATAAACATTGGTCCTTCCTCACGGTGAGAAGGCACCAGCGACCTACCAACAACAATCCGGCCAAAAAATACAGTCCACCGCACAAAAAAAAGCTAATGTTCATAGATATTAATTTTCGGGCAAATCAAAAGCAGCAGCAGTTGAACAACAACAACCACTCAAACTAATTACATGGCGCAATTTAAGGAAAATCACCACCACAACAACAACACATAGCTGCAACAACATAACACAAGGTACGTGGTTATATTTTCAACCGCACAAATTTTTTTCAAGTGAAATTTTATAATTGAATTTGAGGTTCGATTTTTTGTTCAAAAAATATAATATTTAGCTGACACAGCTTAAAGAAAAATAGTGCCAGTACACATAGTTCAAAGAATATCGGCCAATTACACTGCACTATTTTCCAGCTGATCTAACCTCACATTCACTTATTTCGTTTGCTTGTTGGTTTATAAACAACAACAGCAACACATTTGGTTCACATAACCAAACAAATCACTGGCAATTTTACATTGCAATTTTTTTATCTTTGAATTTTTCATTTGTTTAAGATTTCGTTTTGCTGCACAATAATTTGTGAACATTATATTTGGTTTAAATAACCACACATTTCCACTTTTTTTTTTGTTAGGAAGACTTCATTGGTCTTTTCCTTTAAAATTCACAAGTAAACAAAAAATATCACAAACGTTGTTGTTGTTACACATTTTATATACATTGTTCTTGGGTGGCGAAACTGCATAAGAAAAAATTAAAGAAATTTTTAAAAATAATTATATATAATTGCAAATAACAAATACGTGAGTCATTTTATTTTGCGATAAAAAACTGGTTGTCCTTTTTCTCCTAATTTCAAAGGTATGCATTAAATCTAATCTCATTTCTATCTGTTTACCGATTTCGGCCAATTAAATTATAAAATTGAAAATGGAGTCATTTATTCAAAGAGCGGAATCGATTATAGAATTCGAGACCGATTTCAGCGAGCAACCCATAAGCGACCATTCAATAATTTCTCTAGGAATTCAGCAGGGGGAATTAAAAATTAAAAGGGGAAAAGTTTAGGGATGCTTATGAAGATGCTCTTGCCGACTTTGTAGGAAAAACAGCAGAAATAGCGTCCATTAAGAAAAAATACAAAGTTTCTTATGGAGCATACTTAAAATGCTTAACTACAATGGGCAAGTTGTCGGAACAACTCCAATCAAAGGTCAAAAAGGAGACCGACAGTGCGCCAATCAGCGAACACAAAATTCGCCTTCCGCCGTGCGACATGGCATTTTTCAAGGGTGATTATATCTCATGGCCTACGTTCCGAGATATGTTTACGGCGGTATATAACAAAAATCTTAGCCCTGTGGAAAAATTATTCCACCTCACCCAGAAAACACAAGGGGAAGCATACGACATTGTGTGCAATGCCCCACTTACAAATGCAGGATTTGACATAGCGTGGAAAAATTTAAATGAGCGTTATGAAAATAAACGTAGTTTGGTTAAGGCCCAATTAGACACTGTCTTCAGCATAAAGCCAATCGAAACTGATTGTGGAAAGTCAATTAAAGACTTGCAATTAAAATTGAATAATTGCATAACAGCCTTAAAAAGCCATAAAATTGATTTGTGGGATGCACTGTTTGTATATTTGTGCGCAGAAAAGTTGCCCGAGAGCACTTTCACTATGGGAACAGTCTTTAGGGAGCAAGACGGAAATATCCAAATGGGTTAGGTTAGGTTAGGTTAGGTAGGGTGGTAGCAGCCCAACTGAGAGGGCCACTCACTTGGACACTTGTATGTTCCGTTGTGATACCACATTCTAAACGGTGACACTTACTCATATACAAATTTACCTCTGAAATCGCTGCTTAGCGACAATATAACTCCGGATAAGGCACACATTGATCTTCGAGACGTCCTCCGGAACCTAAGTACATCCGACCCGAGAAACCTGTGCCTAGTCCTGCCAAAAGCGGGACAGTTGAGCATGAAGTGATTTGATGATTCCAACTCGTCATCCTCCATGCAGCTCACGCAGTTCGGATTTTCAGCAATGTTTAAGCGCACCGCATGGATTCCCATCGGACAGTGCCCCGTCAACACCCCAATCATAATGGAAAGGTGTGCCTTGGAGAACCTGCGTAGTTCCGCCGATCGCCTGGAGTCAACCACTGGCCAGAAGGACTTCGACACCTTACAAGAGGTGGTATCAGCCCAGCGCTTGCTTAACTGATCTGAAGCCCATCTACCCAAAAGCATACCACAGGTGGCAAGGGGAATGCCAAGTGCTCCGAAGGCACCCATTTCCATTTCAAGAGTGCCCTCTCTGGCCAGGTGATCCGCGTGGCAATTGCCGGGAATATCACAATGGCCTGGCACCCAAATAATTTGTATTTTGAAGTAGTTGGACGCAACCGCAAGCGATTCCAGACAGTGGAAATGTGTGGTTATTTACACCAAATATAATGTTCACAAATTATT
Organism: Campiglossa producta; assembly: GCA_964058755.1. Lineage (NCBI taxonomy): Eukaryota > Metazoa > Arthropoda > Insecta > Diptera > Tephritidae > Campiglossa > Campiglossa producta. The sequence goes on along the minus strand of CAXKVI010000006.1, from coordinate 13,247,183 downwards.
GTGCAGCAAAACGAAATCTTAAACAAATGAAAAATTCAAAGATAAAAAAATTGCAATGTAAAATTGCCAGTGATTTGTTTGGTTATGTGAACCAAATGTGTTGCTGTTGTTTGGTTATGTGAACCAAATGTGTTGCTGTTGTTGGTTTATGTGAACCAAATGTATTGCTGTTGTTGGTTTATAAACACATAACCAAACAAATCACTGGCAATTTTACATTGCAATTTTTTTATCTGTGAATTTTTCATTTGTTTAAGATTTCGTTTTGCTGCACAATAATTTGTGAACATTATATTTGGTTTAAATAACCACACATTTCCACTTTTTTTTTTTGTTAGGAAGACTTCATTGGTCTTTTCCTTTAAAATTCACAAGTAAACAAAAAATATCACAAACATTGTTGTTGTTACACATTTTATATACATTGTTCTTGGGTGGCGAAACTGCATAAGAAAAAGTACACTCACGTGCAAGTAAATAGCCTGTAATAAAAAATTAAAGAAATTTTTAAAAATAATTATATATAATTGCAAATAACAAATACGTGAGTCATTTTATTTTGCGATAAAAAACTGGTTGTCCTTTTTCTCCTAATTTCAAAGGTATGCATTAAATCTAATCTGATTTCTATCTGTTTACCGATTTCGGCCAATTAAATTATAAAATTGAAAATGGAGTCATTTATTCATAGAGCGGAATCGATTATAGAATTCGAGACCGATTTCAGCGAGCAACCCATAAGCGACCATTCAATAATTTCTCTAGGAATTCAGCAGGGGGAATTAAAAATTAAATGGGAAAAGTTTAGGGATGCTTATGAAGATGCTCTTGCCGACTTTGTAGGAAAAACAGCAGAAATAGCGTCCATTAAGAAAAAATACAAAGTTTCTTATGGAGCATACTTAAAATGCTTAACTACAATGGGCAAGTTGTCGGAACAACTCCAATCAAAGGGCAAAAAGGAGACCGACAGTGCGCCAATCAGCGAACACAAAATTCGCCTTCCGCCGTGCGACATGGCATTTTTCAAGGGTGATTATATCTCATGGCCTACGTTCCGAGATATGTTTACGGCGATATATAACAAAAATCTTAGCCCTGTGGAAAAATTATTCCACCTCACCCAGAAAACACAAGGGGAAGCATACGACATTGTGTGCAATGCCCCACTTACAAATGCAGGATTTGACATAGCGTGGAAAAATTTAAATGAGCGTTATGAAAATAAACGTAGTTTGGTTAAGGCCCAATTAGACACTGTCTTCAGCATAAAGCCAATCGAAACTGATTGTGGAAAGTCAATTAAAGACTTGCAATTAAAATTGATTAATTGCATAACAGCCTTAAAAAGCCATAAAATTGATTTGTGGGATGCACTGTTTGTATATTTGTGCGCAGAAAAGTTGCCCGAGAGCACTTTCACTATGGGAACAGTCTTTAGGGAGCAAGACGGAAATATCCAAATGGGTTAGGTTAGGTTAGGTTAGGTAGGGTGGTAGCAGCCCAACTGAGAGGGCCACTCACTTGGACACGTGTATGTTCCGTTGTGATACCACATTCTAAACGGTGACACTAACTCATATACAAATTTACCTCTGAAATCGCTGCTTAGCGACAATATAACTCCGGATAAGGCACACATTGATCTTCGAGACGTCCTCCGGAACCTAAGTACATCCGACCCGAGAAACCTGTGCCTAGTCCTGCCAAAAGCGGGACAGTTGAGCATGAAGTGATCTGATGATTCCACCTCGTCATCCTCCATGCAGCTCACGCAGTTCGGATTTTCAGCAATGTTTAAGCGCACCGCATGGATTCCCATCGGACAGTGCCCCGTCAACACCCCAATCATAATGGAAAGGTGTGCCTTGGAGAACCTGCGTAGTTCCGCCGATCGCCTGGAGTCAACCACTGGCCAGAAGGACTTCGACACCTTACAAGAGGTGGTATCAGCCCAGCGCTTGCTTAACTGATCTGAAGCCCATCTACCCAAAAGCATACCACAGGTGGCAAGGGGAATGCCAAGTGCTCCGAAGGCACCCATTTCCATTTCAAGAGTGCCCTCTCTGGCCAGGTAATCCGCATGGCAATTGCCGGGAATATCACAATGGCCTGGCACCCAAATAATTTGTATTTTGAAGTAGTTGGACGCAACCACAAGCGATTCCAGACAGTCGCTAACCGTCCTTGATCGAACGTTGCTTGCGCTCAACGCCCTAATTGCCGCTTGACTATCGGCGGCAATTTCCGCTTGGAAAACGCTAGAGTGGTCAGGCAGCCTAAATTTCCTACTGATCCCAAGCTCCTGACAGAAAATAAGCTTATATCCAGCGTCTCGGAGCCTAATTGCAGCTCGAGCCGCACCTAATTTTCCTACAATATCCACTGGTTGCAGATTGAGCATGACATTCAATGCCAGGGTAGGAGTGGTTCGCTGCACAGTGACCATCTTTTTCCATAAAACATAATAGGTTTTACCACCACCTCGTACAACCAATATATCACCCTTGGAGAGAGACCCCATCGTTTGCCAATGGCCCCTCTGCAACAATACAAGGCGACCGAAGCTTTCCTGGCCCTGTCCTCTACATTAGGCTTCCATGACAGCTTCCTGTCCAGAATAACCCCTAGGTACTTAACCTTTTCGGAAAGCACCAACGGTACTCCCCCAATGGAGGGTAGTACAAACCCATCAATCTTATACCTTCTTGTAAACAGAACTAGTTCCGCTTTACTCGGGTTGACAGCCAGTGCACAGGATTCGGACCACTCGGCCACAATACCCAGGTACCCTCGCAGAACATCCCTTATGGTACTAAGAAACTTACCCCTGACGAGGATTGCTAGATCATCAGCATAGGCTATCACTTGACAGCCCCTGTGCTCGAGGGCCTTGAGCAGTCCATTGACTACTATGACCCAGAGAAGTGGAGAAAAAACACCACCTTGCGGCGTACCCCTTCTCACCCTTCTCTGAGGCCCAGAACCTTCCCACTCGGCCACGACAATCCTACCACATAGTAATCTGTTGATAAATTCTATCAACTTCGGTTCGACCCCCAAACTCGCTAATCCCCTCACAATGGCAGATGGCAAAACATTATTGAACGCTCCTTCGATGTCCAGAAAGGCCCCCAGCACGTACTCTTTGTGCTGGAAAGATCTTCTATTAGTTTTACAACGGAGTGAAGCGCCGTTTCAGTTGATCTACCTTTGCAGTAAGCATGTTGCGATGCCGAAAACGCTCCCTAGGAATCCTGCTGCGAATGTGTAGGTCAATCAGGCGCTCCAGCGTTTTCAAAAGAAACGAAGAAAGACTGATTGGCCTGAAGTCCTTGGGGGAAACATGAGAGCACCTCCCCGCCTTTGAAATAAATGTAACCTTTACCATATTCCAGGAAGCGGGGATAATCCCCAGAGATCTGTGCAGTTGCACAGGGGTTATGCCATCAGGTCCGGGTGACTTGTAAGGCTTAAAGATTTAATGGCCCATAGAAGTTGGCTTTCATCCAGAGAGATGGCTGGCCGACCCCCCACGTCCACATTTGTGGACAATGAGGCGCCGCGTTCCTGTGAAACAGGGACGTCAGGGAAGTGAGCGTCCATGAGAAGTTGGAGAGATTCCTCGCTACTCATTGCCCAGCTGCCATCTACATTCTTGAAGTACCCCAAGGGAGCAGGATTCCCGCAGAGAATCTTCCGGAATCTCGCAGACTCATTGCAACCCTCCACGCTTTCGCAGAAAACTTTCCAGGAGTCCCGTTTGGCCTTCCTAATCTCAGATTTGAAAATACCCAACCCGACTTTGTAGAGCTCCCAGTCAGAAGGTAATTTACTCTTTCTGGCCTTGTTGAATAGGCGCCTACTGGAAGCCCTAAGGTCGCCTACTTCCTTCGTCCACCAGGGTGGTCTTCGCTTTCCACTTACGGTTTTCAGCGGACATGCGATTTTATACGCTTTATTACAAGCATGGGTGAATTTCTCCACCAGAGCATCAACAGCAGTCTCAGATAAATCCGTGCCCGCCACGGGTGCTCTTGCGAGAAATTCATCCAACTTATTACAGTACAGGGGCCAGTTAGTATGTCTAGGATTTCTAAACATGATCTTACTGGATCTAGCTTTATCAAGTGAGAACTGGATATACCTATGATCCGAGAAGGAGTGCTCTGAAAGAACGCGCCAGTCAGATATAAGGGGAAAGAGGTCTCCTGAAGCAAGAGTGAGATCCAAAACCTCCTCCCTGACTGATATACATAGCCCTTCATTTAGAATATAAGCAAAAAGTAACTCACCCCTTGCGTTTATATCCGTACTGCCCCACAGTGAATGATGCGAGTTCGCATCCGCATATGCATATGATTTCTGGAGGTGGCCCATAGGTATCATCATGGGCCATGTAGGCCGAGACCAGCCACGGTCTCTTGTTCCCATCCTCCAGACATACAGCCGTTAAGTCATCGTCACTGAAATTGGAGAGAAGAAAAGCTTTAATACTCTTCCTATACATAATCTTGGCCTACCTGCCGTACCATGCACAAATGTGTTATATTTGTCAGTCCTCAATCCAGATATCCTGTTACTGCTCAGCCACGGCTCCTGAATGAGGACAGCATCCACCCCGCCTTGCTCAAGGCAGAGTAGGAGGTTGGCGGAGGCCGCCTTGGAGTGCTGAAGATTAATTTGTCGGATGATCAGCATCAGACAAAACCATCTCCTCCACCTCAGCAGCCTCCCCCTCAGAAGCTAAAAGCCTCTCCTCCTCAGCCCTATCGAATAGCACTCCAACACTGCAGACAGATCCCGCCACAGACGGGATGCCCACAGAGCTGATGCTACCCGATCTAGCAGACCTGGGCACCGTATTAACGGCCTCCGACTCCTCCACGCGCACCTCACCCTCCCCAACCACCTCTGAAGGCGAGGCGTCATCCACCCTGGCCTCGGCATTGTAGACCCTGAGGACCACACGCTCGATACCATAGGAGATAACACCCTTTGACTCAGAGAGAGAACCCATGGACTCTGCATTAAGCAGCATCAGCACTTGCCGACGTGGCCCCTCGGGTTCCTCCGCCCTGAGAACCCTCCAGTTGTGGGTAGGAAGGTTCTGGTTGCAGTAGCGCAACTGCTCCAGAATTCTATCTGGCTGGGACGGTTCGGCAGGTAGCCACACCCGCGCCCTTGGCCGAAGAGGGAGATCCCTCCCCTCCACGGCCTTCAGTCTAGCTCCCCTCCATAACTCCCCAACCAGCGAGACGAGGCACCGGAAGAAGTTCGCCGACCGCTCGTCAGCGCATTCAACCAACCTGCAGCCATGGTACCATCCCATATATTCTATGGATGGCGGTGGCCCCGGGTACCTACAAGTAGCAGTCAAGTAGGCTGCAGAGATGGCGTTGGCCACCCAGCTCCACTCTTCCCTGGAGATGGCCCCGTCCTCCCTGCTCTTGTCGACTACCCCCAAGGTGATAGAGCCGGCACGTCTAGCGACTTCGCTAAACGTACGCTGCGCGGCTTCATTACCCCGGGCCCTCCTGTTCTCCGCTTCCCCACTCTGCCTACTTCGCAGAGCGTCAGCCCCAGCCGGGACCAACCCCACGGATGTCGGAGTCTGGTCAGCGCCGCTCATCACGCTCCTGGCCCACTCCAGCGTACGGGAATGCTTCTCAGAAACCTGAGAACCATCCTGACCGCCGTAGCGTTCCAGGATCTTGGCAGCCAAGCGCTGATCACAGATGGCTTTCCTCAGTGGAGTCGCTCGCTTGCTCCTACCGGGCCGCCTCCGCTTCTCTGTATTTACAGGAATGCTGCGAGACAGTCCTCTGCTGGTGCTGGCCACGTCATCGGGGTTGCTCATCCGAGCCCCTGTAGCTGAGCACCAGGTTGCGTACCGGAACCTTGTCCAGCCGCGGAGGTCGACTTCGACGCTCCTTTGTTCCTCGCGGAGCCCGCACTCGCAAGAGCGCTAGACCCGCTACAGCACTTGGAGGGGATTGTTTCCAATCCCCGAAACTGGTCTGTCCGTTTCGCCCTTTCGTTCCGTCGCGTGTGGGCTTGTCTGCGGCCTGGTTTCAGGCCAACAGTGGTACTTGGTCGCATGCCCTCCAGGTGGGTTCTTTGCCTCCGGTTTGGAGCGAAGAGTACCCTGTCAGGTCTGCGACCCTGTCCCGTACTCGCGAACCGATCAGCAGCCAGGCTACTCCCCTGCGAACCGCAAGGGCGAGCCTCGCTGCTGGTCAGTTCCCTGTCCCTGTTGTCCTTGTCCGTATTTTCCCGTCCTTCTTTCCCCCTTTCCTTCCTTGTTGCTGTTGTTGTTGTTGTTGGTGTTGTCGTTATTATTGTTGTTGTTGTTGTCCATGCTAATTAACGTCCCCACTTAGGGCCGCTATCGAATCCCGGTTGTGTAGTCGCCCTTTAATGGTCTCGTGGTTATCTATGAGAACAGGGAGGCCACGCGAGGGTTCACGCATGCCCTTATGAGACATGCGTTCAGAGCCAGACCGAGCGCACAATCGGGAGCACCTCAACCGCACCTACATCACCAACTACCCTGAGGCCTGCCAAGGTTTTAACGGGACGTGGGTAGCTGCGATATTAGCTCACCAGCCATTTCGATTGGGTTTCACCCAACCTACTGAGGTGGCAGAATACCGCACCTACCAGCCCAAAGCAAACTAATCCGAATCGCAGTCCAAGAAAGTCCTAAGCCAGTCACCGTTACCTCATGACCATAGTCAAAAACCATTTCCATACGCCAGGGCTATTGAATAGCTAAGACGTATAGCTCTGATTTCTGACCTCAGCTGGACACCGTCTGCAGAGAGGTGTTAAAGTACCAATCTTCAGACCACTATAGTATCCATTACCGGTCGGCACCCTCTAGGAGGGTTCAGTCTGAGGATTTTTGCCAACCTAGAACCAAATGGGAGGATATGAACAAATTCTTATCTAATAGGTTTTTAGCTTTGGAAAACGTATCCGGCCATAGAAGTAACCAAACCTCAAAGACATCAAAACCCCAGCCCCACAAACAATGCCCTGAGCTCCATCAAAAAAAGGTTGGGTCCTTCCAAACCAACATAAAGTAGATACTTCTTTTGCCAGATGTGCCGTTCAAATAGTCACAAACTACATAATTGTGACAAGTTCAAAAAACTCACTCCCTCTCGTCACTCACTCCCTCTGGCGATGTCCTAGGCTGGAACTAGTACAAAATTCGACACTTTGGATCTAGTTCGTTTATTGAATATAAATTAAATACAAAAACTTAAATTCAAATACGAATCCAAATGCCTTTTAATGATTCCTCAAACGCTGGTTTCGAACTAGTGAAAATGTAATCACTAACGGAGTAGTTCTTATTGGCCACTTTATATCTAGTTCTGAACCAGAAATTTGTGTCAGTAGTGCCTAAGTTCCCTGCAGGGTATACACTACAAATATACCAGTTTTTCAGCAAGAGCTCTAATCGACTCTGGATCAGAGTGCTCGTTTATGACTGAAAGACTAAAACGGCGAATTAACCTGCCATGTAAGAAAATTCCCGCCCAAGCTTCGGGAATAACAAATTCATTCTCTGCACAGTTCAAATAGACGTGTTCAATAGAGCTGCGGTCACTCATCGACCCATTATTCTCTGTCAACGTAAACGTCCTTGTCCTGCCACAGTTGACTGGAAATCTGCCAAATTGTCAAATCAGTGGGATGACAAAACAGTCATTCCCTGACTTAAAGTTGGCTGATAAAAGATTCTATGTCAACGAACCAGTGGACCTAATTCTGGGAGGAGACATTTACCCTCAGATAATAGTAAACGGATTGCAGAAGGATGTTCTTGGTACGCTCGTGGCACAAGAAACTGTATTCGGCTGGATACTCACAGGCCGAGCAGATGCTGAAGAGCAACAAAACAAAATAGTCTCTTGTTACAGTGACATTTCTTTAGATAACCAACTAACTGCCTTCTGGGAATTAGAAGAACTTCCCAGGAGCAAACAATTAAATGAAGAAGAAAAATACTGCGAGTTTTTTACATAAAAACAACTACGAGAGATAACTCAGGGAAATACACAGTCTCGTTGCCATTTAAAAGAGAATTCCCTGAGAACATATTCCTCGGGCCATCCCTCAAAAGGGCATGCTCTCAGTTCTTCCGGAACGAGACACGCCTCGCAAAAAACCCTTCTCTTCAAACGGAGTACAATCGAGTTGTGACCGAATACAAGGAATTAGGACATATGGCAAGGATCACCAGAGAAGTGAATGGAGACTCTTCTGACCATTATTTTCTACCTCATCATGCAGTCTTCAAAGAAGAAAGTAGATCAACAAAAGTTCGAGTCGTATTCAACGCATCGAGCCCAACAGAAAACGGAGTAAGCCTGAACGATGTTCTTCACACGGCTTCAGTACACAAGCAGACCTAACTCTTCTCATACTTCGCTGGAGACTTTACAAATATGTCTTCAACAGCGATATAGAGAAAATGTACCGACAAATTATGGTACACCCTAATCATACAAAATATCAGAGTATAGTATGTCGTACTAGCCCTGACAACCCTATCAGTCTCTACGAATTAAAGACTGTAACATTCGGGGTAAATTGTGCTCCTTATCTGGCAATAAGGACACTACTACAATTGGCAAAGGACGTAGAAGATTCCTTTCCAATAGCATCCACCATACTTAAAAATTGTATGTATGTGGACGACATTCTTGCTGGTGGACACTGCATCGACTCAGCAATTGAAGCAAGAGATGAAATCTCTCAAGTGTTGTAATCATCAGGGTTTCCACTTCGAAAGTGGACAGCCAATTGTGATCAAATATTGAAAGACATCCCAAAGCAACATCGGCTATCCCAAGATTTCCTGGAATTCGAAGACGCAAGTTCAGTGAAAGCACTAGGAATCAGGTGGAATGCACACAAAGACGAATTTTATTTCATCACAAAGCCCACGGAAAATTGCAATAACCTAACCAAAAGGGCAATTTTATTAGCAATTGCAAAGCTTTTTGACCCAATGGGATGGCTTGGCCCAATAATAATTGTAACCAAAATGCTTATGCAACAATATTGAAGGAACAAATTGGGACGAAAATGTATCACCTCATACAAAGGAAAAATGGACAAATTTCATGGAAAATTATAACGAAATTGATAATATTAGGATACTGCGATGGACTTATTTTTCCCAATTCGACAATGTGGAAATACACGGTTTCTGCGACGCATCGGAGAAAGCATATGCTGCGGCAGTATACCTTCGCGTCGCAAAAGACGATCAAGTCTTGGTTAACTTACTTTTAGCCAAGACAAAAGTAGCCCCAGTAAAAACAATTTCACTTCCCCGACTGGAATTATGCAGAGCCGTACTACTCGCCGAAATGATGGAAACCATCGCAAGTAACATTAATTTAGGGAATCCGAAAACCTTTTTGTGGACAGATTAAACGATCGTAATGGCATGGATACGAAAGCCACTATATTCGTGGTCAACTTTCGTTTCACACCGTATCACGAAAATCGTCGACAAAGTAGGAAATGACAAATGGCGTCATGTGGACTCGGGAACAAATCCAGCCGACATGGCCAGCAGAGGAATCCCAGCAAATGAACTAGTCAACAATTCGTTGTGGTGGCAGGGACCTTCTTGGTTACAAGAAGACATCTCAAAATGGCCAACCCAAGAGACAACATATAAAACAAATATCGAGGAAAAAAGAGTGCAAGTGCATACAGCAACGACCAAACAGGATGTAAGCGATATTCTGGATAGATTTTCGAATCTATCTAGAGCTTTAAGGATAATATCTTACGTTTTAAGATTTTTCAAAAGAACCCATAGGCAGACAAAAGATTCCTTGAATAAAACGTCGTATGAGATTTCATCAGATGAAATCAAAACAACGACACAATGTTTAATTAAAGTCGCTCAACAGAGAGTTTAATGTACCGAGTACAAAAATGTAAAGTCTGGAAAACCGGTCGATTCAAAAAGCGAAGTGCTTCCTCTTAACCCTTTCTTAGACAAGGATGACATTATAAGAACCGGAGGTCGCTTAGGCGCCTCTCAGGACTTAGCGTATAGCGAACGTCACCCAATCATCCTATCATATAAATGTCAACTATCCCGTCTCATTGTTAAGTTCATCCACGATATATCTTTCCATGGAGAAAACCAACTAATGTTTAGACTTATTAGAACCCAATATAGGATACCGAGGGTTAAAAAGTTACCGAGGTGGAGGTTGTCGAATTTCTAAGGGTTTTGTCTGTCTGTTTGTCTGCTTTACAACAAAATCAATACACCTAGAAGCCACAACCGACCTCAGCACCCAAGCATTTCTAGCCGCACTCTCTAGGTTCATAGCTAGACGCGGCTGCCCAAAGAACATATATTCCGACAATGGCATTTTTAGCCAGATCACGTGAGAGCGTATTGTCGAAATATGCTCATCAACTTTTAGAATGGCATTTCATACCCACTGCCTCTCCGCACATGGGAGGTCTGTGGGAAGCAGGAGTAAAAAGTTTTAAAAGCCACTTTGGAAAAGTGGCAGCTGGGTATAAATATACTTTTGAGGAGTTTTCGACCCTATTATGCCGAATAGAGGCCTGTCTCAACTCAAGACCCATAAGCCCTTCGTCTAATGAATCGACCGACTTGGAACCCTTAACAGCAGGTCATTTCCTAAAAGGCGGACATCTGGTCGCGCCACCAGAAATAGATTCCAACGAGAATCCTGCCTCCAAAGTAAATTGATGGCAGAAATTAAAGGCATTACATCAAACCTTTTGTAAAAGGTGGAAAAGAGAATATCTCTTGGAGCTACAAAAGCGGGTCAAATGGAAACACCCGAAAGCCAATATAAAATTAGGCGACCTAGTCGTCTTAAAAGAAGATAATTTAGCTCCAAATGAATGGAGACTAGGAAGAATGGTCAAAATCCACAAAGGCCCAGAAGATCTTGTGAGAGTAGTCGACATAACGACAGAAAAAGGAGTCCTCACAAGACCACTAACCAAACTGGTCCTACTTCCACCCGAAAATGACCAAAGTGGAGACGACTTATCCACGAAGAAAATAAAAAACAAAACAAAAATCCCAGAAAGAGTAAGCCCAAATCAAAAATTCCCAAAATAAACAAAAAAATATAAACAAAAATATACAAAACTACATAAACATAAACTAAAAACTACAAATATACATACACAAATCTACATGTATAAAAACTCACGACCATAAAATCCATAAAAATAGAACAGAACATTTTTTTTTTAATTTTTTGGGACGGCGTAATGTGATTAAAACAACCACATGAAAATATGCAACTTGATTAAATTTTTTTAATTCTACCTACACTTTGTATTCCACATACTCACGCATATCCCCGGGAAAACCTCAGAAGGTGGGTCCGGCACCTCAGCACCACCGGCATGCCATGCAGGCAACAACAAAAGTCCGGCTTTGGGGCTGCAGCGCATCTGCAGTACCCCGCCAATAATCCTCCTAGTTTTTTGTCTTCGCGGCATTTCCTGATGCCCATGGTACCGCCCAACATGTTATCACATCTGAAAAGAAAAAAAAGAAAATATTAGTATAATACACAAATTTCAATATTTTACAATTTTACAAATTTTTTACACTTTACTTACATCATGTTTATTATGTAATGACAATTTTTCATTCAATTGTCATTTTCGACTTACTTGTCATCCACTGTCATTCGCCCACATAGTGTTACCATACAACACTCACTTTTAACCTTAAGGGCCGTACACACTACGATTTTTGTTTGTAAGTGTTTGCGCAAACAAGTTTTCCAAAAATTTCTGCCGATATGGGAAAGTGTGGTATCAAACGACGCGTATTCGTGCACAAATCGAAATCCGGGTACCCGTTCAAAAGTTACGAGTGAAAAACAGGTTCACCGGTTACTCGTTTGCAAAAAATTCACCAATATGGTCGAATGAGGTGTCAAAAAACGCGGATTAGTGTCAGGGTAATGAATCAGGGAGCGGAAATAATTTTTCTTCATTTGCAAAAAAAAAAAATTATTAGTAGAAATCGCAAAATTTTCAAAACATGAAAATTATCAAATTGCGAAATTTTTCGTGGGTGGCAGGCATGTTTGTGACAAATCAGTCACAAATATAAAAATAAATGGTAAAAATTAACAAATTAAAAAAGTCCAGTCTTTATCGGCCTATAAAAATAAAGATCTGGCAACAAAATTTTCATAAATCAAAAATTTAATTATAAAGCATAGCAAAATCTGGAACGAACACTCGGCCTCTTCGTCCAGATGATAACCGAATAAACAATAAAAACGAGCATGGATCGGACACACGGCCTCTCCGACCATACTGCCGCTCGTAACATTACCAGGGAAGACTCGCCACACGGCCGAGCCAGCATCCATTATAAACTACTATATATTGTACTCAAATTTATTTTATCTTATATCAAGTGAGTTGAAATATAACCCGTTCTTGCTTTCAGCCTTAATCTTGTTTTATGAATTTCTACAGAAACGGATCGCCCGAGCCAACAAATTCACATCAATTGAAATTAAGTGAAATTTATTATTAGCTTTAAGTGAGCGAGACAACTCCGGCATGGCATTTCCTTTTCTTTTAGATCTTGCTTATCGCAAGGGGGCCGGCATGTTTATGGCGGAGCCCAAAATATTTATTATGAACAAAAGGTACACCCTAATGCGAATATTTATAATGTTGCATATACATGCAAACGCTGTCATGTATATGCGCACATACACAAAAGAAAACACGGGTAACAGAGTTTTCCTTTGGATATCCAATATTCAGTGGAAAACCTCCGTGCGATCTCCGGTCCGGCAGAGCCGAGATCAATTTTCCAATATTATTCCATTTTCACTATCAAGGAGAAAGGACCTGCCTGCTGCCGTTGTCACGTACACCAACTACATTTAAGGTAAATTATTGTATTGATCTTAACAAACAATAAATGTTAATTATTGTGATTACTAATTCTAATCAATCTGCCTGTGTTTATTTAGTTACATATTATACCTCCCGACGGTATAAACAAGTGAAAATAATTTAAGTTTTGTGTAAAATACAAGGTGATTAAGTGCGGTTTTTTCATAAACCTAATTTTCAAGTATTCGTATTTACATTTAAACTTTTAACAACTATAGATCACTCTTGGTCAGGATATAAGAGCCGATTTGAGTTCCTTCGAAAGTTCTCTTAAAATAAGCATTATCCATTATATAACCTCCACCCGCTAAAACTTACTTTAGAACGGTACAATTTTCTGCCCTTCCCGTTTTTTGCAATTTTAACAAATTTTGTTCTTAAATATGGCTAATCGAAACCACCTAAATTATGTGTCAAAAATGTATGCAAATTCGGTGAATTTTTTAGTACAATATATCCTTAGCGCATTTTTGCTGATCAGCTACTATCTCATTGCGTTTTAAATTATAAAAATCATGGTTTATTTTTTGCTGTCATTTCCTTGAGTCCAATTAGAGAATTCCATTGCAATACTTGAGAAACTGGGTTTTTTATTATACATAGTTAAAAAAATGCCGTTTTTGTTGAACGCTATCTCGCCCAAGTGGTTTTTGTGTTGAGAAAGAACGCTTGAGGTTTGAGAAGACACTTAGATCTCAACTTGAGAACTAACGTAACTCAAATGTTTGTTGAGACGGCTCAGATGTGATAAAACACTCTATGCTTGGAATAGGGCAACTCTCGGAAGAGGTAGCTGAAGGCAATAACAAAAATATCAAAGACTTTCGGCGATGCCACACCAGAAAAATTACTCGAAAACTGACAAAGATTTGATAAAGCGAATTATTCTGAAATCGGACCCATACCTTTCAAACATGTGGCAGTTACCATTGGCTAATTCTTCTGCGCTTACTAAAGAAATTACAAACTTATTACCACTACCAAATAAACCCAATTTAACAAGAAAAATCCATACATTAATATTGTTTTATTCGGGCTATGGACTCTATAAGAGTAGAAGCCTTTGAACTTTCACTCTAAATCTACCTCACGATAGCAAGTAGGAACTGTATGAATGCACATTTGATTTTTTCACCTGAATATTTAATTAAGCTGGTATTTTTATTCACATACATCAATTACACAAATAAAAAAAGTCTATCTTTCAGAGGTGGGAGTCGCTTACAACCTATGTGCTCTTAATTTTTCTGAAAGACAGGTCTTATAGTAGGAAACAGATGTGCAAAATTTGGTTCTGGTAGGTCCAAATGTTTCCGAGAAATTGAATTGTATCCCACTCTCCATACAAATCAGGCCATTGGACGTTTGCAGCCGGGAGGCAAATCGTGACTGTAATCGAACTTATCCTCTCTGATACCCGACCGCCTCGGAGAGTAACTATGGCCTTACCGCGATGGCAACTACGGGTCGAAATTCCTCCCAAAAGACATATCCCAGTAGTCTGAGTACTTGGACAAAAGAGCGGCTACAAGGATCCTGAAGAAGCACGAGGGAGTTTCACAGGAGACGCTATCGCCGAATGCCAGAAAGACGGTGGAGATAACTGAAGCTCTGCTACCGAACTTCCAAATCAATTATGCGCCAAGGAAGGTTAACCGAAATCCCTTCAAACGCCAGAGATCGGACGGGGATTTAAAACCGCCACGGCGGTAGGTTCTGATGCGGGATGGCACCAAGGTCGAATCAAGGTAATCGCTTGCGAGGAGGCAAAAACTGTTGAACTGTACAGGGCAGCAGCGGCAAGACTGGGTGAGATCTACCAAGAGGCAAGAATCGAGGTTGTCGACTGGGAGGACATTCCTGAATTCTCAGGATGCTACGGATCATGAACCCGTCTCTCCCGACGCAGGACTGGAGTATCAATCTGGTTGAGGATGCCGTAGGGCCTGACAGGCATGTGGTCTTCACCTTGAATAAGGAGGCACTCGAGCCCTTTAAACGGTGCAATGGACGAGTGCACTACGGCATGGGTCAAATCGTGATCCACGTATACCGCGGCGATGCACAGCGCGCTGCTATTTCGGCTGCTCCGGAGGACTCGGACATCGCAGTGCCGGAAGAGGAGTCGGAGATGTCCGACTCGGAAAGTATGGTATCTGCCACGTGAAATGGTGAAGGAGCAGTGAACAGCTCGGAGATGAGCGACAGCCTCCTGGACGGGGTACACCTCAACGTCACGGTGAGAGCAGCTAGTCCTGTGCGCACCAATGTAGATACTGCCACAGTTAGTAGGGCCTCCGCCACGCCAAATCGTGGTCTGGACAACTCGTCGTTGAAAACAAAGCCTCCAGACGAGGTAGAACTCGACGATACGGCGGTGGCAGGGAAGTGTGAGCGCTCTCATGTTGGTGGTGCTTCAGATATACTCTGAATAAATCTAAAGGCGACGTAGATGTGGTCCTCACCAAGAACCCTGGGTCAACAGCTCAAGGATTTACGGTCCGGTGGCTAAGTGTTTTAAGCTTATCCGAGCCAGCGAGGGGGGCAGGGTTAGAGCCTGTGTTTTGGTTAAGTCTGAGCTGAACGCCGTCTCTTGCCCAACTATACCAATGGTGACGTTACAGCTCCCAGTCGACAGTAACAGTCGACAGTACTACCCTGATGATGGTGTCGGTCTATATGCCCTATGATGCCAAAGAACATCCTCCACAGAGGGAGGTAAAAGACCTGGTGGCAAATTTTTCTATGGGCTATTTTATTATCGGAACTGACGCTAATGCTCATCATGTCCAAGCTATTTGCGCAAACCTGACAGATCCTGGACCAGCACGGAGGGAAACCCTAGAGCTGCTCTTGAAGGCGCACTTTCCAGGGAACTTGCATGACGAACCCTTAGCACCTACAACAAACCTGGGTGTAAATAAACCCATCACGGAGGAAAGGGTTAGGTGGGCAGTTAAAAGCTTCGCACCGTTTAAGGCTGCCATACGGGATTATTCCCGCACAAATCATAAACACGTTGAAGACATCAGCCATATGGCTGGCATTTCTTTATACAGCCTGCCACGGCAGTGGCATTCTCTTCCTTTGTACTCAAAACCTTCGAGAGGATAATAAACGACTACCTCTCCACTACTATTGATAGCAACCTTATCTCTAGCTATCAACATGCATACACCAAAAAGAAATCTACAGAAACTGCGCTTCACAGCCTAGTTTCTGTTATTGAAAAATCGCTGTATGAAAAGGATTACTGTCTCGTGGCCTTCTTAGACATTGAAGGAGCCTTCAACAACATAAGCCCTGATGCTATAAACACCGCTTTAACAAATCTGGGCATAAGCAGATTTCTTATTGATCAACTACTAAGGGGTAGAAGATTAGTTTCATCACTGGGCTCGATTGATTTATCAAGCTATGTCACAAGGGGAACGCCTCAGGGTGGTGTTCTCTCCCCGCTTCTATGGAACCTCACTGTGAACTCGCTGCTGCGAGACACAAGCTAAGGGTGCGGGAATGTAGTGGCATATGCAGACGATTTAGCTATTGTATATAGGGGCAAATTCTCACAAACCATTTGCGACTTGAGGCAAGTAGCACTGCGAGACTGGTTTCCTCATGGCGCTCGCACTGCGGACTGAGCATCAACCCGGGAAAAGTCGAACTGGTCCTTTTCACCAACCGCTATAAGATCCACAGTTCTGGATAGGAAACTAACCTGGAAGGAGAATGTTCTTTAGCGTCAGAACAAAGCGTGTATTGCACTCTACACGTGCATTTGGAAACAAATGGGGGCTCAGCTCCAAAATATTAAAATGGATCTACACTGGAGTTGTGGTATGGTGGCCTGCGCTGAGCAAGACAACAAACCTTAATCTGTTAGGTAAAGTACACAGATCTTGTATGATGTATATAAGCGGTGCGTTAAGAACAACGCCCAACGAAGGACTCCAGGCCATTAATGGCATTTTGCTGTTCGATCTGGGCACCGGGTAACAGCAGCTTAGGCTCTGCGTCTGGGGCGCAAGCACTACTGGACACGACAGTATTTTGGGACCCTACAGCTTTCTAACGCTGAGCACAGATCGACCACAAATGTCGAGATAGCGGTTTTACAATAAACATTCTCAGCAGGGAAGGATGGTAGAGCACGGATCGGAGTCCCGCCACTCATGGCGGCACTTTCATATATACCGACGGCTCGAAGCTAGACGGCAGAGTTGGAGGAGGGTTTTATTCAAAGGATCTGAACCTTGAGCTTTCCTTCAGACTACCTGATCACTGCAGTGTCTTCCAGGCTAAAGTTTCAGCAATCATGGACGCCGCGGCTTGGATAGGCCAACACACTATAGGACAGGATATTTTTATTCTCAGCGAGAGCCAAGCGGCAATCAAATACCTTGGCTCTTACTCGTTCAACTCTGAACTGACGCTCAGCTGTCGTCCATCTCTATAAGAGATGGCCCAACAGAACCGCGTGAACCTCACATGGTTCCCGGGACATAGGGACATTGAGGGAAATTGTCAATACACGTTTATGCCCTAAGGAGAAGAGAAATCTCCATATAAATAGGTGTATTAACTGGGCACTGCCATATTGGTAAGCACGCAGAAAGACTACGTGTGCCCTACCGACGATGCTGTAGGTGTTGCAAAGATGACGAGGAGGAGGAAACGGTGGAGCACCTCATCTGCAACTGACCGGCTTTAAGTAGCGCGAGAATGCGCTTTTGGGTGTACCCTTCCTGGTTAGCCTACGCCAGGTTACGGAGCTGGACATAAAGGACTTGATGGCCTTCATCAAGTCATGTAAGTGGTTCGAGGAGGAGTAACGGTGTCGGTTTAGGAGCGTTAGTCCCGGGAATCCCGATAATACAGGGATTTTCCATATGGCAGGGTCCCGGAACTGAATTTCCTAGTGTTGGTGGTATCACAACGGGCCTTTTAATAGTGGCCTAGGTGCCAGGCAGCCACTTGAACCTAACCTATCCTAAATAGTTCATGCTCTTGTTGAAATACTCTTTACACCATAACTCAAAGTCAGTGAAAAATTTTGACAATCTGTGTAAATTATTTTGAAAGAAAAAACTCGCAGTCATTGTTACTGAATTGGAATGCTAGAATATACACAATTTTCAGTGTACATTTCAAAGCTCATCGTTAGAGTATTCAGGCCCAGCACCGCACCGGGTCCATATTTAGGTCAACGAAAAAAAAATTGAAACAAACTTTAATTAAGCACAATTAAGTAGGTAACTTTCTCTCAAAAAACACATTTTCATACAATCCCGAGAATTGCTTCACAATACCGCCGGTATTTACAACAATAGACTACAAGTCAAAAGCAACAAAGAGTTTAAATGTTATAAATGAAAAAAAATATTCGTGCTTCATTAAACATAGAAAATTCTTTCGTAGGTTTCACACCAAGTCCTAAAATTCGCAAATCTTTCATATAAGTTAGCATTGAAATTACAGAAAATGTTCTATATGGAAATATAAATATATGCATAAATGGACACTGAGAAGGGTTTACCTTCAAGCTGGGTAGTGGCCTGAGGTGTTAGACCTTCTAGCATACAAGTCACTACAGTGTTGTGAGTTTGACTCTCACAATACCGGGAAGAAAAGTCCATGAAGAGATGTAGTTCCAGTATCATCGAAACATATGTCGGCTTGTCTTGTTCCTGCAGCGCGTAGGAAAATTTTTCTCAAAAAACACATTTTCAAACTGTAATTAAATTTTCATAAAAGTTTTGAGTATGTAGTTTTATAGACCATACAATTTTAGTGTAATAATATGCAAGCCACAAGTACCTAGAAACTCACCTTGATTTTCAGCAAGTTTTTTCTGCAGCGAGAAAGGCCTTGAACCTAAAATAAATCATGGTTTTATTTTAATTTCAATATTTTTTGCAGTTATATTTTGTTTTTGGAAAAAAAATACTAAAGTCTGAATATATATGTGGCGCGATATTTTTGACGCCACTACAAATCGTAGGACGCTTACCTTGTTGAGCACTTTAAACTCCGTTTCGCAACAAATAAAAGAGTTTGTCTAATTATTTAATTCTAAGACCTTTAATGAATTTTATTTAATCTTCGAAATGAATATTTAGTTGAGGGCGTGCTTTACAAAAAGAATGTACAAAAGCGAATGAATAAAATATGTTCAATTCTGCTAACTGTAAGCATACAAAAACAAAAGAATACCAAGCAAGATATAATGTCAAAATGTGATGTGGTGGAAAGCTGCTTGTACAGGGTGCTCCACAGTACTCCCCCACTAGACGAAAGCTACCTGTATCGTTGAGGAAGAATGACTCGGCGACCAGAACGGGTGGTTTTCGTCGGAACCTGTTTATGGTTATTTTCTATTGGTAGATTTATGTAGTTCAGGACCAGTCGATGTTTTACCATTCTGATGCGCAGCGTGATCTCTTGTAGGTGTAGTCTCGTCCTGATCGTGATTTTGTGCGGGATCAGGACTAATCTCGAGAGTTGCTGGGGTTTTTCTCGCGGGAGGAGTTAAAGTTTCGAGGTCGGTGTGTGTTATGAAGGCAGGTTTGAGTCTGTCGATGCTGATATTAGATGAGCGACCTTTGATGGTAACCGTGAAGTATTTTGAGCTTTTGCGTGTTACGGCGTAGGGACCATCGTAAGGGTGCGTTAACGAGGGATGGATCGAGTCGTTTCTGATGAACACATGAGTTGCTGTCAGCAGTTTCGGCGAGACAAACGTTGTTGGTGGCGAGTGATGCGCTGTTTCTGTAGGTCGTAGTTTCTGCATTGCTTCACGAAATTTAGCAACTGATTCACTTGTCGGCTCTGAAGATCTAGTCTCTTGAAAAAATTCGCCTGGGATTCTTAATGTGGTTCCATAGACGAGTTCTGCTGGCGAGGCACCAATATCGGGCTTGAATGCAACTCTCAGTCCAAGTAAAATCGACGGTAGAAAATATGTCCATTTTTCAGGCTTGTGACACAGGATGGCAGCTTTGAATGTTCTATGCCACCTCTCTATAAGCCCATTAGATTGGGGGTGATACGAAGTAGTACGAAGGTGATTCGCGCCAATCATCGACATAAGTTCCTTGAAAATGGAGGACTCGAATTGTCTGCCTCTGTCAGATGTGATGTATTGTGGTACTCCAAATCTGGAAATCCAGTGGGTAGTTAAAGCTTTGGCGATAGTCTCTGCTGTCATATCAGGTATGGGCACTGCTTCCGGCCATCTGGTGTAACGATCTATTACGGTAAGACAATATCGCTGTCCCTCACATAATGGAAATGGACCAACGATGTCTATATTTATGTGCGAAAACCTCTCTTGCGGTGCTTCGTATCGTTCAGGCGATGATCGCGTATGTCGTAAAACCTTAGAACGTTGGCATGGCTCACAGCTGCGTACAAAACTGGCAACATCCCTCTTGATACCTCTCCAAACAAATCGAGTTGTAATTAATTTGGTTGTAGCACGAACGCCGGGATGTGCTAGGCCGTGAAATTTTGACAGTATTTGCGCTCGAAATTTTTTCGGAATGTATGGCCGCACACGCGAGGTGCTGGTGTCACAAATCCGTGAATTGCGCGATGAAATCGAGTTGTCGGGCTCGGCGAGGTGCGGTTTTTTCCAGCTTCTGAGCGAATGCGAATGTAAGTAGGCGATGATCAGTGAGGATGTGACATTTTCTCCCTTCGATCATGTACCGAAAATGTGCGACTGCTTGGTACATCGCGGTTAACTCTCTGTCGTAAGTGGAGTATTTACACTGAGGCGGCGTCAACTTCTTGGAATAAAATGCTAAGGGCTGATACTTGCCGTTGACAACCTGATGTAGCGCGGCACCGACTGCGAAGTCTGATGCGTCGATGTGCAAAGACAATTCAGCATCGGCGGAGGGGTGAAATAGCAGAGTCGCGTTTGCCAGCTCTTCTTTGCTACGTTGGAATGCGGATTCGGCTTCTGGTGTCCAAGTAATCGGCGTAAGATCGTTTTTCTTATTTCCTGAAATAAGCGCTTGTAAGTCTCTTTGATAATCGACGGCATGTGGCAAAAATTTTCTGTAAAAATTCAACATGGCTATAAAACGTTTTAAGTGCTTAGCCACTGTTGGTTTGGGAAAATCTAATAATGATGACACTTTTTCTGGCAAGGGTTTAATGCCCTGGGTATCTACGAGGTGGCCCAGGAATTTTATCTCTGCTTTGCCGAATTCGCATTTCGAAAAGTTGATGGAAAGATAGCTTTCGCATAATCGTTGAAATACTATGCGCAAGTGCTGTCGATGTTGCTCAATTGACTCCGATGCAATGCAAATATCGTCAATGTACGGAAAAACAAAATTGAGGCCCCGTAGGACTTCGTCTATAAGGCGCTGAAAGGTTTGTGCAGCGTTGCACAAACCGAAGGTCATGAATTGAAATTCGTATAACCCGAATGGTGTCGTGATTGCCGTTTTTGGGATGTCGTCGGGGTGGATGGGCACTTGGTGAAAGGCTTTTTGCAGGTCTACTTTAGAAAATATTTTCTTACCTTGCAAAATGTTGGTGAAATTCGTCAGGTAAGGTAATGGGTAGCGATCCGGAAGTGTGTGTGCGTTGAGCGCTCTATAGTCGCCGCATGGTCTCCATGTTCCATCGGATTTTCTCACCATATGCAGTGGACTTGACCAGTTGCTGCTAGACGGACGACAAATTCCGGTTATCAGTAAAAAATCGAATTCTG
Organism: Campiglossa producta; assembly: GCA_964058755.1. Lineage (NCBI taxonomy): Eukaryota > Metazoa > Arthropoda > Insecta > Diptera > Tephritidae > Campiglossa > Campiglossa producta. The sequence goes on along the minus strand of CAXKVI010000006.1, from coordinate 13,225,483 downwards.
CTTTAGCGGCTTGCAACTTCTCGGGCGAAAGACGTCGTGGCCGCGAATATACTGGCTGGCCTGTTGTTTCTATGCGGTGGAAAACAGTTGAGGTCGTTGTAGATCCGTACGGTGCTAGCTTCGTGATGGTTGGGAACTGCGCCAAGATGTCTGCAAATTGATTTTGTTCTGTAAATGTTTTTATTGTTGCTGCAGTGCACTTCTTTGGTTCTCCAAGGCTAGTAGACAGAGAAGTCAAGTTGTCGATAATTTTGTTACGTCGCATATCGATAAGCAAATCATAAAACTTGATGAAGTCAGCGCCGATTATAGGTTGCGTGACGTCCGCTACCAGAAATGACCAAATAAACTCGCGGCGGAGGCCAAGATCTAGCTTAACACGCTTCTCCCCTATAACTTTTATGGCAGCACCGTTTGCTGTGAACAATTTTGTTGCTGTTGGGCGAATGTCGTATGATAACGTTGTGAGCGGAGGGACACACATCTGCTCCCGTATCAATAAGAAAAGTCGTATTTGATGATTTATCTCTTACCTGGAGACGAAAAACTGAGCATTCAGTGACGTAATTTTCGCTTGATGTCGCCACCTGCTTCTCTAGTCAATTTTGCGTGTCTGTTGTAATTGTTTGAACTGTGCGCTGCCGACGTCGACAAGGGCTGCGGAATTTGCGGGCATCGGAACCATATTTCTGATGATACCAGCATTCAGTGGAAGCTGATGATGCGCTTCTATTTCGTTCTTGTTGCTGCCGCGGTGCATTATTCGTGTTATCATTCGTGGAACCTGTTGGTCGAAAACGTGAACGTGAGCGGGAACGTGAGTGTGGCTGTGTATGTAATCGGTCGAATCGTTTGGACAAATCTTCAATGGCTGAACGAAGTTGATTTATTTCTGCTGCTTCGGATCGCACCTGTGCTACTTGATGAGGAGTAATTGCATCGATGATGGAGTCAGCTATTTTTGTGAATTCTGCTGCTGTACCAGACGAGGCAGCGATAACAGGTTGTGCGTACTCGGGTAAGCGCTTCGTCCAAAGTCCCTTGAGCGCAGCTTCTTCCAAAGTGGTGCCGGCAACTCGTTTCATTTCATAGTATAGCTCCGAAGGCTTTCGATCACCTAGAGGTAACTCCGATAGCAATCTATTTAGACGCCTTTGCTCACTGTCTGCGAAATGTTCAATAATTTTTGCTTTAACGTACGCGAATTTATCAGTTTGTGGCATTTCGGCAATGACTTGGGACAACTGATTAATAGGTTAGGTTAGGTTCAAGTGGCTGCCGCAGAGGCACACTTAGGCCAGTTTTGAAAGGCCCGTTGTGATACCACCAACACAAGGAAAGTCAGTCCCGGGACCCAGCCATATGGAAAATCCCTGAGTTGTTGGGATTTTCCACATAGCAGAATCCCGGGACTGACACTCCTAAACCGACACCGTTACTCCTCCTCGAACCACTTAGATGACTTTATGAAGCCCATCAAGTCCTTTATGTCCAGTTCCGCGATCTGGCTTAGGCTATCCAGGAACGGAACTCCCAAAAAGCGCGTTCTCGCGCCGCTTAAAGCCGGACAGTTGCAGATGAGGTGATCCACAGTTTCCTCCTCCTCATCATCTTTGCAACTCCTGCAGCATCGTCGGTAGGGCACACCTAGCCTTTCTGCATGCCTACCAATGAGGCAGTGACCGGTTAATACCCCTATCAATATGCAGATTTCCCTCCTAGTTAGGGCATAAATGCGTCTAGACCTTTTAAGATCCCATTTTGGCCAGGTTTGTTTCGATATGCGACACCCTGGGGATTGCAGCCATCTTTCGTTGGCTTGACGGAGTGTGTGCTCCTTCAGCATTAGTTTGCATGTGGCAAACGGCATACCTAAGCGCTCTTTATCCTGAAGAACCTGCTTGGTCGTGCCCTGCCTGGCAAGCTCGTCTGCCTTACAGTTTCCCTCAATGTCCCTATGTCCCGGGACCCATATGAGGTTTACGCGGTTCTGTTGGGCCATCTCCTGAAGAGATCGACGACAGCTGAGCGTCAGTTCAGAGTTGAACGTGTATGAGCCAAGGGATTTGATGGCCGCTTGGCTATCGCTGAAAATAGCGATATCTTCTCCGATAACACGTTTGCTTAACCAGGCCGCGGCGTCCAGGATTGCCGAGACTTCCGCCTGGAAGACGCTACAATGATCAGGTAGTCTGAAGGAGAGCTCAAGGTCCAAATCCCTTGAATAAACGCCTCCTCCAACTCTGCCGTCCAACTTCGAGCCGTCGGTGTATATGGAAGTGCCACCATTTGTTTCGGGACACCAATCCGTCCTCTCCCAGTCTTCTCTGCTGGGAATGTTTATTTTGAAACAGCTATCCCCGACTGTAGTAGTCGCACAACGATCTGCTTAGAGGGAGAAAGCTGTAAGATTCCAGAATACTGGAGTGTCCAATAGTACCCGCAGCCCAACTGGAGGTTTCTCTTAGGCGCAGAGCTGATGCCGCCGCTGACCGAAACCCTTCCAGATCAAGTGGCAAAATGCCCAGAATGACCTGGAGGGCTTCGTTGGGCGTTGTCCTTAGCGCACCGCTTATACAGATCATATTGGATCTATGGACTTTCCGCAACAGATTCAGGTATGTTGCCTTGCTCAGCGCAGGCCACCATACGACGACTCCATAAAGCATGATTGGGCGAATGATGGCCGTGTAGATCCAACTGCATACTCTAGGGCTGAGCCCCCATTTTTTGCCAATGGCTCTTTTGCAGGTGTAAAGAGCGTTGCAAGCTTTCTTCTGGCGCTGAAGAACATTCTCCTTCCAATTCAATTTCCTGTCCAGAACTATGCCTAGAAACTTGGCCTTATCCGACAAGCCCAGGCGCGTGCCATCTAGTTCTGGTAGGCTTAGTGGCGGTATTTTGTACCGGTTGGTGAAGAGGACAAGTTCCACCTTCCCTGGGTTGATACTAAGTCCGCAGCGAGAGGACCACGTCGAAACTTCTCGCAGTGCTACTTGCATCAGGTCACACAGAGTTTGTGGGAACTTGCCTCTGAATGCAATAGCTAAATCGTCTGCGTATGCCACTATCTTCCCGCCCCCCCAGCTTGTGTCACGTAGCAACGAGTTGACTGTGAGGTTCCATAAAAGCGGGGAAAGAACACCACCCTGGGGTGTTCCCCTTGTGACATAGCGTGATAACTCAACCGTACCAAGTGAAGAAGCTATTTTCCTTCCCATTAAAAGTTGGTCAATTAAATCAGTTAGAGGTCTATCTACTCCCAGATTAGTTAGAGCGGAGTTGATAGCCTCCGGGCTTATATTGTTGAAAGCCCCCTCAATGTCTAGGAGGGCCACGAGACAGTAGTCCTTTTCACACAGCGATTTCTCAATGACAGACACTAGGCTGTGCAGAGCGGTTTCTGTTGATTTACCCTTGGTGTATGCATGCTGATAGCTAGAGATAAGGTTGCTATCAATAGTCGTTAAGAGGTAGTCGCTTAATATCCTCTCAAAGGTTTTTAGTACAAAGGACGAGAGACTGATCGGTCTGTAGTCTTTTGGCTCGTAACTGATTAATAACCGAAGGGTCTAATGCTGCAAAAACCGTTGCTGCTTTTTGCTTGTCTGATGAAATTCCAGAGGCCGTAAACCAAAAGTCCATGGATGTGAACCATGCCTCTATGTTGGAACTAGACATTGCCGGAATAGGCGGGCGAGCGTAGATAGCAGATGCATGTCTTTCATTTGTTGCTCCTACTTCGTTGTTTTGTTGTTGCGAGTTCGTTGGCGGTGTACCAAGGCCGCTATCTCCCCTAGGCATTTTCGATGATGGAAAATTTTATGAAATCGCGTGATTTAATAGCGGGACTTTCAGCGGTACTTTGGTAGGGCTCCGTATGCGTGTACGTGTGTAGGGGTCACCAATGTGGCGCGATATTTTTGACGCCACTACAAATCGTAGGACGCTTACCTTGTTGAGCACTTTAAACTCCGTTTCGCAACAAATAAAAGAGTTTGTCTAATTATTTAACTCTAAGACCTTTAATGAATTTTATTTAATCTTCGAAATGAATACTTAGTTGAGGGCGTGCTTTACAAAAAGAATGTACAAAAGCGAATGAATAAAATATGTTCAATTCTGCTAACTGTAAGCATACAAAAACAAAAGAATACAAAGCAAGATATAATGTCAAAATGTGATGTGGTGGAAAGCTGCTTGTACAGGGTGCTCCACATATATGCAGTAACCCTGCGCAGTAAAAATTTAAACACACGAATTTGTACTATGGCAAACACATGTATCCCTGCATGTCATGCAGGGGCTGAACGAAGTATTCAAATCAAATTTCAACGCACCTCGCCAGGGTTGCGTATCGAACATCCCAACAAGCACCCTGCGGGTTAGGGGTTTAGAATATGCCCGAGGTAGGCATACCGGTCGTAAGAGGCGACTAATATGCACATAGGTAATGATGAGCTACTCGATGGTTGATCTACGGATATGATTCCTCTCACCTCTCATTACCCATCTTCTTCTTTCTCACGGATGGAGGGATGACATGACCTAGAAGGTTCCACTGGTCATACCAAATCGCTACCACGACAGTCGGGCAGTACCGCAAGGGAGTACCGCAGCGTACCGGGGTCATATCCGGCCAAGGACTGTCAACTTCGGCATCACTCCCCAAAACCTTCGGGGAGTGTTTTGCTGTTAACAACAACAACAACAACAAGCCAAATCCAAAATGCCAAAAAAAAAAACAAATATCTTATTTCGGGTATTCAATTTTTTTGTATTTTTAAATTATAAAATTTATAACAAATGTAATTTTTATGTTAAACTAGCAGACCCGGCAGACGCACAGTGTTCGACTAGAACAAGCTAGCGGAACAAAATTATTTTTTGGCATTTTTGGTTTCATATGTAGTAGAGTGGTTCAAACATTTTTTTTTTTTTGGAAAATCTAAAACGCTACCCCGAAACATGGTTCCTTATGACAAAAAAAGAGGCTGCTATTTTTTTTTATTTTTTTTTTAAAGGTGCTTTAGAAGTCGCGCTACTCGTTTTTATAAAAAAAATGAGATGCTTGCAAATTTAATTTAATTTTAACATGTTAAAGTGCACTAAAAATTTGCGTTTTTGTGTGTTGTTATTCTGTTTTCATTGACGAATATTCCTGCAATTCAATAGCCTTCTTGGATGAGTAGAAAGGGTTTAACTCCTGAAAGTATGTTTCGAAATTGAAAGCGGTGCAACTAAAACGCCTACACTGACCCCATTGCGCATTGGTTTTTTGGATATATTTCGCATCTAGAAGGTTTATGACATCGCTGATTATGAATCCGATGTCAGTCTTTATACCTTTCATGAACATGAAATGGTATTATAACTTTGGTCCGATGTTTGTAAGTATGAGAAGAAGAAGAGATGGACTCATCAATAAGTATACCGAAATGACTAGGATGACAAGCTGAGTTGATTTAGCAATGTCCGTCTGTCTGTTTGAACGCAAGCTAGTCCCTCAATTTTTGAGATATCTCGCTGAAATTTTGTATGTGGCCACCATTTTGTAATATAGGTATCATTTGTCGGAACTGGCAAGATCGGCCCAGTATAACATATACAACCGATTGTTCAGATATAAGGTTTTTTGGCCAAAACTTCCGCAATTAAAAAGGTAGAAACGTAAATTTTTGCAACTCGAGTACTTTTTATTTATGTAGTGTATATAGTGAAAATCAACAAGATCGGGCAAATGTAACATATAGCCCCCATACAACCGATTGTTCAGATATAAGGTTTTTTGACCAAAACTTCTGCAATTAAAAAGTTAGGAACGTAAAATTTTGTAACTCGAGTACTTTTTATTTATGTACTGTATATAGTGAAAATCAACAAGATCGGGCAAATGTAACATATAGCCCCCATACAACCGATTGTTCATATATAAGGTTTTTGACCAAAACTTCCGCAATTAAAAAGGTAGGAACGTAAAATTTTGCAACTCGAGTACTTTTTATTTATGTACTGTATATAGAGAAAATCAACAAGATCGGGCAAATGTAACATATAGCCCCCATACAACCGATTGTTCAGATATAAGGTTTTTTGACCAAAACTTCTGCAATTAAATAGTTAGGAGCGTAAAATTTTGCAACTCAAGTACTTTCTATTTATGTAGTGTATGGAGTGAAAATCAAGAAGATCGGGCAAATGTAACATATAGCCTCCATACAACCGATTGTTCAGATATAAGGATTTTTGGCCAAAACTTCTGCAATTAAAAAGTTAGGAACATAAAATTTTGCAACTTGAGTACTTTCAATTTATGTAGTGTGTAGAGGAAAATCAAGAAGATCGGGTAAATATAACATATAGCCCTATACAACCGGTTGTTCCGATATAAGGTTTTTTGGCCAATACTTCCGCATTTAAAAAGTTAGGAACATACAATTGTGCAACTTGAGTACGTTCTATTTATGTTGTGTGTAGAGTGAAAATCGATAAGATCGAGTCATTATGACATATGTATACCTCCCATACAATCGATTGTTCCCGTATAAGAAATTTGGGCCATAACTACCCCCAATTAAAAAGTTAGGAACGTAAAATATTGCACCTTTAGTACTTTCTACATATGTAATGTGTATAGTGTAAGTCAGTACAATTGAACACGTATAATATATAGCCACCATACAATCGATTGTACCGATAACTCGGTTCCTATTATTTTGTAAGTTTTTTTAAATTATAACAAAGATGTGTAATGTGTATAGTAAATATAGTTAAATTGAAACAGGCTGTACTGGGGATCGAACAGTGAAAATCGTGACGCTTATTCATGAAAGGTATATAGCCTTCGGCACAGCCGAAGACAGCTTTCCTTACTTGTTTTAAATTCAAAATAACGGGTCCAATATGGCGGTGATTATTTGAAAACTAATTGGATTTTATTGAAACTTGGTACTCGGGGGTTTATGCGTTGTCTGATTACGAATCCGATATCTGTTTTTTTAAATTCGAAATGGTGGATCCAATATGGGGGTGCATTTTTGAAAACTAATTCGACTGTGTGAAACTCGTCACTGATGGACTTATGACATCGATTTATATGAACTAGTATCGCTTGTGATCGAAATTTCGACCAATAAAAACTTTAGAGGGTCGAGGGGTCGCTAGCCCCGTACCCCCATCCTTAAATTTCGGGGACGCCCCTGAAAACATACCGTCAGTTTTTTCAATTTCCTTTCCATCGGTGCATATTTCATTTATATATATTAATATATAATATATAAGATGCCAGTTTTGCCAAACTTGCATAGGAATCCGATGTCAATAAATACACCACATGAAAACCTTTAGGAACCTCCTGTGAGCGCACCGTTTGACCGATTGGAATGAAATATGCAACGATGGAAAGAAAATTGAAAAAACTGAGGTATAGGCGGTCTATTTTCAGGGGCGTCTCCGAAATTTAAGGATGGGGGTACGGGGCTAGCGACCCCACGACCCCCTAAAGTTTTTATTGCTCGAATTTTCGATCACAAGCGATACTAGTTCATATAAATCGATGTCATAAATCCATCAGTGACGAGTTTCACACAGTCGAATTAGTTTTCAAAAATGCACCGCCATCGATATCGGATTCGTAATCAGACAACTCATTAACCCCCGAGTACCAAGTTTCAAAAATCCAATTAGTTTTCAAAAAAATCACCGCCATTTTGAATTTAAAAAAACTGACATCGGATTCACAATCAGCGATGTCATAAACCTTCTAGATGAGAAATATATCCAAAAAACCAATGCGCAATGAGATCAGTGTGTACGTTTTAGTTGCACCGTTTTGTATTTCGAAACATATTTTCAGGAGTTAAACCCTTTCTACTCATCCAAGAAGGCTATTGAATTGCAGGAATATTCGCCAATGAAAACAGAATAACAACACACAAAAATCAAAATTTTTACTGCACTTAAACATGTTAAAATGAAATTAAAATTGCAAGTATCTCATTTTTTTTATAAAAACGAGTAGCGCGACCTCTAAACCACCTTTAAAAAAAAAAAAATAGCAGCCTCTTTTTTTGTCATAAGGAATAATAATTGGGGGTAGCATTTTAGAATTTCCAAAAAGTCCATATTTTTGAACCACTCTAATATGTAGTCACTTATTACAATTATGCAATTTATTTTGGGCAGAGGTTTGTTTTTTTCCTTTTTGGGGGTCAAAGGGTCCAAAAATCAGTTTTTTGCAATTATCTCACTTCCTGACCCCTTATCACATTTCTCGTCTATGACAAAGTTGTAGCCAGAGACACTGACCACAAGGCCTGCCTGGAAGTTTTATCATCCGATCTCGCGGTTCCAGGCTTTGGCCGGAAAATCTCGACCCCCGTACAAAATTTTAGATCATCCTACATCCAATGATTAAATTTTATATTTAGATTAGAATTGACGTTGATAATAAGAAAATTAAACAAAAATTGGAAAATATTTTCAGGAGCGTCTCCGAAATTTAAGAATGGGGGTACGGGGCTATCGACCACACGACCCTCTAAAGTTTTTATTGGTCGAATTTTCGATCACAAGCGATACTAGTTCATATAAATCGATGTCATAAATCCATCAGTGACGAGTTTCACACAGTCGAATTAATTTTCAAAAATGCACCGCCATATTGGATCCACCATTTTGAATTTAAGAAACCGATATCGGATTCGACCACACGACCCTCTAAAGTTTTTATTGGTCGAATTTTCGATCACAAGCGATACTAGTTCATATAAATCGATGTCATAAATCCATCAGTGACGAGTTTCACACAGTCGAATTAGTTTTCAAAAATGCACCGCCATATTGGATCCACCATTTTGAATTTAAGAAACCGATATCGGATTCGTAATCAGACAACGCATAAACCCCCGACTACCAAGTTTGAATAAAATCCAATTAGTTTTCAAAAAATTCACCACCATTTTTAATTTAAAAAAACTGACATCGGATTCATAATCACCGATGTCATAAACCTTCTAGATGCGAAATATATCCAAAAAAAATGCGCAGGCGTTTTAGTTCCACCATTTTCTATTTCGAAACATATTTTCAGGAGTTAAACCCTTTCTACTCATCCAAGAAGGCTATTGAATTGTAGGAATATTCGCTAATGAAAACAGAATAACCGCACACAAAAACCCAAATTTTTTCTGCACTTAAACATGTTAAAATGAATTAAAATTGCAAGTATCTCATTTATTTTTTTTATAAAAACGAGTAGTGCGACCTCTAAACCACCTTAAAAAAAAAAAAAAAAAAATAGTAGCCTCTTTTTTTGTCATAAGGAACAATAATTGGGGGTAGCGTTTTAGAATTTCCAAAAAGTCCATAATTGTGAACCACTCTAATACACATATTAATATGTGCACTCCATAGCTAACAATAATTGGGGGTAGCGTTTTAGAATTTCCAAAAAGTCCATAATTGTGAACCACTCTAATACAAATATTAATATGTGCACTCCATAGCTAATATACGGATATGCGGACTTTATCTGACCACTATTATACAGATAGATCATTGGACCATCATCCGATGAAGAACGAAACCGTGATTTGGTGGGGAAAATTGACAAGGTCCTAAGATCCAACTCTGGAATGGGCTTGTAACCATAAACGTAACGTAAGTTTCATGTCTTTCCTTGGATTACATACATTGGTTAAATTTTGGCTTCACTGATCGATGTTTTGGAAATATTTATTATCTTTGCTTGGGATTATAAAGGAGAGAAGACTGATGAGCTGACACGTAGGTGTTAAAGAAAACAAGGAGTAGTCAGTTCAGAACAGACACTGTGAATAGGTCATTGGTGGCCTTTCACCTTTCTCACAGGTTAGGTGATACCGTAAATCCAAACATCTTTTGGAGAAGTTTTTATGTAGTTTTAATGAAACGAGTCTCTCCAGCGATAGTTGCCTAGTACCATTAGGTGGTACACATATCTCGCAAAGGACTTTTCAAATTTGCCACTGCACCACTGCACGGCCAGTCGACAGGGCCTTACAACAAACTGTGGACTTCTCCCGCACGCAACTAAGCAGCTAACTCATCCTTTGGTTTCTTGTTATCAATGGGCCTTTCTTGTGCATTTATTGCGACTCCATTATTCCTGGCAATGATTTGATGGAAGGGCTGGTATCCTATGGAATAGGAAAATATTTGGAAAATAATAAAAAATTAAATATTTTTCTATTATTTTAGAGAAAAGTCACCAAGTAATGTGTGTGTTTTAATTTGAGAGCAAAAAAATGCACACTTGGCTCACAAATTTTTCTACACAAAGCACAAGAGTATGTGCCTGAATAATTTTTAAGAAAGCACACACGCGTGTGTGTGCATTTTTCCAAACAGCACACACATGTGCACACAGCACATGTGTTTGAGCCAAAATTACACATATGTGCTGCACATGTGTGTGCAAATATGAACACTGCTCATGACTACTCCACAAGTGATGATGTGCAATAAATTTGCAATGGTTTTTTGCTTTGATTATTAGAAGATACTTCAGACTATAACATTCATAAGATTTGGCCCGGGGGCTCCCGGGGTACTCCGATTTTTCTCTACTGAAGTTAAAAATATAAAAAAAAATTCTTAGTACCAGCATTTTAAATATACTAAAAATAGTGTAACCCCTAAAAGATTATGACTAAAAAATTCAGTATACCTAAGAACATCAAAAAAAAAAACAAGTAAGGAAAGCTCTCTTCGGCTGTGCCGAAGGCTAAATACCTTTCATGAATAAGCGTCACGATTTTCCCTGTTTAATCCCAGTACAGCCTGTGTGAATTTAACTTTAGCTCATACCGAAATTATCGGAACTATCGATTATATGGGGGCGATGTGTTATATTGGTCCAATCTCATTGATTTTTAACATCGACATTCCACATTCTAAAATAGCAACAGTTAAGAAATTTCACGTTCCTACCGATATAATTACAGGAGTTATCTCCCAAAAGCCGTTATCGGAACAATCGATTGTATGGGGGCTATGTGAAATATTAATCCCAACTCGATGATTTTCAACATCGATATTTCACATATAAAAATAGCGATGCTTCCAAAATTTCACGATTCTACGTGTTTAATTACAGGAGTTATAGCCCAAAATCCGTTTATCGGAATAATCGATTGTATGGGGGCTATGTGAAATATTTATCTCATCTCAATAATTTTCAACACCGATATTTCACATATAAAAATAGCGAAGTTTCCAAAATTTCACGTTTCTACGTGTTTAAGTACAGGAGTTATAGCCAAAAATCCGTTTATCGGAACAATCGATTATATGGGGGTTATGTGAAATATTTATCCCATCTCTATGATTTTCAACATCGATATTTTACATATAAAAATAGCGATGCTTTCAAAATTCCACGTTCCTACGTGTTTAATTACAGGAGTTATAGCCCAAAATCCGTTTATCGGAATAATCGGTTGTATGGGAGATATATGTAATATCGGTCCGATCTGGCTGGTTCCGACAAATGATTCCTATATTGGAAAATGGTGTCCGCATACCAAATTTCAGCCAAATATCTCAAAAACTGAGGGACTAGTTTGCGTTCAAACAGACAGACAGACAGACGGACAGACGGACATGGCTAAATCAACTTATCTCGTCATCCTGATCATTTCGCTATACTTATTGATGGGTCTATCTTTTCTTCTTCTCATATTTACAAACATCGGACCAAAGTTATAATACCATTTCATGTTCATGAAAGGTATAAAAGACAAACTAATGGCGGCGATATACCAACAGGTTATCATAACCTCTAACGAGATTTTTAGCCGACTTCTCTTTCCAACTTGTGGTGTGTTGCTTTTGAGTTTTTCCTACAAGTTGGCGGGACCTACAGTTTTTTGCCGACTCCGAACGGCACTTGCAAAGCAAATGAATTTTTTGCTGAGAAGCTTCTCATGGCAGATATACACCCGGAGAGTTTGCCAAACTACTGCCGAGGGGCGACCCCGTTTTAGAAAAATTGTTTTTCTAAATAATTTTTTATGTTACTTTTGCCGGGCATCGAACCGCCACGACTTGGTGTAGAAGGCCGAACTCTTAACCGCTCCACCACCATTTTGTAAAAATGTTCACTTTAATGAAATATGCAGCGTAATGTTCAACAGTAATTTTCGAAAAAAAATCAGTGCAAATTGCAGGATTTCCTATGTTCTTAATTCAGTTACTCTAGAGTTAAGAAGAGAAAACAATAAAAGTGTGGAAATATCTCTTAATTAAGGTATTCTCTTTAATGTAGCCACAAAAAAATGTTGAAATCAAAAAGTCGTTTTTGTCCCGCTAGCTTGTACTAGTCGTATCACTGTGAGACGTTGTCCTGCCAAAAATTAGTCTGCCTGCATTCTTATCCCCACCATGCCATCATAAAGCGAAATATGGATTCATTTTTATATATAGATAAGGCAAACACCTCTATGAACAAAGCGTTTGTATAACAATTTTGTCTTCGGTTCAGATGAATCTAAAATCCACTCTTACGGACACACTCATCAGCACTTTTGATTTGAATATGAACATATTCTTGTGTCAGCCTTGGTCCATCTAATGGTCAATATTTTGGAAATGGGTTCACAGATGAACCTGAAAACTGCTCCTTGTGAAAACTCTCATCAACATCTTTTATTTGATACCCATATCGTAAAAACACATTCTGGGTCACCCCTGGTCCACATTTTATTTATTTATTTATTTACATATATTTATATTTATTAGTAATTTGAACAGTTACAAATTACAAAAGTAGTCTAGTATATAGAAAACTTACAGACTACGTAGAGTCATACAAAATAATTTATTATAATTAGGAATGAGCAATTATAGATTTAAAAACAGATTTGGATGCAGAAATGTTAATTTCTAAAGAATTTGAGTGAAGATTGAATTCCGTTAATGTTCTAAAGATAGGAGCGTTAGAGGCATAGAGGGTCCGAGTAAACCCCGTGTAAACCATGTTACTATTTCTAAGCGGTCTGTTTGGAACATGGAACTGAATACTCTCGAGGAGGGCTGGAGATGAAGCCATTAATAATGGCCTGGTTTTTTACGCGCATATGCGTTTGCGCTTAAATTTTGTATGGAAAATAAGGGTTGAGCGCTTAACTCTCCATACAAAATCTAAGCACAAACGCATATGCGTGTAAATAAAAACACGCCCAATGTCGAAGACAAAAGTCATTGACGCAAGGTTCTTCTATATTCAAGAGTCTGAAGGTTAATGAGAGCACATCTGGCTTCGTAGGAAAGAATCGGGTCGGAAAAATTCAAAAAACGCAGTGCAAACCGAACAAAGTTTTTTTTGCACGCGTTCGAACCTCTTGATATGACACTCATGATAGGGTCGCCAAATGAAACAGGCATATTCTAACTTGGAACGAACAAGTGAGGTGAACAATATTTTAAGAGTATAGGGATCCGTAAAGTCCCACCTAAAACGGCGAATAAAAGCTAAAACAGAATATGCCTTTGCAATTGTAGAGTTTAAGTGAGTCGTGAACGAAAGTTTAGAGTCGAAAACTACACCCAAGTCTGTAACTTCCGTAAGACTGGCCAGACGAGAACCACCAATGGCATAATAAGTGCAAATGGGATCTCGCGATTTTGAAAAGCTGACATGAAAGCATTTGCTAACAATTAGCGGTAGATTATTCGTGGTACACCAGACAGCTACATTGTTCACATCGGATTGTATCTTATCTGAATCTGTTGGGCTCGAAATGGTAGAGAAAACCTTCAAGTCATCAGCATAAACAGACCGAAATGTCGTTAATAAAAATGACAAACAGTAACGGTCCAAGAATACTTACTTGCGGTACACCAGAGGTGGCAACAAAATAATCTGAATACGCATGATCTATCACTACTACACAGTTCCTCTGATTAAGATACGATTTTAGCCAAGAAAGAAATATTGAGTGGAAACCCACATTGGCCAGTTTCGAGATCAATATTGAATGGCTGATTTTGTCAAACGCCTTAGAAAAATCAGTATACACTGCATCGACTTGAAGGCGACTATTGAAAGATGATAGGCAGAATTCAGAAAAAATAGAGAGGTTTGTCACAGTCTATCTCCCCGAGACAAAACCTGCTGATTATCGTTGATCAGAGGTCTAACGGCAAAATACATTTTCTGTTTAACGATGAACACAAAGAGTCTGGAAATTGTAGACAGCTTCGCGATGGGCCTATAGTTGGCAACGTTATTTTTGTTACCGTTTTTGAAAATAGGGTTAATGAAGGTTATCTTACATGCAGCTAAAAACTCGCCACATCGAGAGATTTGGAGTAGCCAAAGCCAAACAGTTTTTGAGAGGATAAAATGATAAGCCGTCTATATCAGTCTGGGTAGATAATATTAGATTCTGAATGCCACTAATAACGTCGACTAGCGATAGAGTCAGGGCGCCAAAGTTAATAGGACTATCTACAGTTGAGGGAAAATCCGTTGGTGAATCAGACTGGGGGACGAAGTTGGAGCGGAAAAAGTCCGTAAGTAAATTAGCCGCCGCAGACGTTCGGAATTGTAAAAGACTGACGAAGAAATAGTCGAACAAAATTGTTTAACCTTAACATAGTTTCAAAATGCCTTGGAGTTTACTTTGATGTCAGATTCATAGTTATTAACAAAGGCCCTGTGGAGCCTCAGGCCTAACGTTTTAAATTTTTTGGAGTAATAAATATACTTGCGTTTGTAAACAGGCAAATTTGTATATTTGAACTTTTTGAAAAATTTGTTCCTCAGATTCTTTACTCGCTTTAGTTTCTTAGTATACCATGGAACTTTATAACAGCTCTTCTTTTTACAAGGTATATTACTAATGCAAATTTGGTTTACGGTATTTTTAAAAACGTTAAAACACTCAGTAAGATGATACCCCAGAAAAAGAGCTTCCAAATCAATCAAAGAGATCTCCTGAAAAACCAGGTCAAGATAGCCTCGTCTAAAAGAAAAACCAAGAGTAAGCGTAAGCGGTATATGGTGTATACCAGAGCTAGAAAGTGGATCAAGACATTCAGGCAAAGAGCAATTAAAATTATCACTAGTGAAAACGAGATCTAGCGTTTTAGATAACTGGTTAGAGAAGCTGTTTATCTGGGATAGATTAAAACTTAAAAAATTATCAATAAGATACACCTCGGAGTTACTGCAGACATTCGTAGGAGTTAGAGTTAAACTACCGTTGACACGTGACCAAACAATATTAGGTAAATTAAAGTCACCAAGAATGCAGAAGTTTTCACCATCATGATTTTGAACTATGTGAATAATGTTATTAACATGTGATATATAGATGTGATCGAAACTTGCTGGAGGAATGCTGGATACGCAAATAAAAATTTTAGAGTTGCCATGAACAGAGACACAGAGTTGATCTAGTAGCGAATCCTTTTCACTGTGATCCACTAATGATGAACGGAGGTGACGGCGCACAGCGATCAGAACACCGCCACTTCGAGAGAGAGACCAGTTCGAGAGTAGTCCCGTTCTTTGCGAAAAACATTATATAGGTTGCAGTGAAAGAATTCTACATCATAAAAATCTGAGTTGAGCCATGACATAACATGAGAGCTCATGTTAAAAAGCATTTTAGATTTTGTTCTCAGTCCAGAAACGTTTAGAAAATAGATATTTAGTTGCGCTGAAGAGCATGCTTTGAGAATACGACTTGGGCAAAATCTATTGCTTCTTCGGAGAAAAGTGAAATGGCTTTAACATCACATTAGAGGGCCACAGTTCATTACACTAGTTTACAGCCAAAAAATACCAAGATATTAAAAAAAAAAAATACAAAATTACCGATATCTCGAAAACCTACCCATTCAAAAAATTTTAAAAATATGTTTTGTGCCCGGCATATCAGTGCCAATTCATCCATATGCATGAATTTCTTGGTATTTTTTCAAATTAATTATTTGTAAACTAGTGTTATTAAAGAGCTTACTGTAGTCATTAGACGCACACTTACGCAATTCTTACCAAGGTTTTGACATCAACATCTCTCTTAACTAACTTGAAACAAGCAATGTTATCAGCATCAATAAGAGCAAGCTCAGAGATATATTTAATAATATGCTCTTCTGCGACAGTGGGCTTGAAAGGGGATATGGGTGATTCCTTGGAAACTGATATATATGTGTTAATGTCAAATACTTATAACAAACCGACATTTTTTTAAATATACTTATATCCAGTCTTATAGATCTGACCGAGTCATATAAATTAAGTGAAAAATTTAATCATTTAATAGCCACAACTGTTTTTAAAATAATTTGCTTGACTAGGGTTCTATAGGAGACTAAACTTTGTTCTCTAGTTTTGTAAAAAATCAAAAAATGGTGGTCACTGTGGCCGTGTGCCGTAATTAATTAACACATAATGTTAATTCTTTTTTGACACATGTTCAGTCTAATGTCAGGTTTAAACTGTGCTGGAGCAGGTTCCATTTCGAAGACGGGCTAGGAAAATTTTGCGCTTAATAGATAAGTCACACTTTCTTATATCACAACTTTACCACAGCTTTGCTTCTAAACTAGGTGTAATTTTTTCTTGAAAATTAGAACACACGTAGACCTTGGTGGCATACATCTAGTTTCTAACGGAAGTCCAAAAATATTAAGTCATATTAAAATTAGAATAGATTAACTTTTTATTCTACTGGTTTTGATACAGTTGTTTTTAGAAGTATATGTAAAATGAAATACCATGAAATATCTCTCATCATTTATAGTTCGTGTTAGTGAAAATATTGATCTGTTACCAGGAAAAAATGGGCACATAAAACCCGCCGGTAAACAGATGAAGCGGCAAATCCAAGAGCGACGAAAAAAATCTTTTTGTTAACGATTCACTTATTTTCTTATATTAAATATTTGTGTATTAACTGTTATTTGGTGTTAATACATGAATAAACGATTTTGGGCATATTGTGCATATAATATATGGCAAAATATAAAGTCTGAATTTAAATTTAACCAAAATTCCGCGAAATTTCGCTTAAACGGCAAAACTATTCATCCCATTAGTGTCCGGCATGAGACTGCGGTCAAACATTTCTTTTTGATACCATTAATTAATAAATTTTTGGTTAAGTATTTAACTAAACACAAATAAATAAAAAAAATTATTGTTTCAATTTCCAGCAAATAGGTGTTCTCATAGGGGGTAAAGGGCACTCTAAATAAGAAACTGAATAATTTACTTGCATTCAAAGCGGTTTATCTCATACTTGTAGCAAAACTATATGTTTTCGATATTTAAAATACCTTTTTTCGATATTTGAAGAAGTGTACTCGTATGGGTAGTGTACTCGTAAATAGAAGTGTACTCGTAAATGGGTTAGATTGTAGCGCAATGCGAATCAGGGGCTAGTTCTTATACCCCATTTACACTGTATACACTTTCAAAAGTCATTTATCGTAACATTAACATTTCACAAAAAGTCGATGTGAAATATATCAGTTTCCAATGAACCAGCCATTTTTGAATACATTTGCATTTAACAAAAACATCTAACTCAGCAGAATTATTGCTACTGCATGTGACATCTGCTTTGCTGATTTGCCCACATTTGTAAGTTGCTCGGACATAGCAGTAGTAACATTAGACCAGGCCGCGGCATTTTTGTTACTGAGGTAGTGTTAGTGAGAGCGCAGTGAGCGCACCACTGAAATGCTGTCGTTTGTTTCTGTTCAGTGCGTCGCTATCTAACAAAGTGGCAATAGCGGGTGTGGATAATTTTTGTTATCGCGCAAGAAATAATTATTACACAATGTGTATGAATATAATTATTTCATGTTCATACAATTTATGACATAAATACTTTTGAGCTAATGCAAACTTTTATGTTTTTCAGATAATTTACATACGTGCCGTTGAAAGGCAGCATAACATTGTTTATAAAAACATTAAAAACTTACCCCCTATTCATAAAAATAATTTATAAGGTTTATTAAGCTCTTAAAATTAAACTTTTTATGTAAATGTTATTTTGAAAAGCTTAATAAACAAATTTTATTATTCTCCCGGACTAGATCAACTGGGCATATGTCTTAAATCAAGTCAAAAAAATCTAAATAAAAAAAGACCTCTTTATGAAAAAAAAAAACATTTAATCTTGACAAAAATTAAAAACTGGTTCCCTGAGAGTAAAAGTTTTGGTTGTGAGGATAAATGTTTTCTTTAGTCTCGTTAGATTTGGTAAAGACGGATATGCCATTTACTAAATTGAATTATGATGCTGATATAGTTAAAACCCTACCCCTATCTAAGTATAACTGCCGATTACGAAATTAACAAAAATTTATTTTCCATTGAAAGTTTCTATGGTAATGTGACAGGAAAATCATTGTGTAATGTCGTCGATGAAAGTGTTTTGAACAAATATATTTTAAGTCAGAGAATGTTTGTTCACAAAAATATGTCGAAAAGAATAGTGATAAACAAATAAATGAGTTTTTTTTAAGAAGGGGATAATGTTCTTCATTCAATTTCTTCCAGAACTCAAATATGTTTCCGACATCAGGAACATTATTATCACTTCTCAGCATAATAAGTTCGAATTGAATTTCGAACTGATATTTAGTGGTATCACAACGAAATGGTTCTTCAAAAAGATCTAGTATTGGTTTGATACTATCAAAGTCTTTAAACCTGTCTTGGAAGTTCTCAAAAAGTGTTTAAAATATATTAGAGTATTCCAGTTTTTTACAACAAATATTGTTCTTAGACAATATTAAAGATGTTCTTGGAAAGCTGGAATAATTATCACTTTGTATATCACATAAAAGTAAAAATAACTTAGTTTTAAAAACGCTTAAAGCTTTATACGTCTCTGGAAAACTTTTATTTTTCCCTTGAAGTTCCAAATTAAACTCATTTAAAAATTGCGTTGTGTCGGACAAAAATGCTAAATCTAAAATGCATTGTTCCCTCGTGAAGGGTGGATACCTTGACGCGGTACGAGGGCTTAGTCGATAGCCACGGGGCTACGTTGCCCTTGTGATCATAGCTCCGCATGGCACTACATCACGAGAGCAGCCTAGCCTCGCTGGCGCGATGACAAAGATCTACCCACTCCCAATCCAGGGTGTTACGCGATACCGTGCCCATTGGACGTTTGCAGCCGGGAGGCAAATCGTGGCTGTAGTCGAACGGTGCCTCTCTGATACCGGACCGCCTCAGAGAGTAACCATGGTCTTACCGCGGTATGGGGCTCTGCCGTGGCGGACGACACATTCCCCTTAATCCACCCTTGACCCCAAGCTGGCCGTGTCCGGCGAGGGGTCGTACGAACAAGATGAATACAACTCAAAATTCAAAACAATCAATAACTTCATTTACTCCGCAGCAGAGGAGAACTATGCTGGAGCAAGAGAAATCACAACGCCGGAGGACAAACTCTATTTCAAAGTCAACTGGGGGACCGACAACGATGGTAACTACGGGTCGGTCATCCTCGAAACTGCTAGCAAGTGAGAGTGACTTGATGAAAGCCAGCACCAGTGCGGCTGCATACGCAGGTAAGCAGAAAACGGCGGATGCTAAACTTCCATCAAGCGCCGGCACGAACATCAACCTCTCAATGTCTGTGGCAATGGTCTCGGGACCTGGCCTCAGTGATCCGAAAGAGAAGGAAGACGCAACTAAGCTTCTATCAAAGGGAGAGACCGCGATGGCAACTACGGGTCTGAACTCCTCCCAAAAGACATCTCCCAGACGCTTTGCGTACTGGGATAAAAGGAAGGCTGCAAGGATCCTGAAGAAATATGAGGGATCATCGCAGGATACACTATCGCTGAATGAAAGGAAGATGGTGGAGAAAGCGAAAGCTCTGATACCAAATTTCCAAAGGCCCTATGCGCCTAAAAGGCTGAACGGGAATCCCTTCAAACGCCAGAGGTCGGACGGAGAGGTGGATCCCCATCCGAAGCGGCATCAGAATATCCCAGTAGTGGGCAAACCCAGCTTTGCTGAAGTGACCAAGGACAGGATCCTTATAGGTGTCATTGATCGAGGCAACGACCGTTGGTCCATCCCTAGAGACCGGTGGCTGTATGTCCGGAACGAAATTGGCAGGGCCCTTCTCGACATATGGCGTGAGTCTCCGGGTAGACCGCCGCGGGGTACAGACGCGGGTTGGCACCAGGGTCAGATTAAAGTTTTCGCGTGTGAGGATGCAAGAACTGTTGCACCGTACAAGGCAGCAGTTGCAAGACTGGGTGAAGTCTACCCAGGGGCAAAAATCGAGGTCGTCGACTGGAAGGACATTCCGGCCCGGCCAAGAGCAAGGGCGTGGATTCCTGCCATCCCTGCTGAACCGGAGAATATTCTTGAGATGCTGCAGGCCTGGAATCCGTCTCTCCCGACGCAGGACTGGAGTGTCAATCTGGTCGAGGGTGAGGTTGGGCCTCATAGACAGGTGGTTTTAACTTTGAATAAGAAGGCACTCGAGCCCCTTAAACGGTGCAACGGACGAGTGCATTATGGAATGGGTGAGATCGTGATCCACGTATACCGTGGCGATGCACAACGCGCTGCCATTCCGGCCGCTTCGAAGGACTCGGAAATCGAAGGACCAGAAGAGGAGGCAGGGGTGTCAGACGCGGAAAGTATGGTATCCGCCACGTCAAATTGCGAGGAAGCCGTGAACGACTCGGCGATGGAAGATAGCCTAACGGACGCGGAAGACCTCGACCGCACGGTGGTGGAGGGCAATCCGGTGCACACTAACGTTGATGCCGCTTCAGACAGTAGAGATTCCGCCACGCCAAATCGTGCAGATAAATTGTCGTTGAGAGATAGGCCCCGGGACGTGGTAGACCTCCACGACGGTACGACGGTGGTAGGGAAGTCTGAGCGCTCTCATGTTGGTGGTGCTTCAGATTAACCTGCACAAATCTAAAGCAGCCTCAGCTGCCCTAAGCAGTCGTCTTTATAAAGGCGACGTAGACGTGGTCCTTATCCAAGAACCCTGGGTTAATAGCTCAAGGATCTGTGGATTGGGGGCTAAGGGGTACAAGCTCATCCGAGCTAATGAGGAGGGCAAGGTCAGAACCTGTATCTTGGTCAAGTCTGAGCTGAACACCTTTCTCTTACCCAACTATTCAAATGGTGACGTTACAGCTGCCAGCTTAACGGTCGGCAGCACCAGCCTGACGATGGCGTCGGTCTACATGTCCTATGACGCCGAAGAACCTCCTCCTCAAAAGGAGGTGAAAGATCTGGTGGAAAATTTCTGCACGGGTCA
This sequence comes from Campiglossa producta, assembly GCA_964058755.1. Classification (NCBI taxonomy): domain Eukaryota; kingdom Metazoa; phylum Arthropoda; class Insecta; order Diptera; family Tephritidae; genus Campiglossa; species Campiglossa producta. The sequence continues at coordinate 13,204,169 of CAXKVI010000006.1, read as the reverse complement.
TCTTATTATTGGAGCTGACGCTAATGCTCATCACGTCCAGTGGGGAAGCTCCGCTATTAACGCTAGGGGCGAGTCTCTGTTTGACTACCTACTAACAACTAACCTGGTGGTTTGTAACGTGGGTAACGAGCCTACTTTTATCACCAAAGCCCGTAGGGAGGTCATAGACCTCACTATTTGTAGCGAAGGCGCTTATGAGTGGGTTAGGAAATGGCGTGTTCTTGAGGAGCATTCATTTTCCGACCACCGGTACATAGAAATTGCCTTAGACTTTTCTGTTGAGCAGCCAGTTATGAAACGCAATCCACGCAACACTAATTGGCAGCTACATAATCAAATATTAGTTAGTGTTACCCCCACAAGCTCCATCATCAGTAGGAGAACTGGATGATCTGGTTGCGACCTTTACAACGGCGCTCTCAAATGCCCTAGAGCAGGCTTGTCCAGTGCCGAAACCAGGCGGTAAACATAGACCACACTGGTGGTCCTACGACCTGGATTCGCTCCGCAAGTCCTGCAGGAAGCAATTTAATAGGGCCAGGAGCCTCGGTACGGAGCCTGAATGGCTCGAATATAAAGTTAAACTGAGGGCCTATAAAAGGGCCCTAAGGCAGGCGAAGAGAACTTCGTGGAGAGATTTCTGCACCGGTGTCGAAAAGGTCGATGATACGGCGAGACTTAGACGAGTGCTCTCAAAAACTCAAACAGCCATTAGCTATTTGCGGAAGCCTGACGGATCGTGGACTAGCACGGAAAGGGAAACCCTGGAGCTGCTATTGAATACACACTTTCCGGGGAACTTGCATGAAGCACCTTTAGCATCTGCAACAAACATGGCAGTGAATATACCCATTACGGAGGAAAGGGTAAGGTGGGCGATCAAAAGCTTTGAGCCGTTCAAGGCTGCTGGGCCAGACGGGATTTTCCCCGCACAACTCATAAACACGTTGGAAACATCGGCTAAATGGCTGGTATTTCTCTTTTCAGCCTGCCTGGCTCTCAACTACATTCCGCACTCCTGGAGAAGCGCCAAGGTAGTCTTTATTCCTAAGGCTGGGAAGGCCTCACACTACGAGCCTAAGGACTACAGACCGAATAGTCTCTCGTCCTTTGCACTCAAAACCTTCGAGAGGATAATTAGCGATTATCTCTCCTCTACTATTGATAGCAACCTTATCTCTAGCTATCAACATGCATACACCAAAGGTAAATCAACGGAAACTGCGCTTCACAGCCTTGTCTCTGTTATTGAAAAATCGTTGTATGAAAAAGATTACTGTCTCGTGGCCTTCCTAGACATTGAAGGTGCCTTCAACAATATAAGCCCGGAGGCTATTAACACCGCTCTAACTAATCTGGGCATAAGCAGGTCTCTTATTGGACTAATTGATAAGCTACTAAAGGGAAGGAAAATAGTTTCTACACTGGGCACAGTTGATTTCTCACGCTATGTCACAAGAGGAACGCCTCAGGGTGGTGTTCTCTCTCCGCTTTTATGGAACCTCACTGTAAACTCGTTGCTACGAGACACAAGCTGGGGGGCGGGAGGATAGTTGCATATGCAGACGATTTAGCTATTGCATACAGGGGCAAATTCCCACAAACCCTGTGTGACTTGATGCAAGTAGCACTGCGAGCAGTTTCCTCGTGGTCATCTCGCTGCGGACTTAATATCAACCCGGGAAAAGTGGAGCTTGTCCTTTATACTAACCGGTACAAAATACCAACGCTAAGCCTACCAGAACTAAATGGCGTGCGCCTGAACTTGGCTGACAAAGCCAAATTCCAAGGATAGTTCTGGATAGAAAGCTCAACTGGAAGGAGAATGTCATCCAGCGCCAGAGGAAAGCGTGCATTGCACTTTACACCTGTAAAAGAGCCATTGGCAAAAAATGGGGGCTCAGTCCCAAAATCTGCAGATGGATTTTCACTGCGATAATCCGGCCAATTATGCTGTATGGAGTAGTGGTATGGTGGCCTGCGCTGAGCAAGGCAGCCAACCTAAACCTGTTAGGTAAAGTCCACAGATCTAGCATGATCTGTATAAGCGGCGCGTTGAGAACAACGCCCAACGAAGCTCTCCAGGCCATTCTTGGCATTTTGCCACTCGATCTGGAAGGGTGCCGGGCAGCGGCAGCATCGGCTCTGCGTCTAAGGGAAACTTCCGGCTGGGGGGCAGGCACTACTGGACACTCCGGTATTCTGGATTCTTACAGCTTTCTCCCTCCGAGCACGGACCGTTGTGCAACCACAACAGTCGGAGATAGCTGGTTCAGAATAAACATTCCCAGCAGGGAAGACTGGGAGAGGACGGATCGGTGTCCTGCTACTTATGGCGGCATTTCCATATACACCGACGGTTCGAAGTTGGACGGCAGAGTTGGAGGAGGGATTTATTCCAAGGATCTGGACCTTGAGCTTTCCTTCAGACTGCCTGATCATTGCAGCGTCTTCCAGGCTGAGGTCTCAGCAATCATGGACGCCGCGGCTTGGATAGGGCAACACGCTATCGGACAGAATATCGTTATTTTCAGCGATAGCCAAGCGGCAGTCAAATCCCTTGGCTCTTACTTGTTCAACTCTGAACTGACGCTCAGCTGTCGTCGATCTCTTCAGGAGATGGCCCAACAGAACCGCGTGAGCCTCACATGGGTCCCGGGACACAGGGCAGACGAACTTGCTAGGCAGGGCACGACCAAGCAGGTTCTTCAGGATAAAGAACGCTTAGGTATGCCCTTTGCCACATGCAAGCTAATGCTGAAGGAGCATACACTCCGACAAGCCAATGAAAGATGACTTTTATCGCCAGGGTGCCGAGTATCCAAACAATCCTGGCCAAAATGGGATATTAAAAGATCTAAATATATTTACACCCTAAGAAGAAGGGATATATCTATATTAATAGGGGTTTTAACCGGGCACTGCCTTATTGGAAGGCACGCAGCAAGGCTGGGTGTACCCTACCGACGATGCTGTAGGAGTTGCAAAGATGATGAGGAGGAGGAAACGGTGGAGCATCTCATCTGCAACTGCCCGGCTTTAAGCGGCGCGAGAAGGCGCTTTTTCGGAGTTCCCTTCCTGGATAGCCTACGCCAGGTAGCGGAGCTGGACATAAAGGACTTGATGGCTTTCATCAAGTCATCTAAATGGTTCGAGGAGGTGTAACGGTGTCGGTTTTAGGAGTGTCAGCCCCGGGATTCTGCTATGTGGAGAGTCCCAATAGCACTGGGATTTTCCATATGGCCGGGTCCCGGGACTGACTTTCCTAGTGTTGATGGTATCACAACGGGCCTTTTAATACTGGCCTAGGTGTGCCTTTGCGGCAGCCACTTCTACCTAACCTAACCTAAAATGCATTGTTTATCTTTTAAAAATGATATAAACTGCAATTCTTTGTTTTCTATTTCTAGAAATTGCAGGACTTCTACCCTTAAGTCAAACAGTCTGGCAAGGCAATCGCCACGACTCAACCATCTCACATTAGTGAAGGTTTTTAATTTTGTAAACTTTCGATGGGAAAGGGATTGGTGACCACCACGTATTTTATTAACTATTTCCTCTGTCACTTTCATGACAGGGTGAGTTGATAAAAACTGCGAGGAAAGTGTCCTCTGATGAATCATGCAGTGGAAGGTTAAGGGTTGGATTCCATTTTATTTCAATTTCCTACAAATCCGTCGCGCCTTCCAACCATTACATTTGCTCCATCAGTACATACTCTCGAAAGTTTTTGTGTATCAATATTGGAGAAAAGACTTTCGTTGACAACATTAAACAATGAGTTTCCTGTCACATTACCATAGAAACTTTCAATGGAAAACAAATTTTCATTAATTTTGTAATCGGCGGTTATGCTTCGAATACAAATAGCAAGCTGGCACACATCATTAATGTCCGTACCTTCATCTAGGCATATGGAAAAAAATTTACAACTCTCTAAAATTTCTTGGAGTTTATTTTTAATGCATATGCCCAGATTATCAGTACGGCGCACTATAGTCCGGGAAGATAGGGGTAGCGTTTTAACAATAGCAGTATCATAATTCAATTTAGTAAATACTTTTCACATCAAGTTCTTTATAAATTTACCATCATTAAATGGCCTACCCTGCTTTACCAAATCTAATGAGACTAAAGAAGACAGCTCAGTCTTAATCTTCGTTTTACATTTGTCCGCACATCCCAAACTTTTATTTTCAGGGAACCAGTTTTTAATTTTTGTAAAAAATAAATGTTTTTTTTTTTTAGAAAGAGGTCTTTTTTTTAGTAAATTCTAAGTTCTGTATATTTTTATGAAACATTTCATAATGCCTTTTAACGGCACGTAAATTTCCTGCAAAGCATTTGTAGCATAAAATGCATTGCAATTGCCCAAAAGCATTCGTCAACATAAAATAATTACAGTCGTTCATATTGTGAAAAACTTCCGCATAAGCTGTTGCTTTCTTGCTTGTTAGTTAACCCACAGTATTGTGGCGAATGTTCTCAAGAATCGCTCATCTCCCAACTCTAGCGTATTTCTATCACTAGCGTCACTACCACAACTACAGCTGCGAGAGGCAGCTCGCGTGTTTGCGAATGTGGCACAAAGAGGAGATGACGATAGATAAACGCTTCGAGAACACTGTTGCACGAATAAACCAGAAAGGTGTAGACATTTCTAGGTTGTGAAGCTGCTGTCTGCCAGGGTATATAAACCGCGCAAAGACAACGCAAATCAATCAGTTTATTTTCAAGTGTTGTACAGTGAAGTACTGAACAGTGAGTTAACCCGCGATATTGTACTACGGTTTTTAGTAGTAAATAAAGCGTACTATTTATTAAGCAGAATCGGAGTGTTTATTTAACATACAGTGATCGAACTCAGGGAAAATAATCAAGGAATCATCGAATTCGTCACAATTGGTGTCAGAAGCGGTATTGTTAAATAAATTCAAGGACATTGGAAAGGATAACAAGAACATTGAAAAGGATAACAAGGACATTGAAAAGGATAACAAGGACATGGAAAAGGATAACAAGGACATTTTAAGGATAACAAGGACATGGCAAAGTTGAATGAGTTGAAGATCCATCAACTCAAAAACGAGTTAGAACGACGTGGATTGGCAACAACGGGCAATAAAGCAGAGCTACAATCACGGTTGCGAGAGGCTATGGAAGCAGAGGGAATCAACGTCGACGACCACGTTTTTCAGCTTGCGGATGAGGTGACGAAAATAGAAGAGCAAAAGGATTCTCCGGATTCAGTGGAAAATGTGGACACAAACTCTTTATTGGCTGCCTTGGCTCAGATGTCAAACAACATAACATCAAGCATGGCATCTCAGTTGGAACAACAAGAGACACGCATGACATCAAAGTTGGAACAACAAGAGACACGCATGACATCAAAGTTGGAACAACAAGAGACACGCTTGGCATCTCAGTGGGAGGAAACGAAGACGCACATGGCATCTCAAATATTGCAGTTGTCTACGCAGCTGGAGGAACAGGAAGCACGTATGTCCTCAAAACTAGAGGCGCGCATGGACGAGAAACTAATGCAGCTTGAGGAGAAAGTCGAAGCCGAGGTGGATGCGTTAAGAAGTCGTATCCAGGAGTTGCAGCTGAATCGTCCAAGTGTTTCCACAAGCGTACCCAAGGTAAAAACCCCATCATTTGACGGTTCTGTTCCTTTCCAGGTATTTAAGCTACAATTTGAGAAGACAGCAGCTGTGAACAACTGGGGCGCTGAAGATAAAGTCGCTGCACTCTTCGTAGCATTGAAAGGACCTGCAGCCGAAATCTTACAGACTATTCCGGACGCTGAAAGAAACAACTATGAAGCGTTGATGGGAGCCGTCGAAAGACGTTACGGCAGCGAGCATAGAAGGCAGATACATCAAATAGAGCTACAGAATCGCTTCCAGAAGGCTAACGAAACATTACAGGAGTTTGCATCGGACATCGAGAGGTTGGCTCATCTAGCAAACGCAGACGCACCAGTGGAATACATCGAGAGGGTGAAAATCCAAAGTTTCATAAATGGAATACGTGACGTGGAGACGAAGCGGGCCACCTATGCAAATCCAAAGAGATCATTTGCGGAGACGGTATCACATGCTCTAACTCAAGAAACCGCATCTCTTTTGAGCAAACCATTGTACAAAGCTCATCGTGTGGAAGTGGAGACGCCTGACTTGGTCAACAAAATCGACAAAATTTTGGAAGCATTGAATGGGGTACAGAAGAAAAGCGACGGCTCCATTAAGTGCGGAAAATCTGGTCATATTGCACGTTATTGTGGATCTAGCTCCAATAATTCCAGTAATGCAAGCGGACGTAAGCGCAAGGCTGAAGGAGATGAGCAAGTCTCCCAATCCAACCAACCGTTAAACTAAAGAGAGTCAGCCGCAAGGGGCGTAGGCTGGCTCCCGCAATTGGATGCCCCATAATCTCTGTCTCACAGATCGGAAGGAAGTCAAGTAATGTTACTGTTGGAGGACTCGTGGACGGAAAAGAGCGCTTACTGACTATTGATACGGGCGCATCCCATTCCATCATTCGATCTGATTTAGTCAACAAAGAAGTGAGGCCATTACATGGAGCGAAATTGCGTACGGCGACTGGTGAGGACACTCAAGTCCAAGGAGAAATAACATGTGAAATCGGAATTGGAAATGTCACCGTACTGCACAATTTTATAGTGGCAGATATTGTTGATGAGATCATAGTTGGTGTGGATTTCTTAAGCAACCAAGGCATCAAGATCGACATGCAAAACAGGACCATGAGCTATAAGAACATGGATGTACCACTCCAATTTGGTTACGAGAACAAGTACATCAGTAAGCGGGTACTCGTGGAAGATAGTCAACAAATTCCACCGAAGTCGGAGGCAGTCGTTTGGGCAAGGATTGATGGAGATTATGGGACAAACAAATTGTGGGTTGTCGAGGCAGCAAACAATTCAAAGATATACTAGTAGGAAAAACACTGGCTATGACAAAACAAGATGGACGTATACCGGTAAGAGTACTAAATGAGTTCCGATCGCCGATCAAGCTTTCCAAAGGAGCTATATTGGGACAATGTCAGGAGGTGGAGGTGATTATAAACTGTGAACAGCTCCAGGGAAATGTCTCTACCAGCAACAGTAATCTATCAGATAATATCACGGCGTGGACGCAAGAGCTCGAAGAAGACCACCAGAGTAAGGCAAACCAACTTCTACTAAAGTACTCTACCATATTTGACAAGGATGGCTCCAAACCAGGTCGGACCAATGTAGTGAAGCATCACATTGATACCGGTGACGCGAGACCAATCCGCCAAGCTCCTCGAAGTGTTCCATTGGCCAAACGCCAAGTGGTAAGAGAAATTATTCAAGAAATGAGTGACAGCGGCGTGATCGAACCATCAGCTAGTCCATGGAGCTCACCGGTAGTGCTAGTGAAGAAAAAGGATGGAAAAATGCGGTTCTGTGTGGACTACCGGAAGTTGAACGACGTAACGAAAAAGGACAGCTATCCATTACCCAGAATTGACGATACTCTGGACTCACTATCTGGTACGAAATGGTTCTCAACACTGGACTTGAAAAGCGGCTATTGGCAAGTAGAGGTGAAAGATGAGGATAAGGAAAAGACAGCCTTCAGCATTGGAGAGGGGATGTGGCAATTTACGGTAATGCCCTTTGGACTATGTAACGCTCCAGCTACTTTTGAGAGACTCATGGATCAAGTATTGAAAGGACTGCATTGGAAAACATGTTTGGTGTACCTGGATGACATCATCGTGCTGGGAAAAAGCTTTGAGGAACACCTTAAGAACTTGGAGGAAGTTTTCCAAAGGATAGCTGGCGCCGGTCTGAAATTAAGTCCCAAAAAGTGTGCATTGTTCAAGAAGGAAGTAAGTTACTTAGGTCACAAGGTTACTACGGAGGGAATTTGCACTGCTAAAGAGAAGATCGAAGCAGTAAAGGATTGGCCAAGACCGAAAAATTTACATGAGCTACGAAGTTTCCTCGGACTGTGCACGTATTATCGTCGATTTGTACCGAATTTCGCCAGCGTAGCCAGTAGCCTTCATGAGTTGACCAGGAAGAATATGTCATTTGATTGGAAGAAGGAACATGAAGTAGCTTTCCAAACCTTGAAGGAACGGCTGTGCACTGCCCCAGCGTATCCAATCCCAGGCTCAACATTTATTTTGGATACAGACGCGAGCGGTTACGCGATTGGAGGGGTTTTGTCACAGATTGTCGATGGGCAGGAGAAGGTAGTGGCGTACTATAGCCGCACAATTGGGAAGCCCGAAAGGAACTATTGTGTAACACGGAGAGAACTACTGGCATTGGTGGAGTGCATCAAGCATTTCCAGAAGTATCTCTATGGACAGCGATTTCACGTCAGGACAGACCATGCAGCCTTGAAATGGCTCTTGCAGTTCCGTAATCCAGAAGGTCAATTGGCACGGTGGATAGAGCGACTACAAAGTTATGACTTTTCCATAGAGCATCGCAAAGGCAGCAACCACGGCAATGCTGATGCAATGTCCCGGCGACCATGTAACCTAGAATGCAAGCATTGTTCGAAAGCTGAGGCCAAGGAAGATGTTATAGATGTGCGGCTAATGACTATAACATCTACGGACGAATGGAACATGGATCAACTAAGGAAGCATCAGCTAGAGGACCCAGATCTGGTACGTGTGATGCAAGGAATCGAGCAAAACGAACGACCAACAAGAGAGGAGATGTCAGCAGAGAGTCCTGTTGCCAAGTCATATTGGGCACAGTGGAACAGTCTGAAATTGGTATCCGGTTGCTTACATAGAGTATGGGAAAGCGAAGATGGTCAATGCGCTCGGAAGCTGGTAGTTGTCCCAAGGAGGAAAATCTCTGATGTTTTAAATGAGCTACATAATGGCCCAAGTGGAGGTCATCTCGGAGTCACGAAAACGTTGGAGAAAGTCAAGCAGAGATTCTATTGGGTTGGTTGCCGGCAGTCGATCGCGGAGTGGATTGCCAACTGTGAGGTGTGCATCAAAGCAAAGGGTCCGAAGTCGAGAAGTCATGGACAGATGAAGCAGTACAACACAGGTGCACCGTTTGAGAGGATTGCCATGGATGTAGCTGGCCCATTTCCTACTAGCAAACTCGGGAACAAGTACGTATTAGTTGTTATGGACTATTTCAGCAAATGGCCAGAAGTTTACCCGATTCCAAACCAAGAGGCAGAAACCATTGCAGAGGTGTTCACTAACAATTGGATAGCGAGGTTTGGTGTACCGATGGAGTTACATTCTGACCAAGGCAGGAATTTCGAATCAGTCGTATTCCAAGAAATGTGCAAGATATTGGGTATTCGGAAAACTCGAACAACTGCATTGCATCCTCAGTCAGATGGCATGGTGGAACGTTTCAATCGAACCTTGGAAGAGCACATGAGGAAAGTAGTGGATAAGTTCCAGAAAGATTGGGATACGCACATCTCCTTGTTTCTGATGGCATATCGCTCGGCAATACATGAAACTACGGGTATGATATTGTCTACCGCATACAAACTGTTGGAAGACCACGAAACAAAATGAAGGTGGTTCACCTGGAGAGGCTAGCAACGTTTGGATCAGGAAATGTGTCTGATCGGGACGATCAGACTTAGGTGGAGGGCAGTGTGGCGAATGTTCTCAAGAATCGCTCATCTCCCAACTCTAGCGTATTTCTATCACTAGCGTCACTACCACAACTACAGCTGCGAGAGGCAGCTCGCGTGTTTGCGAATGTGGCACAAAGAGGAGATGACGATAGATAAACGCTTCGAGAACACTGTTGCACGAATAAACCAGAAAGGTGTAGACATTTCTATGTTGTGAAGCTGCTGTCTGCCAGGGTATATAAACCGCGCAAAGACAACGCAAATCAATCAGTTTATTTTCAAGTGTTGTACAGTGAAGTACTGAACAGTGAGTTAACCCGTGATATTGTACTACGGTTTTTAGTAGTAAATAAAGCGTACTATTTATTAAGCAGAATCGGAGTGTTTTATTTAACATACAGTGATCGAACTCAGGGAAAATAATCAAGGAATCATCGAATTCGTCACAGTATATACAGTAATTGCACTCACTAATACAAACGTACTTATATTCACCTCCATGGAGAACTTCGGGTTGCAGTCAACTATTTTCAGCCATTTCAGGGTGTTGTGTTGCAAATTTTATGAGGTAATAAATTACTTTAAAAGAGGAAAAATAGTCAAATTTAGGATTTTGCGTTTTAAGTAAAACTATATATGTATATATTAGGTTATATTTCTAAAAAAAAGAAATTGCTATTTTACAACTCAACCAAGAACCAATGCACAGCGTTTTTTCTCACGCATAGGAGTATTCAGGCGAAAACAAATACAGCTTTATTGCGTTGCGTGACATTTATAACTTTGACAAATACGCACAAAACCAAAAAATATACAAGGAAAAATCAGCTGATTATGTCATCGTACCCATAAAGATAAAACTAGATCAAGTCTGCGTTAACGCGTGTTAAAACGCGGTTATAAGACAGGTTGCCTTTGTCTACGTGCATTTATGTCAGCTGTCAAAATTAAATGTCACAACGAGACGCTACAGTTGTTTCTGTTTTCAGAGTACTTTGCAATGTATTCCAATGTTGTTACTCCTTGGAGTATCTATTGTCAGAGCGATCGTGTCGTGAGTTTGGTCAATAAAGCATGAGCAATGATCGGCTTTCAATAAGCTGAAGGTGGTCCGCTGAGGTATTAGAAAGTATTACAATTGAAGTACTCCAATATTACAAAATTGAAACACATGATCCAATGATTTTTGCAAAATTTTACGTAAAACAAATTTCGAAATTTGAGAATCGTGCCAATATAAATAAATTTCATTAGTGAACCTTTTTCATACATTTTCGCTAACAAATTATATGAGAGGGAAAAAATCCGCAAAGTAAGAAATTATTTAGAATCTGCCTGTATATTTTATTGTGGGTTAGATTGTAAACTGAAGTAGAACTGATTATTTTGGAGTACATTTTTAAGCTTCTGAAGTCTAATTTACGGTCTCGAGTACAAATTACAGTTTATGAAGTACAATTTATAGTTTTTGGAGTACAGTTGATTATTCTAAAGCATATTTTACAGTTTTTAAGATACAATTGACTATTCTGAAAATAATTGTATGGGTCTTGGACTACCATTCACTATTCTTAAATGCATTTAACCTTATCTAAAGTATTTTTACGGTTTTTGAAGTACGAGTGAAAAAGGTGTAGAAAAAATAGTTCTATTATAAATTTAGTTTTTTGATTATTATGTGTTATCCGTCATAATTTGTAGGATGTTCTTGAGCAAGCCCATTTAGTCTTGTATATTTATCTGTCTCTGTCCAACAATCTGAACGAAATAAAGTAGGTACTAAATTTAGCGTCAGATAGACCCTTGGAAAGGGTATCAAAGGGTTGACGCTAACTTAAGTACCTACTTTATATCGATTATGAACATGCCTAAATTGTTTTAACCGTTTTAAACTGAAAGGAAAACCAGTTTGCAGGTCAACGTGAAGTATTAGAGAAAAAATCACTATCTAACAAATACTTCAACAAAATGCAGCCCTAAGTGATTAAACACAACCCTGTCACGCGTGGTGAAAATCAAATGGAAAAAAAAAAGTTGTGCAAATGATGAAAATTTATATTAATTTGTTTATTTCAGTGTTAAAAAGTTAAAATATCCAAAGTAAGTACATTTATATAGAAATCAACAAATACAGGTTATTTACTAAGTATATATTTTCAGCCAAGATGCCAAAAATATGAGTACGTAAATGCCCTGGAGGTGGATCCTTGTACAACTGTAATAAGTATTTCAACTTCGAAAAATCCTAAGCCCCTGGTTCAATGAGGATTGGTTTTCCAGCTAATATTGAGACTGGACACTCCTAAAACAAAAACACGTTAGTTTTTATATATAAAATGACTCATAGTTCATTAACACCGTACCTTGACATTAAAGCTACCAAGATAATCGTATATTACTATTAAATCATCATCATCATTTATTGGCGCTTAACCGCCTAAGCGATTTTGGCCGTTTCGTATCAAAGCACGCCAGTCATTCCTTTTTAGCGATAACGGACGCCAATTGGAAACCCCAAGGGAGTTCAAGTCATCCTCCACCTGTTGTTTCCATCTCAGTCGAGGCCTCCCCCTTCCTCTGCTGCCGAACGATAGGAAAACCTTCTGTGCTGGAGCTTCTTTGTCCATTCGCATAACATGGCCCAGCCAGCGGAGTCTTTGGGCTTTAATTCGCTGGACTATGGTCAGATCTGCGTAGAGCTCGTACAGCTCATCGTTAAATTTCCTTCTATACTCGCCGTTGGCATCACGGGAAGGACCATAAATCTTCCGGAGAACTTTTCTCTCAAATACTCCAAGGGCCATCTCATCTTCTCTTGACATTGTCCATGAATCTGAGCCATACATCAGGACAGGTATGATGAGAGACTTATAGAGCGTGATCTTTGTTCTTCGAGAGAGGACTTTACTTCTCAATTGCCTACTCAGTCCAAAGTAGCACTTGTTGGCAAGAGTGATTCTCCGCTGGATTTCTAGACTGATATTATTTTCGGCGTTGATACTGGTTCCCAAATAGACGAAGTCCCTCACAGTTTCAACAGTGACATGGCTGCCAAGGCGCAGGTGCGCCGATTCTTTCTTTGATGACAGCAAATACTTCGTCTTGTCCTCGTTCACGGCAAGATCCACTTTTTTCGCTTCCTTATCCAGTCCAGAGAAGGCATCGCTTACGGCGCGGTTGTTAAGGCCAATGATATCAATATCATCGGCATACGCCAGCAATTGCACGCTCTTGTAAAAGATTGTACCATTGCGGTTTAGCTCTGCTGCTCGAATTATCTTCTCCAGCATCAGATTGAAGAAATCGCACGAAAGGGAGTCGCCCTGTCTGAAGCCTCGTTTGGTTTCAAATGGCTCAGAGAGGTCCTTCCCGATTCTGACGGAGCTGTTGGTATTGCTCAATGTCATTTGACAAAGCCGTATAAGCTTTGCAGGGAAGTCAAATTCAGACATGGCGGCATACAGGCAACTCCTTTTTACGCTGTCAAAAGCGGCTTTAAAATCGACAAAGAGATGGTGATTGTCGATTCTCTTATCATGGGTCTTCTCCAGGATTTGGCATATCGTGAAAATCTGGTCGATGGTAGACTTACCAGGTCTAAAGCCACACTGATAAGGTCCAATCAGTTTGTCTACGATGGGCTTCAGCCTTTCACACAACACGCTAGAAAGAACCTTATATGCGATATTAAGAAGACTAATTCCGCGGTAGTTGGTGCGGTTAGCGGGATCGCCTTTCTTGTGGATTGGGCAAAGCACACTTAAATTCCAATCCGGAGGCATGCATTCGTCTGACCATATTCTGCATAAGAGCTGATGCATGCTTTTTACCAGCTCTTCGCCTCCGCGTTTGAACAGCTCGGCGAGTAGTCCGTCTTTTCCAGGCGCTTTGTTGTTTTTGAGCCGGGATATAGCTATCCTCACTTCATCATAGTCAGGTGGTGGGACGACTTTTCCATCGTCAGGGATTGGGGTATCGGGTTCGACGTCTCCCTCGCAATTTAGCAGTGAGGAGAAGTGCTCCCTCCATAATTTAAGTACACTTTGTACGTCGGTTACCAGGTCGCCATTATTGTCCTTACAGGAGCTTGCCCCGGTCTTAAAACCTTCCGTCATCCGCCGGATCTTTTCATAGAATTTTCGGGCATCATTCCTGTCAGCCAGCATCTCAAGCTCCTCACAATCACGCCTTTCGGCCTCACTTTTCTTTTTTCTGAAAAGGCGTCTCTCTTCCTTCTTTGCCTCACGATATTGTTGCCATACACTGCGGGTTGCGCCCGTTCGCAACGTCTCCTTGTAGGCAGCGTCCTTTTTTTCGAGGCAGTTTTGCATTCCTCATCGTACCAGTTGTTTTTGCGGGCTCGCTGGAACCCTATAGTGGCCTCAGCGGCGGTACGCAATGAGTGAGAGATATGCTTCCATTGCTCGGTTACATCGTTAGGTCGAGGATTGCCCTCTTGCCCACTTTCTTCGTTGCACAGAGGCGTGTGCGTATCTTGGCTGCGACAAGATAATGGTCAGAGTCAATATTGGGACCACGCAGTGTACGCACGTCCAGAACGGTGGAGCTATGTCTGCCGTCAATCAAGACATGATCAATCTGGTTTCTAGTTCTTTGATCAGGGGACAGCCATGTGGCTTGGTGTATTCGCTTATGCTGTAACCTGGTACTACTGATGACCATATTGCGAGCAGCGGCGAAGTCAATCAACCTAGTGCCGTTGGGGGATGTTATATCGTGGAGACTGAATTTTCCAACTGTGGGACCAAAGACTCCTTCCTTGCCCACTTTGGCATTAAAGTCGCCGAGCACGATTCTGATATCATGCTGCGATCATAAGTCTGTTCAAGTTTATCGTAGAAGGAGTCCTTCTCTGCGTCGTCCGTCTCCTCAGTCGGCGCATAGGCGCAGATAAATGTTATGTTGAAAAACCTCGCCTTGATGCGGATCGCAGCGAGACTATTAAATAAATAGTATAAATAAATATAAAACTGCAAGCAAAATATTTTCTTTATTTTGTTTTGGAAAATTTCTAAGAATTTCAAATTCACCTCAATGTCCTCAACTAACAGGGGTGCTTTTTTGCGCAAAACTACTATGTAATAGCATCGTTCATAAAGAGCCGATCATCAATATGCATTTGTACGAAATTTTACAATATGGCCTTTAATATACATTTTTTATAGATGTATATTGGAACGATTTTCCGTCATCCCTTGTCAAATTTGGTTTTGTAACAAACCGGTTTAGGCGATCTGCCATCTTCAGTGTTTGATTTCGTTCTCATTTTTTATACTTCTTGTAGTGCAGTAAATTCATATATTATATTAATTCATGGAATATATATGTACATTAAATTCATTTTTATCTTGAAATATTTCTAAAGTTTTTTTTTTTGTTTCTGAAATGCAACCATGCGTCCGCGAAATTCCATACTGCCATGGATTTCAACTCTGAAAAATTCACCTCCATGGAGAACTTTCACCACAGTGAGAATACTGTCTATACTGTGGTTAACCACTGAACAGAAATAAACGACAGCACTTCATTGATCAGTGCGCTCACACCACACAAGCGAAGCAAGTAAAGAGCGTAATAATCTGTGTGAATTTGGTTCTCAATTTTACGGACAATTGTCCCACTAAATGCGTACGGCTGCATTAGAAGCAATGGCAGCGCCTGCAGCAGCAGCGAAAGAGCGAGTGCCAGAAGCACTCAACAAGTCAAAGTTAGTGTTATTGTTGCAAAAACAAGTTTTGGGATCAATGAGCGCATTCAATGGAGAGCCGTCACTATTAGGAACAACACTAGCAAATACGGCTGTTTTGGTCAATATCTCAGGATTCCACAAATTTTTTTTTACTTTTTCTTTTTTAAAAACCTTTTCCGGGCAAAAACAAATACAACAAAAAAAATTAGTGAAATCGGTCCATCCGTTCAGGCGTGATATGATCACCAAGGGAAATGGGCATTCATTCTTATATATGGGTGTTTCCAGCGTTACGGACGTTCCATGCTGGCACACTATTTTAAGCAGGGCTGGCCACCGGTTCAGTACCGAACCGGTTTTTGAACCGAACCACAGCCATTTTTCAGTCTTTGTACCGAACCATTTTTTTTGGAGATGTATGAACCGAACCGAAAAGCCCAAAAAAGTGGTTCGGTTCGGTTCAAAATTGGAATTAATTTCAAAGAGTTTCAACTTATATGCCTAAAACATAAATTTTCCTAAAAATGGCACTCACTTGTATTTCGATTAAGATTTAATTTTAGAAGGCTGAAAGGTAGAAGCATACGCAGAAAAACACTTGGCGTTCAATTCCTGCCAACAAAACATACAAAACTGAAAGTCCATGGCGTTGCCAGCAACTTTGATTATTCAAGGGAAAAGAAAAGATAATGTTTTATTCGTGAAAAGATGCAAAAAAAAATAATGTATGAAAAATCATCTTACTTTACCCAATAGGAAAACTTTAGTGGACGTCAGGGGCGTCGCGAAGGTCCCGATCGTGGGGGGTGAATCTTACTGATATGCCGACTGATCTCGAAAATTTGCGGACATTTTTTATAGGTATAATAATGGATTTAAAAAAAATAAATAGGTGAAATACACTTGTGAAAATGCGCAATATGTTACCGAATGAATTAAAAATTACAGTGTTTGTTTACTCTTTCTTTATTTTCGTCGTATATAATGTTTTACAAAGTTAAATACATACTAAAAAGATACCCTTTTCACAAAAATCAAAATAATTTTACAAAGAAATATTTTTTTGAGAAAAATTGAAGAATTAAATTCAAATTTTGACTCTGCGATGTTTTAGTAAGGTCCATTTTTGAACAACTTCACAAAGGTCAATTTCATCTACTTTATCTTTTGAAGAGAAGAGCAACATCAACGAATTTAAACGATCATCTCCCATTGTTGTGCGCAAACTATTTGCAATTTACTGAAGGAACGTTCACGCGATACTGACGTGACAGGAGCAGTCAAAATATAACGAACCAGTTTATATGCTAAGGGAGTAACTCGTTTTAACTTGAATGCTACCGTGGAAATATCTTCGACTGATTTACAACTTTGACATGAGTCAAACAAAATTTGTAACTCACAAAGCAAACATTCTGTCTGTCTAGTGGAATTCTAAACATTTCCTGAATGGGTTTGAAAGTTGACAAACTTTCTTGTAACTTTTCTTGGATGCAACTTGTAAAAACTTGAAGAACAATTTTGAATTCTTTTCAATAAAATGTTTCAAAATCGAAAATTGTAACAGATTCCGGATTTTCGTCAATTTTTTTTGGCACTCGTCGCGTTCTGTGATGCTTTGAAAAGTCGTTTTCGGGGCTTATCTCCCACTTCCGAGCAAAGGAAACCGAGCTCGCAATCAAATCGTTTATTTGAATATCATCGTTCATTTGCTGCAATGACTCTGATGTGCTTTGAATCAACAATAAAGCATCGATGATGTTAAATTCTTCAGCTTCCAAATTTTCTGTCAAATTTTTAACTTTGAACATTATATTTTTGCAAAAAAATAAAGAGCTTTTAAAATCGAAGTCCAAAATTTTTTTAACAAGCCTGAAGCTTGTCTACGTGAATTGCTGTGAAAATTTTCGGAATCTTTCTTTATAGTTTCAAGAGCATGAATGATGCCTTCGAAAGAAATCCATACAGCTTTGACTGTTTCTGCCCGAGCAGTCCATCGTGTTTTTGACAAATTCTTCAACTGCAATGAATTTTCAATATTACCTAACTCTTCACGCAAACTCAAGAAACGTTTCGTACTTCCAGAAAAAAAAACATACAAAGCTTCTAAAAAATTAAAAAATTCTTTAATCAAACAGCTTGCATTGCATGAAGCTTCAACAAATATGTTGATTCTATGAGCATGACATGGAATATAGGGAATACGTCCCTGCAGCGAAACCAACTAGTTGAAAACTACTTTACAACTAGTTGGTGCACCGGGCCCAACTAGTCAGTGTTCTGTCTTTTTTCCATATAAGCAACTGGTATTTTTTACGTGTTGATGTCCTACGAGATGTCAATTGTCAGATTTCGACCAGAATATACCAGTTATCTACTAGTCAGGAAATACCAGTTTCATACTAATTGTAAAATACTAGTTCCATACTAGTTCAACCTGGACTAGTATAATTTCCATAAAATAAACGACTAGTCCAAAAAGGACTAATATAAAATATACTAGTCCCATACCAGTCCAAAAAGCATTCAACCTTTACTAGTATGATTTCAACCAGAATTTTCCTGGCTTACCCTTTATTTTATCCCCCGACTTTATTTTCATGTTTATTCTTAAGAAAGCAGCGGTTATTTGTATTTACCCTATCACGAAAAAGCATCTATGAATTATAAGAGAAAACGAAACGAATGAATTTTGTATTTTTCAACTGGTATAATTTCATCCAGAAAAATCTAGTTATATACTAGTATGGAATGTATATTTCCTGACTAGTATGGGTTCAGCCAGAAAATTCTAGTTTTATACTAGTATGAAATGGATATTTCCTGACTAGTATGAGTTCTACCAGAAAATTCTAGTTTTATACTAGTATGAAATGGATATTTCCTGACTAGTATGAGTTCTACCAGAAAATTCTAGTTGTATACTAGTATGAAATGGATATTTCCTGACTAGTATGAGTTCTACCAGAAAATTCTAGTTGTATACTGGTATGAAATGGATATTTCCTGACTAGTATGAGTTCTACCATAAAATTCTAGTTGTATACTAGTATGAAGTGGATATTTCCTGACTAGTATGAGTTCCGATAGAAAATTATAGTTGTATACTAGTAATTTTCTGACTAGTTTGTGGTTTCGCTGCAGGGGTTTTTCACATTTTTCCGCTAATTTTTGCTGCGTGCCTTTAAACTTTCCAGACATGTTTTTTGCACAATCATAAGATTGGAAAACAATGTTTTTTATGGAAATTCCCATCGACTGAAGAGCTGTTACAATTTTTCCAGCCAGCTCTTCTCCTGATTTTTTAGTCAGGACGATATCCATCTTCAAAAGCCGTTCAACAGGTACAATTCCTTCATTTGTTTGATGCGCATACCGAATATTTACAGCTAATCGATCTTGATGTGACAGGTCTGGAGTAGTATCAGCCATTATAGAAAATATTCCCGCTTGGTTAACTTCGCTGACGATGGTCTTTTCAGTTTTATTCCCTAATAAATCGATGAATTCATTTTGAGTCACGGGACTGAGGTATGTAACATGATATGGTCTTTCGGAGATTTCGTCCAACCATTTTTTAACCAGAGGACAATGCCGGGCAATTAAATGAACAATCTGTCGAAAATTTCCATCATTGTTTACTGGTGAATCTTTGTGACCACGTAAAGCGAGACCTTGCCTTCCCAGAGTCCTCGCAACATCGAATAAAACCCTTGAATGATACTATTTTTCTTGTACTTCTTTAATCTTGTTGTCCCTGATGGATCTATCTATTAATATATCAACATGGGCCCCTTCGTTGATAAAATTGGAGTAATCATATAGAGCTGCCTTGTGAGATTCGGAAGTGAAGTGCTGAAGTAGTTTGCCTATTTTCTCTCGAACACGACTCTTCATTTTATGCCGCTCGCGGACTCCTACTGATACCCATTCTGAACTAGCGAAACATCTTCCTGGCCCTTCAGAAAATAAAATGCAAGCAAGACAAAAAACTGTATCTTTATGGGGACTATATTCCAAACAAGAAAATTCTCCATACCAAGCTGGATTAAATCGACGTTGTTTGTTCGTGGGAATATTTGTATCGATCGGATAAATGTCAAGTTTCGGTTGATACGGACCGAGGGAACACAAATATTTACGTTCATTACTGGATGATATTTTATTTCGTCGACCGGGGCCATGATCGATTAGAACGTCATTCCCAATAGCCATATTGAAATTGGTAGACGACAGTTTTTCGTATTCTTTTTTAGCAAATAACAATAGCTCACCACTTTCTCGGTGAATGTTTGTTAAACAGTCGATCACATCGACGAACAATGCTTTTAAATTCGGCACTGCCTCGTTTTTTACTCTATCTAAAACGTCATTCGCTCGTTCGAAATTCTTCAGGAATTCAGCAACCTTGCCAGAAATTTCAAAAATACCGACTACATATGAGCCGTTCAGTGCACACAGTGACTAAGTCCATTCGAGTTGAAGTTGAGAAATCCGTTGATTTAATTTACATTGCATTTTAAAATTCCCTGTGTAATTGAAACTAAAATATTAGATGTAGGATGCATAAACACGGATATAGCTTACATTTGACAGTATATTTTGTATTTTTTTTGGTGTTGTTGCGAGCTACAAGGAGCCAGATATTGGCTGCATTAAATCATGGAGTTAATCAGAATGGCTGCTGAAAAAAATTAAAATTTTTTTTCAGCCAAAAAAAATTTTTAGTTAAATGGTGTTAATACTTGTTGTTCGGTATAGTTACTAAAATCACGTGAAGATATGACTATAACAAGTGCTGCGACACTTAAATCTCAGATTTTGAAAAAAGTGGACTTAGTCACTGTGTGCACTGAAAGGCTTATATAAGAAATTTACTCAAAAATGCCGACTACATATAAGAAATTTAGTAAAAAATGCCGACTACTCAAAAATGCCGACTGCATGTAAGAAATTTAGTCAAAACTGCCGACTACATATAAGAAATTTAGTCAAAAATGCCGACTGCATGTAAGAAATTTAGTCAAAAATGCCGACTACATATAAGAAATTTGGTCAAAAATGCCGACTACTCAAAAATGCCGACTTCATGTAAGAAATTTAGTCAAAGTGCCGACTACATATAAGAAAATACCGACTTCAAAAAAACGTAGGGGGTGTGCCACCCCCACTCGCGACGCCCCTGGTGGACGTCATTAATTGCTTCAATAATATAAAACACCTTTCTCCACACCCAGACGTTTTAAAATTCAGGAAAACATATTTAGAGAAAGAATTAAATTGCTGAGATTGTACTTGCTATTCCTGCCACACAAGTGTCGGTGGAAAGAGCATTTTCAACTTTAAAATTTATTTCATAGGACTTGAGGGCAAGTATAGACAAAGACTTGTTAGAAGACATTCTTTTGATAAACATAAATACGAAATAACCAAATGATGTATTTTTGATCAAAATTATGACTTCTAACTAGTCTTCGTCTATACCCAGCCAGCAGATCAACGTACGTTTTAACGATCGTATATTTTTCCATCGTTTTTCGTATCCGAAAACGGCCCGGAAATTATAATGCTGGATTTACTGTTGTTTCGTTTTTGCACAATTTTCCTTATCCAAAAACGGTCCGGAAACTATACTGATAAAAACAGTGATCCCAAAAACATCAAAAAATTATCCCAAAATATCGTATCAGAAAACGTGAAAAAAACACAAAAAATCAAGATAAAATGCGTCGGTTTAAGGAAAATTTTTTGTACTTTTACAGACATTTACTGGGAAAAAGGATAGGGAGCATGAAAACGGAAAAATATACAGTTTTGCCAGATTTTTTTTTCATTTCCAGATGCGTTTACGGAAATTTTGCTGGCTGGGTATATGTATCCCTGCAGCGAAAGCAACTAGTTGAAAACTACTTTACAACTAGTTGGTGCACCCGGCCCAACTAGTCAGTGTTCTGTCTTTTTTCCATATAAGCAACTGGTATTTTTTACGTGTTGATGTCCTATGAGATGTCAATTGTCAGATTTCGACCAGAATATACCAGTTATCTACTAGTCAGGAAATACCAGTTTCATACTAGTTGTAAAATACCAGTTCC
This sequence comes from Campiglossa producta, assembly GCA_964058755.1. Taxonomy (NCBI): domain Eukaryota; kingdom Metazoa; phylum Arthropoda; class Insecta; order Diptera; family Tephritidae; genus Campiglossa; species Campiglossa producta. The sequence goes on along the minus strand of CAXKVI010000006.1, from coordinate 13,182,723 downwards.
ATACTAGTTTAACCTGGACTAGTATAATTTCCATAATATGAACTAGTCTACATACTAGTCCAAAAAGACTAGTGTGAAATATACTAGTCCTATACTAGTCATAAAAGCATTGAACCTGGACTAGTATGATTTCAACCAGAATTTCCATGGCTTACCCTTTATTTTATCCCTCGACTTTGTTTTCATGTTTATTCTTAAGAAAGCAGCGGCTATTTGTATTTACCCTATCACGAAAAAGCATCTATGAATTATAAGAGAAAACGAAACGAATGAATTTTGTATTTTTCAACTGGTATAATTTCATCCAGGCTAGTATGGGTAAAGCCAGAAATTTCTAGTTGTATACTGGCATGAAATTGATATTTCCTGACTAGTATGAGTTCTGCCAGAAAGTTATAGTTGTATACTAGTATGAAATGGATATTTCCTAGTATGAATTCAGACAGAAAATTCTAGTTGTATTCTGGTATGAAATGGATATTTCCTGACTAGTACGAATTCAGCCAGAAAATTCTAGTTGTATACTGGTATGAAATGGATATTTCTTAACTAGTACGAATTCAGCCAGAAAATTCTAGTTGTATACTAGTATTTTTCTGACTAGTTTGAGGTTTCGCTGCAGGGTATGTTTCTTTACATAACAATAATTTTCAGTATTGTATTGCTATTATAACTTTTTGCCGATATATTAATAAATATTATCTATAAATCGACCTATCCTAATAGAAAAGACGTATCTCAAACAATTTTTTATAAAAGACGTATTTCGTCGATTTTGTTAAAAAGGCCGTATTTCAAATTTTTATATAAAGGACGTATCTTGGTGATGTTATTAATAAGGTCGTATCTCAGGAGCGCGCTTAAAACGGTTGTAACTAGAAAAATTAGATTTTTACAGGAGGACTTGAATCTAAAAACTTGATTAATTTTCAAAAAAGAATGTGCTAAGAGTTAATTTTACTTCTACATACATATATAAAAGTTAATGCCTATTTCCATTGTTTACCGGATGTGGCCTGAACGGATGGAGATTTTGACCAAAAGGTGGATCAGGCTGACCCAGAATGTCTATAGGATATGGCTATCAAATGAAAGGTGTTGATGAGAGCTTCCGCAAGGAGCGGATTTTAGGTTTCCTACCGTGTTTTTTATGGTCAGTTGATTACTTTTATGAGAGATAAAATTAGGAAAATTTTGCGGAATCCTAAGATATCGTCTGAAGCTTTTCGGGAGATATCGATATAAATCTTAATTCCGTCTTGAAATGTCTTTCGTATCAACGCGATGGCTGACCAAACGGCTAAACAAATCTCCGTTCTGTAAAAGGAACATTTTGGTAATTTTTCTGTGGAAGATTAATTCTAAAAAACCTCGAGGCTCGGAGTTATGGTTCAAAAAGTGATCCGGGGTTTCCCGGTATATCTCTGTCCGATATGGGTATGGAATGAAAGGTCTTTATGAGAGTAATAGCAGCGAACAATTTCCGTGCTCATATGTCAACCCGTTTTCAAGATATTGACCAAAACGTCGACCACGGGACTAAAGACCACTCCTTCCAAAAGCCCTCAACAACACTTTTCATTTGATACCCATATAATACAAACACCTTCTGGCGCCACATCGAGTTTACATCGGGTTTCAAGACTTTTACCACCTGGGGATCATAAATATAATACTTCTATATTGCTAGTACAATATACTCGCAATGAGTTTTCAGCTCACCATCAAAGGGACAGAGCATATACATTTTTTTAATTGCGGAAGTTTTGGTCAAAAAACCTTATATCTGAACAATCGGTTGCATGGGGGCTATATGTTACATTTGCCCGATCTTGTTGATTTTCACTATATACAGTACATCAATAAAAAGTACTCGAGTTGCAAAATTTTACGTTCCTAACTTTTTAATTGCAGAAGTTTTGGTCAAAAAACCTTATATCTGAACAATCGGTTGTATGGGGGCTATATGTTACATTTGCCCGATCTTGTTGATTTTCACTACATACACTACATAAATAAAAAGTACTCGAGCTGCAAAATTTTACGTTTCTAGCTTTTTAATTGCGGAAGTTTTGGCCGCAATCGGTTGTATGGGGGCTATATGTTGTACTGGTCCGATCTTGCCAGTTGCGACAAATGATTCCTATATTACAAAATGGTGGCCACATACAAAATTTCAGCCAGATATCTCAAAAATTGAGGGACTAGTTTGCGTTCAAACAGACAGACGGACATGGCTAAATCAACTCAGCTTGTCATCCTGGTCATTTCGGTATACTTATTGATGGGTCCATCTCTTCTTCTTCTCATACTTACAAACATCGAACCAAAGTTATAATACCATTTCATGTTCATGAAAGGTATAAAAACGCGTGCAATTATCATTGCTTGAAAAAACTCTCAAAAATTATACGAAAATTTACTTTGAAAAAAATTTAAATTGGTTTAGGAGATCCATCACCAGAGACCCTTAGTATAAAAATAACTAAACGAAATGTTGGGGTATTAGAAGCTAAAGGTCAGGAAAAATTAGAAGCTAAAGGTCAGGAGAAACATGGCCGTTTTTGAGCCTAAAAAACACGATTTTTGAAAACTTACAAATTTCGAGATAATAATTTAGCTATAAGGAGCAAGTTTTTTTGGCCAATGGATGGGTTAGTTTCTTCTAGGATATGTACCCTTAATTTCTTAAAAAAATTTAGTGGCTACTTAAAACAGAGCCAGCTAAAACTGACAAAAAAGGATAAAAATTACGTATTTTTAGTACCAGGTTTCTCTAACCAGGTAGTCCCTATATGATTTATTATTTACTTTTGAAGAAACTACTCCCTTTTACCTTTAAAATGCTGTATCGCATGTAAGGATATCTCTAATAGAAACATTTGTACAGCAATATTAGGGTAAGCCTAAAAAATGACGTTTTTCAAACTTTGAAATTCGAGCATTCCGAAACGAGTGGTTATAAAAATTAAATGTGTGTAAATTTCATCCTTGAGAACCCTAAAGAAGTGTTCCTCAAAGTTTGAGCGGAATCCTCGACTAGCCAGCTTTTTGAATTAGACGTTTTCATATGGAATGTCTCCAACATAAACTAGGCAACTTAATAAACCATCTCCAACGGCTTACATTGGTGTTGCCTTTAAAAAATCTTAGAATGAAGCATACTTCTCCACATACAAAATTTCATCCAAAATGATCAATACACGATTTCATCCGATATTTTTGTGAGGCAGTATTATGTGAAAAAGCCTTTTCCCGAATACTTAAATTTGTATAAACTTTCATAAATGTCATTTTACAAACAAACTTTCTACTTACCTGGGGGGTCACTCTGTATTGCGATTCGAAATTCAATGCGATTCGAAAGTGAAATGCGATGCGATTGGCAAATGGTACTCTGTATTGCTATAGCATTGCTAACAGTGCTGCGTTCTGCGGCTTTTGGTTATTTTCTTGCTTGGGTTGGCATCACTGTTGTAAAACTAACCGCAAGTTGACAATTTTCATTGCATACTTCAAGTGAAGGCTCTTGTCCTATGCTTTTACCCATTCCATTTCTTTTAATTTGGCGCCTAACTGTATGCTATGCTGCAAACACTTGTACTTGCAAAAGATATTTGTACCTATATATATACCTTTTATGTGTATTGAAATATGTGTGCATGCGTGTGCATATGCAAAATCACGTCTGTATAAACATAATTTTATTAGTTTAATTGAAGTTTTCTTACAAATTTTTGGTAATTATTTTGTAATTTAAAAGTTAAACAAAATATTTTTCAAAAAAAAAAATATTTTTTTTATTAATTTTGCGAAATAAGCGCCAAAATAAACATGTTTTTCGATAAGGAAGGTAAGTATACTAATAGCTCTACAATAATTTACAAGAATATGTTTAAAAATTTATATTTATTCAAAATTGTTTAGCGGTGCGATAGCGGTTCGACTGCGTTTTGTTGTAGGAAGACAAATCCGAATGTACAAAGCAATTGACATTTCACTTTCGCGATACAGAGTGTACGCGATTCGAGAGGGAAAAAATGAATGCGAAAAGGGAAAAAACAAATCCGAAAATGTCAATTTCCGTTGCGATAGTTGAGTTACAGAGTGTCGCTAAGGCAAATGCGAAAAAATTTTCTTTCGCATCGCAATACAGAGTGACCCCCCTGATTCACTGCGCCTTCACGTGGCTACCTTTTTATTAAGCAACAGGACTCTTTAAACTATCGGTTAAGTTTAGCTGTTACACTTATCAAAGTCACAAGTTTCTTACAAACAAAAAGTATCTTTGATTTGTTTCAGGATTCAAATCACAAATAAAAATTATCTTTGAATTAGTTGAAAGTTCAAATCACAAATAGAAATTATCTTTGAATTGGTTGAAAGTTCAAATCACAAATAAAATTATCTTTGAATTGATTGAACGTTCAAATCATAAAAAAAATTATCTTTGGATTGGTTGAAATTCAAATCACAAATAAAAGTTATCTTTGAATTGGTTGAAATTCAAATAACAAATAAAAATTAACTTTGAATTGATTTAGATTCAAATCACAAATAAAAAGTATCCTTGAATTGGTTCAAAGTTCAAATCACAAATAAAAAGTATCTTTGAATTGAAAGTGGATTTGAAATCCAAAATTAATTGAAATCACGCAGCCCTGCGAAGGGAAATGGGCATTCATTTTTATATATATAGATAAGGCAAGCACCTCTATGAACAAAGCGTTTGTATAAAATGTTTCTCTTGGGTTCAGATGAATCTAAAATCCACTCTTACGGACACACTCATCAGCACCTTTCATTTGGATATGAACATATTCTTGGGTCAGCGCTGGTCCACCTAATGGTCAATATTTTGGAAACGGGTTCACAGATGAACCTGAAAACTGCTCCGTGTGAAAACTCTCATCAATACCTTTTATTTGACACCCATATCGTAAAAAAAAATTCTGGGTCAACCCTCCACATATCTCAGGATTCCAAAATTTTTTTTAACTTTTTCTTTTTTAAAAACCTTCTCCGGGCAAAAACAAATACAACAAAAAAAATTAGTGAAATCGGTCCATCCGTTCAGGCGAGATGTGATCACCAAGGGAAATGGGCATTCATTTTTAAAATGTTTTTATTAGGTCGCTTTCGTCGTTCTTGTGCCCGGATTTTTGCATTCGATTTTGAACCAACTTCCTGTTGCGCTAGGGTCTTGAAATTTTCACCACAGTTCAGGTCGCGGTGACAATGCAATATTATGAAAAAAAAATTCCGATAGGTGGCACGTGGGTCGCTATATTTTCAAAAATCGCATTTATGGTCCGATTTGGCTGAAATTCGGAACATGTACTACTACTATGAAAATAAATATTTTCCTTAAAAAAATTCCGCTAGGTGGAGCTGAGATCGGGGTAATAAAAACTGAAAGTCCTAATTATGGACCGATTTAGCTAATATTTAGCGTGTGTATTACTTAATCAATTTCCAAATGTTCAAAAAAAAATTGGACCCGCTAGGTGGCGCGTGAGGCGCTCTATTTAAGAAATGCGAAGGTCTGTTTTCGGTGTCGATTAATTCGTTTTTTCAACGAACTTCCCGTTGAGGTAGAATTCCGATAGGTGGCGCACGGGTAGAGATATTTGAAAAGTTTCATTTCCAGAGATTTTGCTTTGGATTTTGTACTAACTTCCGGTTGAGCTGGGGTTTTGAAATTTTCACCATCGTTTAGGTTTCGCTGACAATGCATTACGAAAAAAAAAAACAATCCAAAATATTGCTTTAATTGCAAAAGTCTCATTTATCGGTCTATCTTCCTTGCTGCTATCTGAGTATTTCGTACACATGCTATAATGCGCATGCTATAATGCGTTTTCAGCGCCATCTGCATATAAATAGCATCGAAATTTCAAATATTTGGATTTCACTTACATACATTTAGGCGCAGTCATGATGTATTTTATATTGCTTAAAAATGAGTAATTTTATTCATGTAAACATAGAAACACCGCGTAAAGCGTGTAAACGTAGAAAATTACCGAATGCGTAAATGGCATTGTCAAAATTTTTATGGAACGAAGTTTACACAAATTCGGTAAAGTTCCGCGAGGAGTTTAGTGTGTAAACACCAGACGAACTTGCGAGGCAGGGCACGACCAAGCAGGTTCTTCGCTATAAAGAGCGCTTAGGTATGCCGTTTGCCACATGCAAGCTTATGCTGAAGGAATACACACTCCGCCAAGCCAACGAAAGATGGCTGCAATCTCCAGGATGCCGGATATCCAAAGAAACCTGGCCGAAATGGGATCATAAAAGATCAAGACAAATTTATGCCCTAAGGAGAAGAGAAATCTCCATATTAATAGGCGTATTAACTGGGCACTGCCTCATTGGTAGGCACGCAGAAAGACTTGGTGTGCCCTACCGACGATGCTGTAGGAGTTGTAAGGATGATGAGGAGGAGGAAACGGTGGAGCACCTCATCTGCAACTGACCGGCTTTAAGTGGCGCGAGAATGCGCTTTTCGGGAGTTCCCTTCCTGGTCAGTCTACCCCAGGTCACGGAGCTGGACATAAAGGACCTGATGGCCTTCATCAAGTTATCTAAATGGTTCGAGGAGGAGTAACGGTGTCGATATAGGAAAGTCAGTCCCGGGATTCTGCTATGTGGAGAATTCCGTTAATACCGGGATTTCCCATATGGCAGGGTCCCGGAACTGACTTTCCTAGTGTTGGTGGTATCACAACGGGCCTTTTAATACTGGCCTAGGTGTGCCTCTGCGGCAGCCACTTGAACCTAACCTAATTCGATGACGCTGTTCGACATGCAGTTTTTCAAAGCAGTCAATGCACACTAGACAAAAATAGAAGAATATGCTAAAAAATGGGTCAAAAATTAAATTAATGGGAATTTCAAAATAAAAAGTATTCATATAAATGTATGTATAGCGTTCATCTAACTGAGCTGTTAAATGTATACATTTACGCTTTCGTTAATATCCAAGACTCACAACTAAAAAGTATAAAATAAAAAATAGAATAAAAAAATATTTTGAATTTAAAATATTTTTAAAATGATCTAAAAACTGGAAAATTGCTTCCCCTCTGTCTACATAGATTCTTCACCACGTAAAGCTTATCCGGAACATTTGTGAGTGGGAATTCCTATAGGTATTAAATAGTACTTGGAGTTTGAAATGTATAAAAACCTTTGGCGCTTGCTATATCGTGAAAAGATGTTTTTTTTTAGGAAAGCTCATATCGGAAATAAGATAATTAGAAATTAATGCGAACCATCTCTAGCGCCAATGTTTTTATACATTTCAAACTCCAAGTACTATTTAATACCTATAGGAATTCCCACTCACAAATGTTCCGGATAAGCTTTAAGTGGTGAAGAATCTAAGTAGACAGAGGGGAAGTTATTTTCCAGTTTTTAGATCATTTTAAAAACATTTTAAATTAAAAATATTTTTTTATTCTATTTTTTATTATATACTAGCTGACCCCGCAGGCGTTGCCCTGCGTAAAATTGTGTCTTTGAAATCAAATTTTCTATAACCGATAGTTTGGTAATCCGCGGACATTTTTTACCAAAAAATATATATTTTTAAAAGCATCAGAATAATTTTTACCATCGATCGAAAATCCATTTTTTTTCTTTTTTTCACAATTTCCACTACACCTGACTCTATTAAAATTTGTGAAATTTTTAAATAAGCGTTTGAAAATAATGTTCTCATTAAAATTGAATAACTAACTGTCAAAAGCTGTCATAAGTTAATGCACACACCGCCATCTTCTGGCAATACAGGAACCAGCATTTTAAGTTACAGTGCGTTCGCAATGCAATTAGAGCCACTTTTATGTAAATCAGCTCTTAATTTGTAAAAACTTCTTTCGTAGTGGAGTGGCATTATATTGATAAAGCGAAATTAAATTAAAATTGGTCCATTGAGCGAGAATACTTAAAAATTGTGAATAGGTTCGTTGCTGGATAACCATCACAACGTAACGCAAACATAAACGTCATTGATCATCAAGAACGCTTTATATAAAATAACAAAAATTCGCACCATACAAAATGTATGGGAATTTTATTTTTTTTTTTTTGGAATTTTTTTTGGATATTCTTCGATTCTGGCCAGAGAACAATCTGAATTGGTGTCCATCATCCAAATCGGTGCAGGCGTTCTTGAGTTATAAGTGTTTGTACTAACGCCACTTTTATATATATAGATAACAAAAATTCGCACCATACAAAATGTATGGGACATTTTTTTTTTTTGGGAATTTTTCGGGAATTTTTTTGGATATTCTTCGATTCTGGCCAGAGAACAATCTGAATTGGTGTCCATCATCCAAATCGGTGCAGGCGTTCTTGAGTTATAAGTGTTTGTACTAACGGTACTTTCTTTTATATATATAGATAACAAAAATTCATACCATACAAAATGTATGGGAAAATTTTTTTTTTTTTTTTGGGAATTTTTCGGGAATTTTTTTGGATATTCTCCTATTCTGGCCAAAGAGCAATCTGAATTGGTGTCCATCATCCAAATCGGTGCAGGCGTTCTTGAGTTATAAGTGTTTGAACTAACATCACTTTCTTTTATATATATAGATAACAAAAATTCATACCATACAAAATGTATGGGAAAAATTTTTTTTTTTTTTTTTTGGGAATTTTTCGGGAATTTTTTTGGATATTCTTCGATTCTGGCCAGAGAACAATCTGAATTGGTGTCCATCATCCAAATTGGTGCAGGCGTTCTTGAGTTATAAGTGTTTGTACTAACGGTACTTTCTTTTATATATATAGATAACAAAAATTCATACCATACAAAATGTATGGGAAATTTTTTTTTTTTTTTTTTGGGAATTTTTGGGGAATTTTTTTGGATATTCTCCTATTCTGGCCAAAGAGCAATCTGAATTGGTGTCCATCATCCAAATCGGTGCAGGCGTTCTTGAGTTATAAGTGTTTGAACTAACATCACTTTCTTTTATATATATAGATATAGATGAAGTGTTTAAAACATATTTTAGGTGGTTTATGTGTGTTATTAGTTAGTTTGGAAAATGGTGTTCAAGTGAATGATATTTTTTGAACATATAATATGGAGTTGCATTTACTACTTAACTATACCATTTTTTTTTTTTCGAAAGGACTTCAAGCTTTAAACTTATGCAGGATAATCCAAAATCTAATATTTTGGTATCAAGCGCCATGTATGGGTATTTTATTTAATTAGGCGGGTCGATTTCAAAATCGCCCAAGAGACAAGAAAAATCGTATTTTACGGATCAAAATAAGATACTTTGCCGCAGAAAGCATACACCTACAACGAGCTCGTGACATCAGAGCGACGTTGTACTTTCGAATTTGAGCGTCAAAGTTTGAAAAATTCTACGTTGACCCATTTAGAGTGTCCCAATCGAGTTCAGAATGTGCCACTGGCATGGGGGCTATCCATAGCCTAAGGGGGTTTCAGGGTGTTCCACTAGTATGGGTGGGTCGGTCATACATTTGGAGTCGTTGGGACTTTCTAAATGGGTCAACGTAACATTTTTCACACTTTGAAGCTCAAAGTGAAAACTCAAAAGTCCGCACTTCAGAATTCTTTTTAGAGGTATTCTTCCTATGGCAAAGAATTTTATTTTGATCCGTAAAATCAGGGTGGGGAAAAATTCGATCGCGAATTCTCAATCATATGGTTTTCTCACCCTTTCTCATTTTGCGCTCTTAACATATCGCGAGAAACGCGAAGGCAAACGAGCGGTAGTTAAAACAATAACTGCATTATTTCATTGCTAGGAGATTGTAAACAAACGATTTTTCATACCAGCAGCCTTGCTACCAGCGATCGCGTTTGTATGCTCGCTCGTTGCCAATGTATATACATAAAATAATTGCATACACTAGTTAAGAAACGAAAAATGTTTTCGATGTTTTAAACAACGCTCGTTTGCCTTTGCATTTCTCGCGATAAGTTAGGACTACAAATTGAGAAGATTGAATTTTTGAGCAATCGCGATCGTTCTTCTTACTCCTAAACCTACACCATTACTCCTCCTCGAATCACTTAGATGACTTTATGAAGGTCATCAAGTCCTTTATGTCCAGTTCCGCGATCTGGCTTAGGCTATCCAGGAAGGGAACTCCTAAAAAGCGCGTTCTCGCCCCGCTTAAAGCCAGGCAGTTGCAGATAAGGGTCTTCACCGTTTCCTCTTCCTCATCATCTTTGCAGCTCCTACAGCATCGTCGGCAGGGCACACCTAGCCCTTCTGCGTGCCTACCAATAAGGCAGTGCCCAGTTAGAACACCTATTAATAAAGCAATTTCTCTCCTTCTTAGGGCGTGAATGCCCCGATAGCGCGTTGACTTATCCAATTCGCGGCATCCAAGATAGCTGAGACTTCAGCCTGGAAGAAGCTGCAGTGATCAGGTATTTGAGAGCGCCGTGGTGTATGTCGTTACCAGATCCTCCAGCTCCTCAACCGTGAGGAGGCTTGTGGCGGTAGTACTGGTAGGTCTCTGGCTAAAATTTCATTATGTAGCTGCCAGTTGGTAAGCGTGGATCGCGTTTCATAATAGGTTGCTCTACACGAAAGTCCAACACTATTTCTATATATCGGTGGTCGGAGAATGAGTGTTCTTCAAGAACAAGCCATTTGCTGACCCACTCATAAGCGCCTTCACTACAAATAGTGAGATCTATGACCTCAAACTACCAGGTTGGTTGTTAATAGGTAGTCAAACAGAGACTCGCCCCTGGCATTGATATCGGAGCTTCCCAATTGGACGTGATGAGCATTAGCATTAGCTCCTATAATAAGATGAAAAAAACCAATGGCGGCGATATACCAACAGGTTATCATAACCTCTAACGAGATTTTAGCCGAGCTTTTCTTTCCAACTTGTGGTGTGTTGCTTTTGAGTTTTCCTACAAGTTGGCGGGACCTACAGTTTTTTGCAAAGCAAATGCATTTTTTGCTGAGAAGCTTCTCATGGCAGAAATCATCATCATCATTTATTGGCGCTTAACCGCCTAAGCGATTTTGGCCGTTTCGTATCAAAGCACGCCAGTCATTCCTTTTTAGCGATAACGGACGCCAATTGGAAACCCCAAGGGAGTTCAAGTCATCCTCCACCTGTTGTTTCCATCTCAGTCGAGGCCTCCCCCTTCCTCTGCTGCCGAATTCAGGCGACGATAGGAAAACCTTCTGTGCTGGAGCTTCTTTGTCCATTCGCATAACATGGCCCAGCCAGCGGAGTCTTTGGGCTTTAATTCGCTGGACTATGGTCAGATCTGCGTAGAGCTCGCACAGCTCATCGTTAAATTTCCTTCTATACTCGCCGTTGGCATCACGGGAAGGACCATAAATCTTCCGGAGAACTTTTCTTTCAAATACTCCAAGGGCCATCTCATCTTCTCTTGACATTGTCCATGAATCTGAGCCATACATCAGGACAGGTATGATGAGAGACTTATAGAGCGTGATCTTTGTTCTTCGAGAGAGGACTTTACTTCTCAATTGCCTACTCAGTCCAAAGTAACACTTGTTGGCAAGAGTGATTCTCCGCTGGATTTCTAGACTGATATTATTTTCGGTGTTGATACTGGTTCCCAAATAGACGAAGTCCCTCACAGTTTCAAATTTGTAACTATCAACAGTGACATGGCTGCCAAGGCGCAGGTGCGCCGATTCTTTCTTTGATGACAGCAAATACTTCATCTTGTCCTCGTTCACGGCAAGACCCACTTTTTTCGCTTCCTTATCCAGTCCAGAGAAGGCAGCGCTTACGGCGCGGTTGTTAAGGCCAATGATATCAATATCATCGGCATACGCCAGCAATTGCACGCTCTTGTAAAAGATTGTACCATTGCGGTTTAGCTCTGCTGCTCGAATTATCTTCTCCAGCATCAGATTGAAGAAATCGCACGAAAGGGAGTCGCCCTGTCTGAAGCCTCGTTTGGTTTCAAATGGCTCAGAGCGGTCCTTCCCGATTCTGACGGAGCTGTTGGTATTGCTCAACGTCATTTGACAAAGCCGTATAAGCTTTGCAGGGAAGTCAAATTCAGACATGGCGGCATACAGGCAACTCATTTTTACGCTGTCAAAAGCGGCTTTAAAATCGACAAAGAGATGGTGAGTGTCGATTCTCTTATCATGGGTCTTCTCCAGGATTTGGCGTATCGTGAAAATCTGGTCGATGGTAGACTTACCAGGTCTAAAGCCACACTGATAAGGTCCAATCAGATTGTCTACGATGGGCTTCAGCCTTTCACACAACACGCTAGAAAGAACCTTATATGCGATATTAAGAAGACTAATTCCGCGGTAGTTGGTGCGGTTAGCGGGATCGCCTTTCTTGTGGATTGGGCAAAGCACACTTAAATTCCAATCCGGAGGCATGCATTCGTCTGACCATATTCTGCATAAGAGCTGATGCATGCTTTTTACCAGCTCTTCGCCTCCGCGTTTGAACAGCTCGGCGGGTAGTCCGTCTTTTCCAGGCGCTTTGTTGTTTTTGAGCCGGGATATAGCTATCCTCACTTCATCATAGTCAGGTGGTGGGACGACTTTTCCATCGTCAGAGATTGGGGTATCGGGTTCGACGTATCCCTCGCAATTTAGCAGTGAGGAGAAGTGCTCCCTCCATAATTTAAGTACACTTTGTACGTCGGTTACCAGGTCGCCATTATTGTCCTTACAGGAGCTTGCCCCGGTCTTAAAACCTTCCGTCATCCGCCGGATCTTTTCATAGAATTTTCGGGCATCATTCCTGCCAGCCAGCATCTCAAGCTCCTCACACTCACGCCTTTCGGCCTCACTTTTCTTTTTTCTGAAAAGGCGTCTCTCTTCCTTCTTTGCCTCACGATATTGTTGCCATACACTGCGGGTTGCGCCCGTTCGCAACGTCTCCTTGTAGGCAGCGTCCTTTTTTTTCGAGGCAGTTTTGCATTCCTCATCGTACCAGTTGTTCTTGCGGGCTCGCTGGAACCCTATAGTGGCCTCAGCGGCGGTACGCAATGAATGAGAGATATGCTTCCATTGCTCGGTTACATCGTTAGGTCGAGGATTGCCCTCTGCTAGCAGGTGTGAGAGTCGAGTTGTGAAATTATCAGCTGTCTGTGTCATGCGCAGCTTCTCGACGTCAAACTTTCCTTCCGTTACTGTGCGCACTTTCTTCGTTGCACAGAGGCGTGTGCGTATCTTGGCTGCGACAAGATAATGGTCAGAGTCAATATTGGGACCACGCAGTGTACGCACGTCCAGAACGGTGGAGCTATGTCTGCCGTCAATCAAGACATGATCAATCTGGTTTCTAGTTCTTTGATCAGGGGACAGAAGAAATACATCCGGAGATTTTGCCAAACTACTGCCGAGGGGCGACCCCGTTTAGAAAAATTGTTTTTCTAAATAATTTTTGATGTTACATTTGCCGGGAATCGAACCGCCACGACTTGGTGTAGAAGGCCGAACATTTAACCCCTACACCACGGCCTATGCCAATGCAGTCTGGTAGGTTCGATGCCAGCCAGACCGGATAAAACACTACGTCTAAATGCTTGGTCGCATGGAAACTAGTCAGTGAATTACAATTCCGCTGTATAAAATTTTGCATTCAATTCTTTCTAATACCTATAATTACAAAATTAACTTATAAATATATACACTGGATTCAATCCACAAATAAAACTTCATATACATACAAACATTTCCGCTCCCCATGTACAAGAACCAAAAAACCGGGAATATAATAAGATGACCCGTACAAAAATTTGACACCAGATCTCTCACCTCCTTTGTGGTAGAGGTTCTTCGGCGCCGTAGGCCATATAGACCAACGCCATCGTCAGACTGGTGCTGCCGACTGTTAAACTGGCAGCGGTAATGCCACCATTGGTATAGTTAGGTAGAAGAAAGGTGTTGAGGTCAGACTTAACCAAAATACAGGTTCTGACTTTGCCCTCCTCACTGGCTCGGATGAGCTTAAAACCTTAGTCCCCAGTCCGCTGATTCTCGAGTTCTCGAATGCCTATAAGGATCCTGTCCTTAGTTACCTCAGCAAAGCTTGGCTTGCCCACTCCGGGGGTGTTTTGATGCCGCTTGGGCTGGGGTTTTAACTCCACGTCCGATCTCTGGCGTTTGAAAGGGTTAACGTTTACCCTCTATATATAACTGCTTTGGAAATCCGGTATCAGGGATTGTGCTAACTCTACACACTTTTTGGAGCGCGGCGACAGCCTTTCCTGCGGAGCTTCCTCATATTTTGTTCAGGATCCTAGCAGCCAATCGTTTTCCCAGGTACGCGAAATTTCCATCGCCGTCGCTCCATTTGCTGACAGCCCATTCAGTGCTTCTCCTTCCTTTGGATCTCTGTGGCCAGGTTGTCCGCTTAGCTGCGTAGGCAGCCGACTGGTGCTGGCTCCCACCATGTCCATCTTACTTGAAGATTTATAGGTTGATCGAGCCGTAGTTGTCGTCGCTGTCAGTCCCCCGGTTGGTTTTGAAGTGGAGGTTGTCCTCCGACGCTGTGCTTTCGTTTGATCCAGCACAGCTCTCCTCTGCAGAGGAGTGAACGTAGTTGTTGGTTGTTTAAAATTTTGTTTCGTGTTTTTCATCTTGTTCGTACGACCCATCGCCGGACAAGGCCAGCTATGGGTAAAGGAGGGAGTGAGGGGAAAGTATGTCGTCCTCCGCGGCAGAGCTCCATATCGCGGAAAGGCCATAGTTACTCTCCAAAGCGGCCCGGTGTCAGAGAGGCTCCGTTCGATTACAGCCACGATTTGCCTCCCGGCTGCAAACGTCCAATGGTCGTATAACACCCTGGATTGGGAGCGGGAAGATCTTTGTCGTCGCGCCAGAGAGGCTAGGCTTCTCTTGTGATGTAGTACCGGGTGGCGCTATGATCTCAAGGGCAGCGTAGCCCTGTGGCTATCGAGTTAAGCCCTCGTACCGCGGCAAGGTGTCCACCCTTCACGAGCAAGGCTTACTTTCTAACCAATTACTAACTTTTTAGGGGGTAAGACATAAAAATACATTTTTTTAATACGCTAGTATAGATATATCATGGTGGTTTGATTTATGTATTATATATTTTATGATATGTTGAAAAAATGAGATACAAAACAATAAGCAAATTCAGTCTTCAATAAAAAATAAGACTTAGTTCTAACATAAAGAAATTGAAAATATTCACCTCTATTCTGATTGTCGGTACGAGAGTCGTTTGACGAAATATACGACAAACTCTATTACAAATCGGAATTCTAATTGGCGTTATAAAATTTCAAAAGTCTGCCCGACACATGTACAATTTTGTTAAATGAGTGTTTGATTTAAGTTATTTACAGCTAATTAAGTGAATTCTCGTTCCCTTTTCTTCCTCCTCCTTTTTCCCGTTCTCATTTTTTCCTCCTCTTTCCCTTTTTCTTTTACCTTTCCTTTCCCTTCTTTTTCTGTTCTTATTTCGTTACTTCGTTTCTGTTAAGTTATAAACGCATTATACACATTTAGTATTTGGTAGTATAATTTACGTATTCTTGAAGTACTACTTTTTGTTATGTATGATCACTGACAACATTCATATTTTATTATCACTTTGCCTTTCTTAATATCTTGATGCTCATATTCATATACATATTTTCGTAAATAAATACCTATAAAATTTGCACTCCCACTTATGTTTACCGGTAGCAATGCAGAGAGCTCTGTTTGTCTACATATATAGATATACCTACATACATACATTAAATCAGCTGCTGTCCACTACCGCTAAATCAGATGACGTAATTTAGCTCTTTTTATATTCATATGCATATACATACATATCTAACTAAGTAACTATTTATTATACTACCGTTAAATCAGGTCATATTTTGAGCCAATGCAAGTTATTAAAAGCAATTTATAATTGCATTGTATTTTGACAAAAGAGTAAATTCAAATTTATATTCAGTATAGTCGTGGTTTTGGTGCTAGGCACATCATAGATTTTCGGTATCGTTTAAATTAAATAAAGTCGCTGTAAAATAAAAAATTGAACTGATTATAAATAAATATTGTAAATGAACCCAAAGAAAAATTGTGTTTATTAACCGAGTGATAAGTGAACATTTGCAAAGCTAAAGTTAGCAAAAAAGCTTGCTATCCTCAAATTGGTGACCCCGACGTGATCGCGGAATCGGTAAAGATAATAAAGTATATATATTTGAAACGTTTCGTTCGTTGATAAAAATCATTTATAATTTAAAATGGCACCAGCTAAAAAGCATGACCAGGCTGAAGCCGTAAAAAGGCTGCAGGCACTGGTCCAACAAATTGCTCACATCAACAACACACTAACAGTCGAGGCTGTACATGAGCTCGACGAGGCTGCAGTGGAGGTTCGTATAGAGCAAGTGGATCGCCTAGAGAAAAGGTTCGATACTATTTATACTCTAGTTGAAGAGAGCGACGATGATTTTTTAGCTGCTTTCACCAATAACTATATTGAGGTCAAAACCAGATTGACTCGGCAGATTCAGGCGGTAAGATCTTCAGAGACACACAGCTCTACTACGCGGCCCTATGGAGAACAACCATCGTTCATCGTAACGCAACCGAAACAAAAGTTACCCATTCTTCAAATCCCCAAGTTTAGCGGTAAATATGTAGATTGGCCAGATTTCTTCTCGATGTTCAACACCGTTGTACACCAAGATGCAGATTTGACAAGAATCGAGAAGTTTCAGCACCTTCGATCGAGTCTACGTGACGCTGCGTTAGACACGATTCGATCGTTGGAAATATCGGAACAAAATTACGATAAAGCTCTTGCTCTGCTTAAATCTAGATTTGATAATAAACGTTTGAATTTTCAGGCTCATATCAGAGACATCGTACAGCTCAAAAAGGTAGAGGATGATAAGGTTGCCAAACTTCGTGAACTCAGCGATACAGTAAACGCTCACTTGCGTGCCTTGCAAACAATGGGGACCAAGGAAAATATCGCAGATTGCTTACTCATTCAACTCGTGTCTCAGAAATTGGACATCAAATCTCGTTCAAAATGGGAAGAAGCGGCACCTGCAGATGAAATACCAACATGGAATTCAATGGCGAAGTTTTTGGAGCAGCGCTGCCAACGACTGGAGAATGTGGAGAATGCGTTTGTATCACCGGAAAAACAGGTAGGAAAGAAATTATCCTATAATCACAACAATAAAAAGGTCCTATTAACTTCCGCTGTGGCTGGCTGCAAATTATGTAGCTCTAGTGAGCATAGCATTGCAAAATGCGACAATTTTCTAACACAGTCTCCATTAATGCGCTACAAAGAAGCGAAAAGATTACAACTCTGTCTAAATTGTCTAAGAAGCGGTCACTCTCTCAGGGAATGCAGGTCCGGTCCCTGTAGATATTGTTCATCGAAGCACCATAGTTTGCTTCACCAAGGTACAAATTCGGTAAAAAATTTGGCTCCAGCCCTTGAATCTTCTACGCCCTCGCAATCGCAAATGAGAACTACACCAACCACTAATGTTAATCCACATGCTTCATCTTTTGTTCCTCCAGCTTCGGCACTCGTCAGCTCTGCAGCTGAAAATAGCGTGGTTGACAGAGATTTCGTTATCTTAGCAACCGCCGTAATATACTTAAAGAGCCAATCGGGTTCGTTAATTCCATGTCGAGCTCTGTTAGATTCGGCATCACAACTCAACTTCGTAACTAATCGTCTAGCTAACCAGCTTCAAATTAAGAAAACTAAATCCTCGCAGCTCATTTCTGGTATAGGCCAAAATGATTTCTTCGCCAACCATATCGTAGATTTAGATGTGAGTTCTCGAATCACCGATTACACCGCCAAACTAACGGCTGTAGTTACGTCTACTATAACAGATGTGCAACCGAGTCGTTCGTTGAAGGATGTTAATTGGAACATACCTTCGAATATTCGCCTTGCTGACCCATTATTCTTTGAGCCTCAGCGCATTGATATGCTTATTGGAGCTAGCTTATTTTTCGATTTATTATGCGTCGGTCAAATACGCTTGGGTGAAGGGTTACCACTTTTGCAGAAAACCAAATTGGGTTGGGTTATATCTGGCGCCACCACTTACAATGCTTCGAAATTATCTTGTTTGGCGGTCATCGATATGGCTTCAGAAAATGACACAGACATCGAATTAAATACATTAGTTGAAAGGTTCTGGACAATAGAGAACTGTAATCCATCTTCACCAAAGACTACAGTAGAAGAAGATTTGTGTGAGGATCATTTTATAAACCATTATAAGCGTTTAGAAACTGGTGAGTTTTCTGTACGCCTGCCAGCCAAATCGCCGTTTTGCGAGTTAGGAGAATCGTACCCGCAAGCCATAAATCGCTTCAAGGTTTTGGAGAAAAGGTTGCAGCGTAATGCTGAACTTATGCAACAATATTCATCGTTTATACAGGAGTATTTAGATTTGAAACACATGTCAGTCGTCGACACTATACCAAATCATATTCCTACATATTTTTTACCACATCACTGTGTTTTTAAGGCTGATAGCACAACAACAAAACTGCGTGTGGAGTTTGATGGTTCGGCTCCGACTACTAATGGGCGTTCGCTGAATTCGATTTTAATGAAAGGACCAACCATTCAATCGCCGCTTTTTGATCTTTTACTTCGATTTCGAACCTTTAAAGTTGCTCTTACCGCCGATATTTGTAAAATGTATCGCTGCGTACGAATGTCATATCCTGATAATTTTCTTCAATGTATTGTATGGAGAGATAATCCTAATGAAAATTTTCGTATTTTTAAATTAGATACGGTCACCTATGGAACAAGACCAGCATCATTCCTAGCCATTCGGTCAATGCAGCAGCTTGCTCGCGATGAAGCTCGCGTGTATCCAATTGGAGCGGAGACAATACAAAACGGGTTTTATGTAGATGATATGATTGCTGGCGCTAACTCCGTAGATGATGCCAAAGAATTGCTAAACCAGACAAGGCAATTGTTATCTCTCGGAAATTTTAATTTGAGAAAATGGTGCTCAAACAATACTCTCGTTTTAGCTGATGTTAATGCTAATGACCGGCAGGAGTTCCTGACGTTTGACGACGGTACAAGCATAACAAAGACACTTGGGTTGGTATGGGACCCTAGCTTAGACATTTTTATATTTTCATTTTCTCCGTTTGCAACACCAAGTAAGGTAACTAAACGCGCAATTCTTTCAGCTGTTGCTAGACTGTATGATCCGCTTGGTTTGATTGGACCCGTTGTGGCCAAAGCCAAAATATTCTTGCAGCTTTTGTGGAAGGAGAAGTTACATTGGGACGAAAGTCCTCCTCAAGCAATACAAACAGAATGGTTAGAGATATGTAATCAATACAAGTTAGTTACACGCTTCAGCTTCGATAGATACCTGCTCATACCCGAGGCTGACATACAAATTCATGGATTTTGCGATGCGAGTGTGGCTGCTTACGGAGCGTGCATATACATACGTGCTGAAATGGATGGCATTATTCGAACCAATCTACTTTGTTCCAAATCTCGTGTAGCGCCCCTCAAAACAATGACCATACCAAAGCTTGAACTTTCTGGTGCTTTACTGTTAGCTGAATTGATTGCAAAGGTCGTTGATGCAACTAACTTCAAAGGTAGAAAATTATTTTGCTGGTCGGACTCAACAATAGTTTTATCATGGCTGCGAAACGAACCAGCCAACTTCAATGTTTTTGTCGCAAACCGTATCAGCACAATTCAAACACTAACGCAAGGTATGACTTGGAGTTATGTTCCTACCAGTTCAAACCCAGCTGACATTTTGTCAAGAGGCGCTAGCCCCAAGGAGCTTTTAAACATGCCCTTATGGAAACATGGGCCATCTTATCTTAGTGGTGAAATACAAGATTGGCCAAAATCTCCGCTTCTACCAATCAAGGATTTACCTGAATCTCGAAAACGAGCGTTTGTATTTACTATTACATCTGATATTTCTTTAAATAGCAAATTCGTTAACTCATTTGATCGATTACAGAAAGTATATGCATACATCTATCGTTTTACTAGGCCATCTAGAACAAGAGCATCTGGACCACTCAGTACAATGGAATTACAACAAGGCACCTTTCTACTTATTCGAATGATACAAAAGACACATCTTCGAGAGGAATACAAAGCTGTCGAGGCTAGAGATGCGATAAAGAATTCATCTGAAATTCGTTCGTTAAACCCCTTTCTCGACGATTACGGATTGCTTCGAGTCGGCGGAAGACTACATAATTCGACTTTGGATTTCTCATCGAAACACCCAATAATTTTGCCAAAACGCCACCCTGTAACTGACGCAATCATCAGCAGCTTCCATAGAAAACTATTGCATGCTGGACCCCAATCGTTATTAGCATCTATTCGTCTTCAGTATTGGCCTGTTGGCGGACGTAAAACCGTAAGTCAAGTCCTCAATAAATGCGTTCGTTGTTTTCACGTCAAACCCAAACTTATGGAGCATGTAATGGGAAACTTGCCAGCCGCAAGAGTTCAATGTAATAGAGCGTTTTTAGTTACAGGAGTGGACTTTTGTGGACCGTTTTTCTACAAATCCGACGTACGAAATCGAGCTCCAATCAAGTGTTACATTTGCCTTTTTATTTGTTTTTCGACCAAGGCCGTTCACATGGAGCTGGTCAAAGATTTGGCAACCTTATCATTCCTCTCAGCCCTAAAAAGATTCATTTATACCCGTGGTAAACCGCAAGTCATATGGTCGGACAATGCCACGAATTTTGTTGGAGCTAAAAATGAGCTATCGGACCTAAAAAACTTATTCTTCAGCCAAGAGCATTCTAAAGCGATTCACGAGCAATGTGCCAGCGATGGAATTGAGTGGAAGTTTATACCGCCTCGGTCTCCTCATTTTGGTGGTTTATGGGAAGCTGCCGTGAAAATGGCCAAATATCATTTTTATCGAGTTGTTGGCCTTTCAAAATTAAATTTCGATGAGCTTCGCACACTTGTGTGCCAAATATCTGCTATTATAAATTCACGCCCTTTATGTCCAATTTCAGAAAACCCTGACGACATTGAGGTGCTTACGCCTGGGCACTTCCTCATTGGCGCATCATTCACATCAGTGGTAGAACCTGATGTCACCACACTTGACATAAATCGACTTGGTAGATGGCAGCGAGTATGTTTCATGCAACAACATTTCTGGAAGAAGTGGCATTCAGAGTATTTAACTCTTCTTCAGCAGCGACAAAAGTGGAATACAGCTGCATCTAATATTCAGCCTGGAGATGTCGTTTTAATCAAAGACGAGAATAGTCCGCCGTTAAAGTGGCCCTTGGCCAGGGTCATAGAAACTATCAGTGGAAAGGACAAGGTGGTACGAGTTGCAGTTCTAAAAACTGCAAATGGCATCTACAAACGGTGTGTGACAAAGTTGTGTCTACTTCCCATTGATGACAACATCTTGAAAGCCTGAACCTTTCAACGGGCGGAGTATGTTAAGTTATAAACGCATTATACACATTTAGTATTTGGTAGTATAATTTACGTATTCTTGAAGTACTACTTTTTGTTATGTATGATCACTGACAACATTCATATTTTATTATCACTTTGCCTTTCTTAATATCTTGATGCTCATATTCATATACATATTTTCGTAAATAAATACCTATAAAATTTGCACTCCCACTTATGTTTACCGGTAGCAATGCAGAGAGCTCTGTTTGTCTACATATATAGATATACCTACATACATACATTAAATCAGCTGCTGTCCACTACCGCTAAATCAGATGACGTAATTTAGCTCTTTTTATATTCATATGCATATACATACATATCTAACTAAGTAACTATTTATTATACTACCGTTAAATCAGGTCATATTTTGAGCCAATGCAAGTTATTAAAAGCAATTTATAATTGCATTGTATTTTGACAAAAGAGTAAATTCAAATTTATATTCAGTATAGTCGTGGTTTTGGTGCTAGGCACATCATAGATTTTCGGTATCGTTTAAATTAAATAAAGTCGCTGTAAAATAAAAAATTGAACTGATTATAAATAAATATTGTAAATGAACCCAAAGAAAAATTGTGTTTATTAACCGAGTGATAAGTGAACATTTGCAAAGCTAAAGTTAGCAAAAAAGCTTGCTATCCTCAAATCAGTTTCCATTTTCTCTATTTTTCTCCTTCTCTTCCTATTTTATTTTAAATTTTTCTTTCTTTTCCTCCTTCACTTTCTTGTTCTCTTCACTTCCTCTTTCTTTTCCTCATTTTCTTTCTCTTTCTTTTTCTTTTTTTCTTTTTCAGCTATTTTTTTTTTATTCTTTCTCCTCCTCTTTCTCCTTCTTATTTTTTTCTCTTCCTCCTTCTTTTTCTAATCTTTTTTCCTAATCTTTTTCTAATCCCTTTCCCCTTGTGTAGATATCTCGACTTAACTGGACTAGAAACCACACAGCTACATATAAGTATAACAGTTAAAATTACTATGTGTAGGTTTTGGATCAAGAACTTTCTTTGCTTGGACAGAGCTCCAAATGATAGGTGCTTCACTTCGAAGGTGATAGCGGATACAAACATACTTACATACATATATATTTAAATTCAACGATCTAAGCCGTCTGGTTGGACGATATGCATCATCTGCTAGGTTATCTCTTACTTTCCGATTGCTTTCACAGCCACAGCCTAGAGTAATCTGAGCATTTTAAATCGTGGAAGACGTAGGGATAAGCGGCGGAACAGTTCGGGGGCATGGTGTAACGTAGCGGAGTGGGTAACGAGAAAGGAGTTTGGATCGATGAACACACAGGGACAGAGGATGTAGTCTATCAATGAGCCTTGCTTCTTACCATGTTGGTTTCAGTTGTCTAGAGCATCCGTACAAGCAAGAAGGCGGATGGAAAAAGGGACGGCGCTGATAGTATAGGAGATCAGCGCAGTTGTAGGTCAAATAACTTATATGTTTCAATTGTGTGGCACAGCCGTACAAGCAGGAAGGCGGCTTGTCGTTGAAATTTTGTATTTTTTCTTAAAATGAGTTGAATTTTGTGAAGTGAGCCACTTTTTTTCGAAGTTATACCATCTTTCTGAAACTTTTTTGTATAGTTCACAAAAACAAAATAAAATATGTTTGGGCCAGTTTTTCGAAATTCGAATTATTTTCAAAGTTAAAGCTATCAACACTTTTCAAAATTCCTCACTTTTTGATGATTTTTTCATGATTAGTCAAACCGATTTTGCTAATTTTTTAAATATGTATAAAAGATGGTATCTTCTACCAAACGACGATTCTAATTTTTGCAAAAAAGATTTTTTGCTAACATTATTCGCAATTTTTAACCTCTCCATCGTGGTCAGATGGCGTTTTTGTATGATGTTGTTGGGCATTCCATTAGTAACTATTAGCAAAAAAAAATTTTTTTTGGCACTTTAAGGAGGCGGGAGTTATTTACCTTTTTTTACAGACTAGTAAATTTTTTATGAAATTTTTTTTCTCTACGTACTGTGTACTATGAAGACAAGTGTGAACAATTCTTTACCCAAAACCGTTGTGAATTTCAAAATCGGTTGAGATTTTTATTTTCAACGAAAACTCTGAAAAAACGGTTGTTTGGCCTTAAAACCAGATTTTGGGGGTGTTAGAAATCTTGTAAAGGGTGTTTCGTGTATAACTCGACCACATGAACAATCCCTACTAGGTCGCTTCAAAAGTGTATTCCATTTTTTCTTTTTTGTCGCACTGTGTAATTAACCATGTAGAATATCAATAAACAAAATTCAGTAAAAAAATTTTTCCAAAAAAAAGTTGTCTAAGCTGAAGTTAAATGGTGGGCGGAGAGTAGTTTATTATTATTTGTATTTAGTTATTGGCTAAGGAGTATGAGCTGGGGCACAGTGGTTGACGTACCCAACTCACACTCCGGCGGTCAGGGTTCGAATTCCGCCGCCGCCGGTATTTTTTAATTGTTACTTTTTCTATTTTATTTTAAATTTTTAATTATAAGTGGACTGTAAATTCCATTTATTTAATTTTATTGTTGTTACTAAATGAGGGTGAGCGTTAGCACTAACGAGTTTGCAGTTAGCAGCAAAAGCTGAATGACACTCAGCACTAGGCTCTGAGACAGGCATCTGGATGACTGCTCACTTTACCCACATTTTATTTATTTAGGGACTGGTCCCTTCCAAAAGTATGCATAGGAGGCTAGCACAGTGCTAAAACCACGATTTGTTGAAGCGGCTATAAGCTATGTATTCCGTAAATTCCATAAACTAACTGCGAATTACATTGGTATGTAATGCAGATGTTTAGGCCCGATGCCTAAAATCTTAAAAATAGTGACACCCTAATGTCACTTTCCAAGCACCCACACACCCACCTGTACGTATGCATGATTATTCATGTTTTGTCAGCACATATACATGCAAGTGGGTGTGCATGTGTTGGTTCACCTCTCCTTAAAGCCGGAGGATGATTTTGGGTTCAACGGTTGTCAACGACTTGACAACCGTCTATTCTTTCAGCAACCGAGCCAGGATCGACATCGCAGCCACCCCAGGGTTTCTACAACGCCATAATTAAGGTAATAAAAATAACTTTGTTGACACTCTTTGTATACAATAAACGGCCAGTGTATTAATCGAGGAATTCTCGTTTTCCACCTTTATTTCATTTCAAACAAAACCATAAATTCGACCGCGGTGTCTGAGCCGCCGCTGCTAGCCAAGAATCCACAGTCGAGTTTATTCATGGTCCATCTCGCCATTCAATTATAGAACCAGCACACAAAATCTACAGTCCATTAGTCCACTATTAGGAAAATGTACAGCCAACAACTTAAGCAGCAGTGAAACAAAGCCGTTTCCTATTACAGTCTGCCACAAAAAACAACAACACATATATATATATATTTCTTGCCACTATTTTTCTTCGGTGTTTTGAAAAAATATTCATTTTGAAAAGTGAGCGAGTTCACCTAAACGTAAGTGCGAAGAAAGTGTTCCCGGTTGAGTGAAATTTAAGTTAAATCATTTGTTGCACAATTTGTTTCGAAGTTCAGCTTTGCGACTATCTGGTTTATCCCCCCACCAGCGGTAAGGTTTTCCAGACACAGCGTAAAGTAAGAGGTAACATAACCTCAAATTTCACAGAGCCTGTCGATTGTTGTTTTTGTTTGGACTTCAATCATTGTTTTGTTAAAACGCGCACAAAATAGTGTAATCGAAGGCTAGTAGTTAGTTCACTTTATTATTTAAATCTCTTAAATTTCACAAAAAATTCACTTTCTCGCTCGTCTAGGTGTACCGCGCACTTTTAATTTAAATCTTTTTGCAAAAATCACATTTCCACATAACCTATATACATATACGTGTGTGGGTGGCGAATAAGCCAGTGTTGTTGTTGCTACATATTTTTTAACAAAGGGTCAGACAATACGGCCAAGTCTGCAATAATAAAGAATTTTGAATATTAAAAAGTAAATAAACAAATAATTATTCAAACGACGGTTGTTATTGAAATTGTGTTTTAGAAGTTATTTTGGCGTTTCAGTTCCCTGGGGCAATTTCTGCAATCTCACCCATTCAGACTTCATCTATCACCCTCTTTTCCTTGTCTATCTAAAACCCTCACTCAGTTGAGATAAAAATGGATAACTTCATCAGATTAGCTGATAACATCACTGAGTTCGAGTCTGACTACAATGGAGCAGATGTGGCCACTCACTCCAAACACACACTAAGTCTGCAACAAGACGACTTAAAGGCTATGCGGAAGAAAGCCAAAGCGGCGTATGATGAGCTAATGGGCTCAAATAAGTTAGACTCCGACGATTTAGCTTCTGTAAAAAAGAAGTTCAAAAAAACATACGCAACTTACTTCCGCTGCATGTCAAACATGGCTACACGCCAAGAGACATTTACCAAACCCGAAAAATCCCCCGTAGAACCATCTGAACGTGAACATAGTATCCGCCTGCCTCCATGCGGTACTGAGGTGTTCAAGGGCGATTATCTTTCATGGCCAACATTTAGGGATATGTTCACGGCTATATATATTCTCAACAAACGCCTAACACCCGTTGAGAAATTATTTCATCTCGTCAATAAGACAAAAGGGGAAGCGAGGGATATAGTAGAAAAAAGTCCACTCACGAATAAGGGATTCGATACAGCCTGGAAAAATTTATGCGAGAGATACGAAAATAAACGTATCCTAGTGAACTCGCAGTTACAAATATTGTTCAATTTAGAGAAGGTAGAGAGTGAGTGTGGTAGCGCGATTAAAACCCTGCAACGGCAGATAAATAATTGCCTTGCGTCTTTAAGAAGTCATAAAATTGACACGTCGAATTGGGACGCAATCATTACTTATCTGTGCTCGACAAAGTTGCCTGAAAGTACGCTGAGTCTATGGGAACAAAGCATAGACCATAAAGTAGAAATATCCAAATGGGAGGATATGGACAAATTCTTGTCGAATCGGTTCCAGACACTCGAAACAGTGTCTGGGCTTGTGGGGAGTGCAAGTTCGCAAGGCCAAAAACCGCAAGAGGCGAAAAAGGCGAACGAAACCCCTACAAAAAGGCTTGGAACGTACCAAGCAAAGGTCACAAAAGTGCTGTGTACCAAATGTAGATCTAATCGTCATAGATTACGATCATGCCCCAGTTTTTTGAAATTAACACCGGAAGAGCGAGTTAATTATATAAAAACCAACCAGGGGTGTCTGAACTGCCTATCCCCAGCACATACCGTGACGAAGTGCCCAAGGTCATACGACTGCAGCAAGTGCCACTCTCGTCACAATACACTCCTACATTTGAAAAAGCGTCAGAACCAGGAAACAAACGCCACCCAGTTCAATATGGATCATGGTGCTTCCACTTCTATGCAAGCACAAGGGAGACGGGAGGCAAATGATAGAAACGTTAATTCCTGCCATGTTCATTCAAGCGCAGTTGTTCTGCTAGGGACAGCTAGAGTAACCATTCGTCATAATGGTACTGACTTCCCAGCAAGAGCACTGATAGATTCTGGTTCAGAATGTTCCTTTATGACAGAACGACTGAAACGCAGAATAAATTTACCGGCAAAGAAAATGAATGCCCGTGTATCGGGTATAACGAATGCCGTGTCGGCCCAAGTCAAGGAGGCATCCAACATTGAACTGCGTTCAACAGTGGACCCGGACTATAGCTTGACAACTTCAGTGTTAATTCTTGCGAAACTAACTGGAAATCTGCCATCCTGCCATGTCGACGCTACGACTATCCGCAAATAATATTAAGTGGGCTGAAGAAGAATGTCTTCAATACACTATTGGCCCAAGAAACGGTATTCGGTTGGATACTCACCGGCCACGTAGAGTCATCGAGTCCAACAACCAACATAGTGTCCTTTTACAGCGAAGTCGCTTTGGACAAACAACTCACAGCGTTCTGGGAGTTGGAAAATCTGCCTAGACATAAAGGCCCAAACGCAGATGACAAATACTGCGAAAAGTTATATAAGGAAACTACGCATAGGAACGAGGATGGGAGATATGTAGTCTCGCTACCATTCAGATAGGAGTACCCAGATAAGCTAAATATAGGTGGGTCTCTTAGGAGGGCGTGTTCGCAATTATTTAGGAATGAGACACGGTTAGCAAAGGACCCAGATTTAGGAAAAGAGTATACCAGGGTCCTGTCTGAATACGAGACATTAGGGCATATGCAAAAAATCACAGCCATGATATCAGCTGAGTCGTCTAATAACTATTTTTTGCCCCATCACGCCGTAGTAAAGGCGGAGTCTACCACCACAAAGGTGCGGGTCGTTTTTAATGCCTCAAGCCCAACGGCAAACGGTACAAGTCTAAACGACATTCTCCTGCCAGGCCCAGTGCTGCAAGCAGATCTCCCAGTCCTTATACTGCGTTGGAGATTATATCGATATGTCTTCGATAGTGACTTCGAGAAGATGTATAGACAAATTTGGATGAACGAAAATCATTCCAAATTTCAACGAATAGTTTACCGCACATCATCACAAGAACCAATAGGTCCTTATCAGTTAAAGACGGTCACGTTTGGGGTTAATTGCGCACCGTATCTTGCAATACGAACCCTTTTGCAACTAGCCGATGACGTAGAAACATCATTTCCAACAGCATCGAATATACTAAGGGAGGGGATGTACGTGGATGATGTACTAGCGGGGGGGCACACACTCGCATCGGCCATTCATGCGAGAGACGAAATTCGGCAGGTCTTACACTCCGCTGGATTCCCACTTCGGAAATGGACATCAAATTCCGAGGAGATTCTCAACGACATCCCAAAATCGGATCGGCTGACCGAGGACTTCTTGGCGTTCGAAGACACTAGCACCGTTAAGGCTTTGGGGATCAGATGGAATGCCCACTCCGACCTATTCTACTTTAAAGCAGGGTCACTGGAAGAAGGAGAAAAGCTCACGAAACGAGCAATATTATCCGCCATCGCCAAGCTCTTCGACCCATTAGGATGGCTTGCACCAATGGTCATTGTGGCCAAGATACTCATGCAGAATATCTGGTTGGAGGGTACTGGTTGGGATGAGCCAGTTTCGTCCAACACTTTGGAACGATGGGGGAACTTTAAAAGGGACTACAACGAAATCGACAAAATCAGGATACCCCGATGGGTAAATTTTTCACCAGAAGATGAGATCGAAATCCATGGATTTTGTGACGCGTCTGAAAAAGCATACGCTGCAGCCGTCTACATGCGCGTAAAAAGAGACGACCAGATATTCGTCAATCTTCTTCTAGCCAAAACCAGAGTAGCGCCGGTGAAAACAATTTCACTGCCGCGCTTGGAATTCTGCGGCGCTGTACTCTTGGCGGAGATACTGGAATCTATTTTTCGGAACATAAAATTAGGGCAGGTCAAACAACATTTCTGGACGGATTCCACAATCGTCTTAGCATGGATACGGAAACCACCATGTTCCTGGTCAACATTCGTCGCACACAGGATAACCAAGATCATCGACTTGGTCGGAAGTAAGGACTGGCATCATGTCAACTCGGAATCGAATCCGGCAGATTTAGGAAGCAGAGGAATACCGGCAACGGATTTGGTCAACAATTCTTTGTGGTGGCAGGGACCTTCTTGGTTACAAGAAGACAATTCAGGGTGGCCACCACAAGAAACCGAGTTTCATACATCCGTGGAGGAAAAGAGAGCGCAAACCTACGCAATATCGAAGCGAAAAGAAATCGAGACTCTAGATCGATTTTCAGATTTACCTAGGGCTTTGAGGGTACTATCATATATTATGAGATTCCTTTCAAGAAAAGTCGTGCCTAATCTCATCCGATGAGATAAAGCCAACGACTCAGATCTTGATTAAACTATATCAGAAGCAACATTATTTTGAGGAGTACGTAAATTTGAAGAAGGGAACAGGCGTTATCAGGGCCGGGGGTCGTCTAGGGGCATCGGAAGACCTCGCTTACAACGAACGTCATCCAATCATACTCCCTTATAACTGTAGGTTAACGCGGCTAGTTGTGCAAATGATACACAAAATCTCCCTCCATGGGGATAATCAACTAATGCTCCGTCT
Organism: Campiglossa producta; assembly: GCA_964058755.1. Classification (NCBI taxonomy): domain Eukaryota; kingdom Metazoa; phylum Arthropoda; class Insecta; order Diptera; family Tephritidae; genus Campiglossa; species Campiglossa producta. Next base: position 13,153,126 of record CAXKVI010000006.1, on the reverse strand, counting down.
CATCCGCACCCACTACTGGATTCCGAATGTCCAGAACATGATTAGGGCCATCATCCACAATTCTAAGATTTGCACCATTTACAAGAAACGGGCGCAAACCCAACTTATGGGTACCCTACCCCGCGAGCGGACCACATTTGCGCGCGCTTTTACTAATACCGTGGTCGACTTTGCAGGCCCATTCGATATTAAAAGTTTCCGAGGGAGAGGGTGTCGACTTTCAAAGGGCTACGTCTGCCTCTTCGTCTGTTTTACCACCAAAGCGATCCATCTGGAAGCGACCAGTGAGCTTAGTACCCCATCCTTTCTAGCAGCCCTTTCGCGTTTTATCGCTAGACGAGGATGTCCGAAAAACATTTACTCCGACAATGGGACTAACTTTGTCGGAGCGTCAAGATCTTTACCATCCGAATTTAAGGCCTTTATCTCGGAAGCTCGAGATCAAACCGTTTCAAAGTATAGTCATCAATTAATGACATGGCATTTCATTCCAGCAGGGGCTCCACACATGGGGGGACTCTGGGAGGCAGGTGTTAAAAGCTTCAAAGGCCATTTCAAAAAAATTGCCTCAGCCCACAAGTTCACGCATGAAGAGTTCCATACGCTACTATGTAGGATTGAAGCCTGCCTCAACTCGCGACCATTAAGTCCCGCGTCCAATGACCCGTCAGATTTAGAGCCACTTACTCCTGGGCACTTCCTCATTGGAATTCACCTTATGGCTCCACCAGAACCCAATGTTAACGAAAGCTCTGCCTCCATGATCAACCGATGGCAGAAACTCAAGGCCCTCCATCATACCTTCTGTAAACGATGGAAAACCGAATACTTGACCGAACTTCAAAAACGAGTGAAGTGGAAGCAGTCAAAACAGAACATTAAGGTGGGGGATCTCGTTGTCATCAAGGAAGACAACTTATCTCCAAACGAATGGAGGCTCGGTCGAGTTACCAACGTACACCCCGGAGAAGATAACCGAGTACGTGTCGTCGACCTCATGACCGAGAAGGGCCAGGTCAAAAGACCGGTGGTCAAGCTGATCCTGCTCCCAACCGATGGAGTAGATGGTGCGAGGCCCGATGCCTCATCCTAACACTCCAGTCTCCCTCCACTCCGTTCATCCCCACCTTTCCAAATCCCTCAACAAAATTCCCACAATTCACTCGTTAACCCCAACGAGGACACCAGAAAGCCTAGCGCAGATGGGCGAACCCGATCTGCAACAGAAAAGAATCCGCACTCCACAAATAGGCCAGAGAAATCCTAACGCAGACAGGCGAACCAATCTGCCACCGAATCTTAAAATAGATCTGCGACAACGCAGATACCCCCTCACATAAACACCCAGGCACCAAAGGTGTGAACAAAAGGTAATGTGTGCGTATAAGGTTGAAACTGATTCGACCCTTGACCTGTCTAGAGTGGTCAATTTTGGAATCAATTTTAGTCGCATCTGCCGTTGATTCAAATATGCATTGACTACCCGTTTACATTGATAAATTTTTAAACCACAATGTCAAGTGGAATGTTGAGTTGATCAAAAGTCGGTTGGCTACCAACTTTGTTGCATGCAATTTTGCAAGCAACTTTCAAAATCAACGTGAAATTGAATGAAAAAATCGAGCAATGTAAACGGGACTATAGACCAAGGCGGCACAAGAAAAATAAGCAAAATTTTTTTGAAAGTAACGTTATGAAACAAAAGTTTCGCTTTCGCTCATCATGAAATAAGAAAGGCGACAGCAAATGAACAGCTGTTTAAATTTTTTTTCAACCTTGATACAATTTACTTTTATTCTTTTTTTTTTTAACAATTTCGAAACATTCAAAAGTCGCTATTCTTCGAAAACGTAGAAACCCCCAATGACACTTCTCACTACATTTTTCCACACGTTAAGCAGCTGAAGTCTAATTTAGGGTCGTTTTGCAATAACCGTTTTATGCTAACAGGGGCTTAACGGACTTATTTTGTACAGGTAACCGGCTTTCATAAAAGCGATTCTTAGTATTTTTTTTTTCGAAAAAAGAACATCAATTTATGTCATAACAACAGCTTTAATTTCCCTCACTTCTTGGCTAATGGAGTGTAGTATTAAATAAAATGTATCTTACTGCACCAAAGACATTTTTTTTATTACAAATGTATTTTTATAACTTCCAGCAAAACTTTAAAGATTACTCTTTATTTCAAACAATTTACACTGTATCAAGGTCTGAAACCGTTAAAATAAAGTTCCGGTTTCGGTTTTGTAACGCGTTTCGGGTCGGGTTCAAAATAGAAACACCAGCACAAGAAAATTGTGCTACTACAAAACTCAAATCTGTACCTAAATGCAAAATAAGACTGAATTTTTAAAATGAATCGGTTTTAATCTGTTACGGTTTCGGTGTCAGTCCTTGCACTGTATAAATGTAAATCTCTTCGAACGCGTCCAAAACTTGGTAGCAAAGTTTTAACTTGAAGCTGTTTCACAGATACAAGTTTGTACAAAAAACATTCTTCAGGGCCGTCAATGAGTACAGCTATTTGGACCTCGCACGCATCTTCCTGCGCTTACGCTTCTTACGCCACTTAGCTCTCATTTTTCTTTCTTCACACGAAGACGGTTATAAACTTCAGTAAAACTTGGACACTACCAAAGCGTCCACCCTTTTAAATCCTTCAATGTCTCATCTTTAAGTCCATTAGCAAAGTTCACCTTCACTTTTGACTTTTGTCCAAAAGTGCACTCAATAACACCACGCTCACCTGTCGACAGCTCTACCTCTTTCCCTACATAAACATCTCTATTACCCTGCTTCCTAAACAGATTTTTAACAATTACCTCATTACTATAAACAAATCTCTGTGTATAGCCTTACTTTAATTTTCGCTTAAATACCTTAAACATTGGCAAAACATCTGCTGCATAATTGTTCGTGTGTGTAGTCCACAGCATGCGGCCCCAAAACGCCAAACGGCAACAACTAGTCTGAGCATCCAAATCCAATTTCGCTGCAATCAGCGTGGCATTAGCAGCAGCTAATATAGGTGTTTGAAATTCGAGCAAAGCATAAACATACTCCTCGTATGGCGCATTTGTTACAGCCTCCAGTTCTTCAACCAATTCATATTCGCTATTCAAACCGAATGTGTCTGCGGATGGGCTATTTTCAACAGCTTTAAAAGGCGTTATATTCGCCATAACCGTATCATGTCCAATAGTTATATGCAATTTGCTTTTAGAAAGTATTGTGAATTTATAAAATCGTATACGGTTCACACGTCTACATGCCGCATAAATATAGCGTAGATAGCCAATTTCCAACCTTTTTGCATTGAATTGTGGCACACAAATGCCAACACGATGAATCCATACCTGCAGCACCATCTGAAAAGGTTGAGATATGTTAGGGATAAATTTGTACAAGTAAGACAAAATTTTCCTTACCTTCTCGAATTGAGTGCTGCTAATCCACGCGTGCCAACCGGAAATAAATGAATGAAAAAAGAACAATGGATGTGTGGTTCGGTCCCACATTCCCGTTTGCATTCATTCACTTGTAAACAATATGTACATATAAATTTGTACAAACCCAACCAATTAGTGATGCAGGATTTTCGGATATTACATTAGTGATGTAATTCTGGCATAACTATCGGGTACCGAAAACCCGATGTACCAAAAATCGGTACCGCGTACCGAATCAGAAATAGGGAGCAGCAATTAAATTTTTTACACTCGGTAGGCCAAAATCAGAAGAGATAAACGATGTGGGGTATAATTAAGCATGTGGTAAATTTTGCCAAAACAAACATTTTTTTTTTGAAATAATAAATAAAATTAAAAACCGGTTTATTTTAAAATAAATTACATACTTATTTGTTTTTGTTTTCGGGGGGGCAGGACTGTTTTGCCCACAAAACAACAAAAGTAAAACCGCCACTCAACCACTCTCTACCAGCATCGGTAGCACAATCGAGTACCGAAAACGCGTTCTTATGCGCAGCACTAGCAAAAAAATTCCACGACGGAGCTCTCGCCAGAATGCGCCCCATGACCACCCTTGCGCCAACTGCGGTGGTCAAACTGGAAGCGGGGGGTGGATTTTTCTACGTCCGGGCATTAATTGACGCGTGCTCACCCCGCACCACTATCGACCGCAGCTTGGCGGAAGGGTTAGGGCTGCATCTCACCCACTCTGGCGGCGAGCAAGGTTGCTTCCTCCGAATCCGAGGAAAGCACGGCAACAACACCATCATCACAGCACACGCAGTGTGCATCCGTCATTGTCAGCGGCTGAGTCCGGCAAACCACGTCGATGCCAAAATCGCGGCTCCGTATGGGCACATCCGTTTGGCCGACCCGCAGTTCTATCGGTCGGCGCCGGTTAAACTGATCCTCGGCGGCGACGTCTACGCCGACGTCGTTACTCCTAACGCGTGGCCATCGTCGTTCGGGTCACTCGTTGCCCAGAGCACCATCTTTGGGTGAGTGCTTTCGGGTTCTACTAGCATGTAAGTTAGGTTTAAATTTAGTTGTAAGTCTCATTTTTCTAATAAAAAAAAAACAATTTTTTTTCTTTTTTTCTCAATTATGGCAAGAAATATACCACTTTTCTATTTTCAAGTTTCTTTCCTCTCTTCTCATAGCTAGGTACGATACGGCCATAGTACCAGTGGGGACAGACCTCAACCTCAGGAGGTCGCTCGAAGGAGGAAAGCGGGCACAGTGCTACCCAGCGTCCCACGATAGATTTAAGAGCCTAGAATAAGAAAAGGCGTGATGGAAATCCCTGGTCAGAATGTTGCGTATCGCAAGGGGGCCGGCATGTTTAGGCCCGATCCCTAAAATCTTAAATATAGTGACACCCTAATGTCACTTTCCAAGCACCCACACACCCACCTGTACGTATGCATGATTATTCATGTTTTGTCAGCACATATACATGCAAGTGGGTGTGCATGTGTTGGTTCACCTCACCTTAAAACCGGAGGATGATTTTGGGTTCAACGGTTGTCAACGACTTGACAACCGTCTATTCTTTCAGCAACCGAGCCAGGATCGACATCGCAGCCACCCCAGGATTTCTACAACGCCATAATTAAGGTAATAAAAATAACTTTGTTGACACTCTTTGTATACAATAAAAGGCCAGTGTATTAATCGAGGAATTCTCGTTTTCCACCTTTATTTCATTTCAAACAAAACCATAAATTCGACCGCGGTGTCTGAGCCGCCGCTGCTAGCCAAGAATCCACAGCCGAGTTTATTCAGCAGAAGATATGAAATGAACGAAATAATCATAGCTTATGCCGCGTAAACATATTCCCCGCCCTAGACGGCTTAGTCGTCTAGTAAAGAGCCATAGGTGCTGGTTTGATCCGGCTCGAAGGACCATGTCTAAGCTGAAGTTAAATGGTGGGCGGAGAGTAGTTTATTAGGTATTATATGTATTTAGTTATTGGCTAAGGAGTATGAGCTGTGGCAAAGTGGTTGACGTACCCAACTCACACTCCGGCGGTCAGGGTTCGAATTCCGCCGCCGCCGGTATTTTTTAATTATTACTTTTTTTATTTTATTTTAAATTTTTAATTATAAGTGGACTGTAAATTCCATTTATTTAATTTTATAGTTGTTACTAAATGAGGGTGAGCGTTAGCACTAACTAGTTTGCAGTTAGCAGCAAAAGCTGAATGACACTCAGCACTAGGCTCTGAGACAGGCATCTGGATGACTGCTCACTTTACCCACATTTTATTTATTTAGGGACTGGTCCCTTCCAAAAGTATGCATAGGAGGCTAGCACAGTGCTAAAACCACGATTTGTTGAAGCGGCTATAAGCTATGTATTACGTAAATTCCATAAACTAACTGAGAATTACATTGGTATGTAATGCAGAAGATAATCATAGCTTATGCCGCGTAAACAAAAGTTGTTTAACCTTTTTTGTAGCCCACTCAAATTTCTTTAAGAGTCTGTATCTATCTTTGTTGTACATGGATATTTGCATTTTTACAATTTTTGAAGGAAAAAATGGGAAATCGAAAAAAATTCTAATTTTTTAGGCTAGAATACTAGAAAACGGCTAGTCAGAGAAAATTTTGGTCAATGCAAATTTTGTAGGGAATTCGATTTCCTTCAAAAATATGTTCAGGTAAAAGGTGTTTTACAGCAATGGTTTGTCGGTTTTATACCAAATATGAGGTAAAGTCTGTAAAATCTAAACTAGCGATGATAGACCTTTAGACTTTAATTTAAAAATCTGAAAAATTACAGTAATTTTTTTCATCTTTCTTAAATGAAAATCAATAAAATACTTTAAAAAAATCTAATTTTCTATTTTTGGCCCAGTCTAATGTAGTCATATCAACCATGTGTCTTTAAGATGAGTTTACACCTAGGGCTGCCACTTAAATGCATTTTGTTTTTTCATCGTATATTGACCATTTTGGATGAAATTTTGTAGGTGGAAGGTATGCTTTATTCTAAGATTTCTAAAAGGCAACACCCAAGTATGTAGGCTTATTAGGTTACCACCTATTTTTTTTTCGGAAATCCCTTTTGAAAAGTTTATGTTGGGAAGTAAAACTATGCAACAAAATCGAAAACACCGAGCTCGGTCACCCAGGTACTTTGTTCGCTAAACATCTATCTTTAGTTTGGTTCTAAGCAACTCACAATAAAAGGTATTGTGACGAAAATTAAATTGAGTAACTATATGTTACAAGTTTTTATTAGTCTGTATGTTTTTGAAATTTGAGAATTTTTACCACTTCAAGACCGGTTTTGTTATTGTAATAAAAAATGCCATTTCACAACAATAACAAAACCGGTCTTGAAGTCGTAAAAATTCTCAAATTGCGTAACTATTTCAAATTGGGTTTGTTCAAATATGTTTAGCCTACCATTATTTTATGGAATGTTCGCATTCATACCTAGCTAGGGATTCCAATCCCGAGATCCCGTTGTTTTTTAAGTCCCGAAAATCCCGGGATTACTACACCTAAATCCCGGGTTCACCGAAAATAAATTTTTAAATACATGTAAGTTATCTTGTATTTATATATGCAACAAATTCAGGTCCAGGTTAAGAGATGACACTATTAATGCAATAATTGCTTTAAGATCACACTTCAAACTTCAGAAAAAGTAATTCTTCCCTAAGTCCAATGGCATTCCTTTTTTTTTTTTATATACAATGAAATTTTTATTATTACTATTGGACGAGCTAGTGGGCTTTTCCACTGGATATATGAGCAAAAACTAATAAAAAATTAACATATTGTTGCTGGTACGTCTTTAATTTCAATTTTCAATTTTTTTTGTATACACTTCAAATTAAAACTTAGTACAAAAATCAATTCAATTAAATTTATGACAACGTACGAATTAAGTAAGTGATGCGGACTGTATCAAAGCACGCCAGTCATTCCTTTTTAGCGATAACTGACGCCAATTGGAAACCCCAAGGGAGTTCAAGTCATCCTCCACCTGTTGTTTCCATCTCAGTCGAGGCCTCCCCCTTCCTCTGCTGCCGAATTCGGGTGACGATTGGAAAACCTTCTGGGCTGGAGCTTCTTTGTCCATTCGCATGACGTGACCCAGCCAGCGGAGCCTTTGGGCTTTAATTCGCTGGACTATGGTCAGATCTGCGTAAAGCTCGTACAGCTCATCGTTAAATCTCCTTCGATACTCGCCGTCGGCATCACGGGAAGGACCATAAATCTTCCGGAGAACTTTTCTCTCAAATACTCCAAGGGCCATCTCATCTTCTCTTGACATTGTCCATGAGTCTGAGCCATACATCAGGACAGGTATGATGAGAGACTTATAGAGCGCGATCTTTGTTCTTCGAGAGAGGACTTTACTTCTCAATTGCCTACTCAGTCCAAAGTAGCACTTGTTGGCAAGAGTGATTCTCCGTTGGATTTCTAGACTGATATTATTTTCGGTGTTAATGCTGGTTCCCAAATAGACGAAGTCCCTCACAGTTTCAAATTTGTAACTATCAACAGTGACGTGGCTGCCAAGGCGCAGGTGGGCCGATTCTTTCTTTGATGACAGCAAATACTTCGTCTTGTCCTCGTTGACCGCAAGACCCACTTTTTTCGCTTCTTTATCCCGTCCAGAGAAGGCAGCGCTTACGGCGCGGTTGTTAAGGCCAATGATATCAATATCATCGGCATACGCCAGCAATTGCACGCTCTTGTAAAAGATTGTACCATTGCGGTTTAGCTCTGCTGCTCGAATTATCTTCTCCAGCATCAGGTTGAAGAAATCGCACGAAAGGGAGTCGCCCTGTCTGAAGCCTCGTTTGGTTTCAAATGGCTCAGAGAGGTCCTTCCCGACTCTGACGGAGCTGTTAGTATTGCTCAACGTCATTTGGCAAAGCCGTATAAGCTTTGCAGGGAAGTCAAATTCAGACATGGCGGCATACAGGCAACTCCTTTTTGCGCTGTCAAAAGCGGCTTTGAAATCGACAAAGAGATGGTGTGTGTCGATTCTTTTATCATGGGTCTTCTCCAGGATTTGGCGTATCGTGAAAATCTGGTCGATGGTAGACTTACCAGGTCTAAAGCCACACTGATAAGGTCCAATCAGCTTGTCTACGATGGGCTTCAGTCTTTCACACAATACGCTAGAAAGAACCTTATACGCGATATTAAGAAGGCTGATTCCGCGGTAGTTGGTGCGGTTAGCGGGATCGCCTTTCTTGTGGATTGGGCAGAGCACACTTAAATTCCAATCTGGAGGCATGCACTCGTCTGACCATATTCTGCATAAGAGCTGATGCATGCTTTTAACCAGCTCTTCGCCTCCGTGTTTGAACAGCTCGGCGGGTAGTCCGTCTTTTCCAGGCGCTTTGTTGTTTTTGAGCCGGGATATAGCTATCCTCACTTCATCATAGTCAGGTGGTGGGACGACTTTTCCATCGTCAGGGATTGGGGTATCGGGTTCGACGTCTCCCTCGCAATTTAGCAGTGAGGAGAAGTGCTCCCTCCATAATTTAAGTACACTCTGTACGTCGGTTACCAGGTCGCCATTATTGTCCTTACAGGAACTTGCCCCGGTCTTAAAACCTTCCGTCATCCGCCGGATCTTTTCATAGAATTTTCGGGCATCATTCCTGTCAGCCAGCATCTCAAGCTCCTCACACTCACGCCTTTCGGCCTCACGTTTCTTTTTTCTGAAAAGGCGTCTCTCTTCCTTCTTTGCCTCACGATAGCGTTGCCATACACTGCGGGTTGCGCCCGTTCGCAACGTCTCCCTGTAGGCAGCGTCCTTTTTGTCCGAGGCAGTGCTGCATTCCTCATCGTACCAGTTGTTTTTGCGGGCTCGCTGGAACCCTATAGTGGCCTCAGCGGCGGTACGTAATGAGTGAGAGATATGCTTCCATTGCTCGGTTGCATCGTTAGGTCGAGGATTGCTCTCCGATAGCAGGTGTGAGAGTCGAGTGGAGAAATTGTCAGCTGTCTGTGTCGTGCGCAGCTTCTCGACGTCAAACTTTCCTTCCGTTACTGTGCGCACTTTCTTTGCTACACAGAGGCGTGTGCGTATCTTGGCTGCAACAAGATAATGGTCCGAGTCGATATTGGGACCACGAAGGGTACGCACGTCCAGAACGGTGGAGCTATGTCTGCCGTCGATCATGACATGATCAATCTGGTTTCTTGTTCTTTGATCAGGAGACAGCCATGTGGCTTGGTGTATTCGTTTATGCTGGAACCTGGTACTACTGATGACCATATTGCGAGCAGCAGCGAAATCAATCAACCTAGTGCCGTTGGGGGATGTTATATCATGGAGACTAAATTTTCCAACTGTTGGACCAAAGACTCCTTCCTTGCCCACCTTCGCATTAAAGTCGCCGAGCACGATTTTGATATCATGTTGGGGGCAGCGATCATAAGTCTGTTCAAGTTTATCGTAGAAGGAGTCCTTCTCTGCGTCGTCCGTCTCCTCAGTCGGCGCATAGGCGCAGATAAATGTTATGTTGAAAAATTTCGCTTTGATGCGGATCGCAGCGAGACGCTCGTCCACGGGGGTGAACGCTAGTACTTGGCGGCGAAGTCTCTTTCCCACCACGAATCCTACACCACGCGCTTTGCCGCGTGTCTGGCCACTGTAGTATACGTCACAAGGTCCGATGGTCGTCTTTCCTTGTCCCGTCCATCGCATTTCCTGCAGGGCGGTGATGTCAGCCTTTGCGTTAACGAGGACATCAACCAGTCGGGCAGCGGTACCGTCCCTTGAAAGGGTCCGGACATTCCCGGTACATGCCCTAATATCCAAATCATTATATCGTATATACCAAAATGTCCAAAAAGGAGATTTCGTTACCCTGACTGGGACTCATCGGTCTTAATGTATTGACGTTAAAATTCCTCCGTTTTTAGCTACAAAAACACAAATAAATAAATAAAAAACATTTTATGGAACCTATTTTCTTTAAAATAGAGCTTTTCAATACCGCGTACTTTAAAAAAGCTATGTTTTGCAGTTTGAGTGCTTTTTCTTTTGTAAATTCTTATATCCTCCTACAAATTTGGCTTCCATCAAATACGCGGTATTGCTTTTTGCAAATACGCGGTATTGCGCGCCGAGCGACGATATATATGTATATCTGCCCAATATCCCATTATCCATACAAAACTATGTAACACCCGCAAAAGTATCCTCCTTCGACATCTTATAAAAATGATGATGATGCACTACAAAGTAGTTTGAATGAATTATTATTAGAAAATGAAATATTTGTTGATAACTATTAATGTTAATTTTTTCACAATCCGTTGCCCTATCCATATGTTTGAAGCGTTTTTATATATCATTTAAATATAAAAAATAAAAAAGACAACCCTATAGTCGCGCAGTTATATTTTTCTTCATATCTTCAGCATTTATTGTCGGATCTTAAAGTGTGATACTACATTTGTTTGTGCCAAGGACCCGGATTTTCCTACCGAAGTTTCATTGTGGTACTTACCCGCCAGTATAGTAGACACCAAGAAGTTAAATGTACCTTACGAGGTTTCAGAGGTCGACTGAAGTTACTTTAGTTAGTTGCAACAGACATATACATGTATATTATATACCAGAAAATCGGCGCGATTTTCAACCTAATTTGAATTTATTTCACACATAAAATGGGGATTTTGATTTTGGGGTTTCTGAATTAGGGGAATAAAATGGGTGTTGAACTATTGGGTCTGCAAGTAATGAGTTGGCTATTTTGCCATTGAAACTAATATGCAACATTAGCTAAGTCGATTGAGTTTCGTTTACCACGCAGGGCGTGAGTCCAATGCCTGGTCTATGCTCAATATTTTTTTAAATTTTATATAATTTGTTTTAAATTTGTTTGTAATTAATAAGCTTTTTGTTTTATAGCTGTATTCTGTAATTCAGTCCCATCTCAAAACACTTAATTTGAGATATTTCCTTATGCCCGTATGACAGTACGTTTTTTCTTTGTATTTTTCCCTATTTTTCTATATTTTTCATAACAACAGTTTACAAAGAATAAAAAAAAACCAAGAAAAATACGTCAAAATAAACATTTGAAATAACAATAATTCCACAGAGCCACATTTTTGTAGAGAGCTTTGGTTCGCCGGCAAACAGGAATCTTCAATCCCCATCTATCCCGTATGTGCTAAAAAAGTTATTCGGCGTCAAAGGTCAAAATTTTAGGTTTTCTGGCCTTTTCTCCCTGCATAATTAAAAAAAATAAAAATAAATTTAGTTTATCTTGTAAAACAAAAAATCCCACAGAGCCAAATTTTTATCAGGAGCTTGGGTTCGCCCCCTGGAACAAAACTGCAAAAGTTCCCATCGATCCGATTTGTGCGAAAAAAGTTATTCGGGACGGAAGTCAAGAAAAATCCAAATTTGAGGTTTTTTATTTTTCTCCAGTTTTGACCCCAAATAACTTTTTTACACGGTAATCTTGTATATTCAAAACATAGGGATTTTATGTTTGGGGATTTTTGTTTTGGGGATTTTGGATTTGGGGATTTTGATTTTGAGGATAATTTTTTTGGGGATTTTTTAAAAGCTGGGTATTTTGTGTTTGGGGATTTAGTGGCACTCCCCTTACATATCGTCGGAAAAAGTACAAAACCGCACATCGCAATTCTGCAAAACCGCACATACGTAGCCGCACAAATTTTACAGGAAACACTGAAAACTGATTAACTTTTGTACAAGCCACTATGTGCCTTAATAAATACATACATACATACTTAAATGAATTACTATAATTTAGTCTACTTTATTACACAGATATGGGGTGCCATTTTTAGCAAAAAAAATAAATTCGGGACAATCCCGGGATTGAACTTTCAAATCCCGAAAATCCCGAGAGGCTAGAAATCCCGGAAATTGGATTCCCTATACCTAGCTGTAAGCTAGTTCTAGTTGAGTTGTAACAGAGTTCGGTTACTTAAATAAAATTACTATTAATTTTGTAACTGGCGCGAGTTTTATTTAACAATTAGTGGTCGAATCCGGTAAAAGCGAGGAAGGACGATTGGAAATTCGTCACAGTATCTTTGAATTGGTTGAAAGTTCAAATCACAATTAAGAATTATCTTTGAATTGGTTGAAAGTTCAAATCACAAATAAACATTACACTACTCGGCAAATTTTGATCAACTTCAGCCTTCAAGAATAAAATAGACCTTTCCTGAAGTAAAATTTTCTCCTGATTCGGCTAAAATCTCGTTAGAGGTTATGATAACCTGTTGGTATATCGCCGCCAGTAGTTTTTTTGAAGTTAACTTCTTAGGAGGTTTTGATTGAGAGTAAAATTTGAGAAAATGGATGACGATGAAACGGAAGTTATGGCACGGAAATAGAAATTGTAGCCGACTTTCAGGCGTATGTTGCAGACTTTCAGGCGTAGGCGTTTTTCTCATATCTCGGGAAGCGCTCAACCGATTTGGATAAAATTTGGCATTATAGATAGTATGCTTCATTCTAAGAGTATATGCGTGGGTGTTGCCACTTGGGACAGTTCACAGGGTTGCCAACTATCTCAATTTTTTAAAAATATTGAGCAAGATATGCCAATATGGGTATCAAATGAAAGATATTTTTCATTTCTGTCCAAATATGCGGACACAGGCATATTTGTTTGCATGAAATTCAAAAACAAGCAAAAGTGCTGAGTAGCGAGTGCGTCATATTTTGCTCGCGGCCGTCAGTAAGTGTGCCGCCGCTGGCGTCAGCATTGCAACCGCTAGTGTCAGCAGTTGCGACACTTACTGACGACCCAGAACGGTAGACTGCTGACTAGTGACCTAGCATTGCAGAAGTCAAAAGCAATGCACTAGTCAGCGTAATTTTAAGACCAAAATTGTATATAAGCGAAGAATTTAAAATAAAGAATTGAGAAATGCATGACCAGCAAACCTAAAGCTACTTGTTCTTTAATCATATAGCGCAATTGCTTCCATCGCCATTTCTCCCATCGCCTTAAATAACCAGGTTCAAGTGCCTGACGTTATTGCTAACAAGTCTTGGTGCTACTGCCTTGACTAACCCACCATACAACCCAAACTCCTGGTGCGACTACCTCGAGTCCTATTATTTGTACGTGGTTTGGCACCTAAGCCATTCCACTCGATCCTTAACTCAGGACGGCAAATCAGCCGCTCCAAACATTTTGGTGACCCCGACGTGATTTGATCACGCAACCCTCTGACCCCCTGTGACCCCGCAAGTTACAGGACCTAAACAACTCGGCAACTCCGCCAGTCTGTAATCCCGAACACGCAACGACTCGAGCGACAACGTCAGCAACTTCTGACTCACCCTCAACCTTGCCAATTCAGTTAGCCAGCATCAGAATCAATTTCGATATGGCTCCAACCAATGAAGAGACAATGGAGGCATTGACAGCCTCCCAAAGTACAACTGGAGAGCTGATAGAGACAATAATCCGTAACTTCAAAAAGGATTCAGCAGCGAGGAAAACGCCTGTAAATTACAAAGAGCGCCTCGAACGCTTAGACATAGCGTGGGCCGAATTTGAGGTAACGGACAATAAAATCCGTTGCCCCGCAGGTATGGATCCCAGCCACCAATATTTCACCACCGGATACTACAAAAAAATATCCGAGTTGGCATCAAAGTACAAGGAAATAATGGAGTCCGGCATGACGGAACCTCTCAAAACCCAAACACCGGACGAGCAAACGAAAGGTCTTCCCGGAAGTACCTACGCTCCCTCTCGGAAACCAGAATTGTCTTCAGCCATAAGAAGACAAAACGTGATGATAGCATCACTAAAACGGCTCCTCGAAATGGACCCTACAGCGGCAAACATGAAGCTAAAAGAGAAACTTTGGGAGCAAATACAAGAGCTCCACTTCTCGATAGGGGAAGACAGCATAGATCCTGTAAGAGATGGGTATGACATGGAGTCATACACGACTGTCGAAGCATCGGTTTATAGCAATTTCAAGCTCAAGGAAAATACGGCAGATAAAATTGAGGAAACGGTTAAAATAAAACGATTTAGCTTCCAAAAATAACAATCCCCAAATTTAATGGGGAATACTTAAAATGGACAGCATTCTTTGGCCTCTTCTCCCAACTGGTAGACAAACAAGCGATCCCCACAGTTCAAAAAATGTGGTATTTAAAGTGAAACCTAAATGGGGAAGCCGAACAACTAATAAGCCACCTATCAGCCACTGCCGAAAATTACGAAACAGCCTGGAAGCTGCTACAAAATAGATATAACGATAAACGGGTTCTTGTTGCATCCATTATGAACCAATTACTAGAGCAACCAACAATCACAGCAACGTCCACATCAATAAAAAGGTTGCATGATGTAACAAAAGAATGCTTGCATGCATTAGTAAATATGGGCATCCCTACATCCACTTGGGACCCCATCTTAATACACTTGCTCACAAAAAAATTGGATCGGGGTACGCACACATTATATGAACGTTCAATAGTAAACCCGAAGGAAGTTCAAGGACTGAACAATTTCCTAGACTTTCTTGAAGCCCGCTTTCAATCAGTGGAAGCAATGGGACAGAAGGAAAAGTTCGTGTCAAAAACATGTGCGGCCGCCACCGCACCAAAGGAAACCTCCTGCTCGCTCTGCCACAATGGAAGCCACCTTTTGTTTCGGTGCCAAGAATTTCAAACAATGACACCAAATGAACGGCTCAATTACGTCCAAAGACAAAAACTATGCGTAAAATGCATGAGACCCGGGCACTCCTCTAAGACTTGCAAGTCAAGAGTATGCATGAAATGCAACAAGAAACATAATTCACTTTTGCACCTGGAAACGAGCAGAAACTCATCAAGGCCAAGCCTTAGTCACGAAGGTGAGCCCAAAATCGGGAGGACATCAGCAGCATCAGCGGAAGTAACCAGAAAAAGGACGCCAGAAGCTGCCTCAGCGGCATCCACCTCATCACGAAGTTCTGAAGCAGATTCACTCACCGCGACGGACAAAGGTGGACCAAGGCCATACGTCCTATTGAGCACAGCAGTAGTTATAATCAAAACAGACGCCACAGAAGTTGAATGCCGCGCGTTATTAGACTCAGGGTCACAGGTTAACTTCATAACAGAACGTCTGGTAAAACGGGTCAGGTTACCACTGAAAACCTCACATGTCAATATCACCGGGATCGGGGCAACTAACACAAAAACACAACATAGAGTGAACGTTGCCTTATATTCTCGAAACACGAGCTTCACAGCACGCATTGAAGCGCTCGTCCTTCCTCGCATCATGTCGCCTCAACCATCGCAATTCATTAATACTGAAAAATGGTCACTACCAAGGAATCTCCAGTTAGCGGATCCAAACTTCAATCGCCCTGACAAAATAGATCTACTTTTGGGAGCTGAGCACTATCACCAGCTTCTCACCATTGGGCAGATCAAGCTATCCCCGCATCTACCAATAATGCAAAATACTGCACTCGGATGGATTGTGTCTGGCAGACTCAACGAAGGAAGCCCAAAAAATGCATCCTGTGGAATGTGCTTGGCGGACGTCCCTAGAAACCTCTATCTCGAAACTCTGGGAACTGGAAGAGGTAAAAGGCAACAAGAAGTCATTATCTCTGGACGAGGAAAAGTGTGAGGAGCACTTTGCCAGACACACCTCAAAAAATAAGGAAAATCGGTTCACAGTGAAAATACCAATCCATCAGGACCCCATGGTTCTGGGGGACTCGCACTCAATAGCGCTCAACAGGTGCCTGTCATTGGAACGTCGACTTCAGAAAAATCCCCAAGTGAAGACAGAGTACGTCAAGTTCATGGACGAATATGAAGCCCTGGGGCACATGACAAAAACTTCAGCAGATACGATTACTACACCAAACTATTTCATACCTCATCACTGTATACTGAGACCAGACAGCACAACCACAAAACTTCGCGTGGTATTTGACGCATCTGCGAAAACATCGACCGGTCACTCCCTAAATGATATTATGTACACAGGACCAAAGGTACAAAGCGATCTGTTTTCAATATTGCTGCGTTTTAGAATACCAAGGTTCGTGTTCACCACTGATGTCGAAAAAATGTATCGTCAAATCTTAATAGCCCCAGAAGATCGGCCGTTTCAGCTAATAATTTGGCGAAAGGATGCCAACATGCCAATAACATATTATCAGCTAAACACGGTCACATATGGAACTAGGTCAGCACCATATCTAGCCACGAAATGTCTGCAACAAATTGCCACCGAAAATGCTTCTCGACAGCTAAACGACAGCTTTTATGTTGACGACGGCTTAGGCGGAGCAGACAACCTATCCACAGCAATGCTCATACAAGAACAACTAATACAGATCATGAAGGAAAACGGCTTCAATCTACGAAAATGGAGCGCCAACCACCCTCAACTGCTCCAAAATATAGCAGAAGGAGATCTAGAGGTTAATCTGGACTTGGAAAACACAAGGGCTGCCGCCGTCAAACCATTGGGGCTCACATGGCTCCCAAAACCGGACCTGTTAGCTGTCAAGGTCAACATAGAAGAAGTAAAGAGGATAACAAAACGCTCGGCCACGTCAGACCTAGCAAGGCTCTTCGACCCATTAGGAATACTGTCTTCTATCGTAGGAACGGCCAAAATACTCATACAAGAGCTATGGGAGCTAAAATTAGATTGGGATCAGGCACTTCCAGCAGAGCTATATACAAGATGGCTCACGTTCAGGTCAGATCTTGAAGAGTTAAAAACACTTCAGGTCTCAAGGCACATTTTTAAGGGAAGACTCCCGGAAACCATGCAACTACACATTTTCTCGGATGCATCAGAGAAGGCCTATGGAGCCGCGGCCTATATTCGCGCCACGCTGAAAGAAGGCACCGTCATGACAAGGTTATTATGTGCAAAGTCAAGGGTAGCTCCACTGAAAAAACAAACAATACCCCGCTTGGAGTTATGTGCTGCTGCATTAGGGGCCCAGTTGGCAGAAAGAATAGCAGCAGACATTCAATTTAAGGGTGCCATATATTTCTGGACCGATTCTGAGATGGTGTTGGCTTGGGTAAATTCAGACGCAGCACACACCAAATTCATCGCCAATCGCATTGCAACAATCAAAGAAACAACTAGAGCGGAACAGTGGTGACATGTTCGATCAAAGGACAATCCAGCCGACATCCTGTCTAGAGGAATGTCACCAAAGGCATTTAAAGAGTGTGCACTATGGTTCTGTGGACCATTATTTTTGCATGGCAAGGAATCAGTCTGGCCGAAACGTCTCAACCCAGCATCCAACAACCAGAACGATATAGAAGTAAAGGCCAACCATTCGAAATCACTGGTCACATCGGTAGAAGAAACGGAGATGATTTACAAGGTGAATCACGGCAACTCATTTCACCGGCTACAACGTATGTATAATCGGCTATGTACTACGGTTCATCACGCAAGCTAAAAGCAAAAAGGCAGCACAGCCGTCATCACGAAGCTTAACCACGGCAGAACTGGAGCTGGCACTAATGCACATCGTCAAACAAATACAAGCGGCAGACTTTAAGGAAGAAATCAAACAATTGAAACATCATAAGGAGCTCCAGCGGTCTAGCAACTTGTCCAACCTCGCACCATTTTTGGATAACAAGGGATTGATACGGGTTGGAGGGAGACTAGAGGCTTCATCATTGGCATACGACTCGAAACACCAACTTCTTCTACCATACAACGATAACATTACAAAATTGATGTTCGAAATGGTACACAAGGAGAACAAATATTGCGGCCCGCTAACTCTGTTGGGAATGATGCGACAACGATTTTGGCCCATAAAGGGAAAAATCATGGCACGGGCAACAGTGCATCGATGCGTCACCTGCAGCAAGGCAAAGCCAGAACTACTCAATCAGATCATGGGAAACCTGCCTTCATCAAGGGTCACACCATCTCGACCATTCATAAACAGCGGTGTAGATTATTGCGGCCCTATAACAGTGCATTATAAACTTCGTGGAAAAAGGCCGCACAAGGCTTATATTGCGTTGTTCGTTTGCTTCACCACAAAGGCAGTCTACCTAGAGCTAGTGAGTGACTTAACCACCGAGGCATTCATTGGGGCCCTCAAGAGCTTCATCGACAGGCGAGGCCATTGTCAAAAACTGTGACAATGCCACAAATTTCGTAGGAGCTAAGAACAAGCTCCTAGAGTTAAACTCGGTAATACATTCACAAGAGGCACAAGAAAAAATCATTCACGAATGCGGGAAAAGAGGAATCCAATTCAATTTCATCCCCCCAAGAGCGCCACACTTTGGTGGACTGTGGGAGGCTGCAGTCAAATCGGCAAAGCATCTGCTGCTAAGAAGTACAGCAAATGCCAGCTTAACGTATGAGGAGCTCGAACCCCTGATAATCGAGATCGAGGCGATACTGAATTCTCGCCCGATATCACCAATGTCAGATGATCCGAACAACATTGGGGCACTTACTCCAGGGCACTTCCTGATAGGAGAACCACTAACAGCACAAATTGATGCACAAGCGACGACTGCCAAGCTCAACCTAGAAACAAGATTGAAGCTAGTGTCCCAGCTTAAACGCGAGTTTTGGAAACGATGGTCCCGGGATTACCTCAACGAGTTACAGTACCGGAACAAATGGCAAAAACAGACGGCGAACATAGAACCAGGGGATATAGTGGTACTCAAGGAAGACAGCGTCCCAGTGATGAAGTGGCCCTTGGGGAGAATAGTGAAAACTTCTAAGGGGCCAGACGACATAATCAGAGTGGCAGATGTCAAAACAGCATCCGGAGTGCTGAAGGCGGCAATCAGATACCTCGCTCCAATTACACGACTCAAAGATGGGGAAACGGAAACCCAACCCTCAGGCAGCCAGCCAAGTCTGGCACCAAGCTCACCGCAACCGGATCGTAAGGAAGTATCCCCAGAGGAACTACCCAAGGCAAAACGACGAAAAGTTACGTCCATGTCAACAATGACAACAATGATAATAGCTCTGCTGGCACTTCCACTTGTGTTTTCGGCAGACATCGAAACAACAGAATTCGACACCAAGATCGGCATCCACTTTGAAGGCATCACCAAGATGGAAGTGTCACGCTCTGAATGGAAAATAATTTCCTAGTACGATCTGCAGCCATATTGGGAAGAAACAGCACGCTTCATCAATGGAACAAAGACATTAAGGGCGATATGCGACACCATAGTGCTGAAATCGGCCTGTGAAAACATAGTAAACACCTTGGAAGCCGACATCGCAGAACTAACTGAAGAAAATAGCCTCGTCACACGATCCAAACGAGGCGCGGTCAACTTCATCGGCAACATTGCCAACTCATTGTTCGGTGTGTTGGACAGAAGAGATGTCAAGCACAATCAACACGCTCAAACAAAATGACAACCATTTATACGGGTTACTCAACAATCAAACATCAGTTATTGGTTAAGGTCCAATCAGTTTGTCTACGATGGGCTTCAGCCTTTCACACAACACGCTAGAAAGAACCTTATATGCGATATTAAGAAGACTAATTCCGCGGTAGTTGGTGCGGTTAGCGGGATCGCCTTTCTTGTGGATTGGGCAAAGCACACTTAAATTCCAATCCGGAGGCATGCATTCGTCTGACCATATTCTGCATAAGAGCTGATGCATGCTTTTTACCAGCTCTTCGCCTCCGTGTTTGAACAGCTCGGCGGGTAGTCCGTCTTTTCCAGGCGCTTTGTTGTTTTTGAGCCGGGATATAGCTATCCTCACTTCATCATAGTCAGGTGGTGGGACGACTTTTCCATCGTCAGGGATTGGGGTATCGGGTTCGACGTCTCCCTCGCAATTTAGCAGTGAGGAGAAGTGCTCCCTCCATAATATAAGTACACCTTGTACGTCGGTTACCAGGTCGCCATTATTGTCCTTACAGGAGCTTGCCCCGGTCTTGAAACCTTCCGTCATCCGCCGGATCTTTTCATAGAATTTTCGGGCATCATTCCTGCCAGCCAGCATCTCAAGCTCCTCACACTCACGCCTTTCGGCCTCACTTTTCTTTTTTCTGAAAAGGCGTCTCTCTTCCTTCTTTGCCTCACGATATTGTTGCCATACACTGCGGGTTGCGCCCGTTCGCAACGTCTCCTTGTAGGCTGCGTCGCAAAGCGAAATAAAGCCATACCGAAAATTCTCTCAAATAAGTAATAAGGCCATAATATTGACTTTAAGGAGGTAAAACTTAAAATAAATGGCAAGCAAGGTGGTATCGCGCCGGGCCGCAGCACGGCGCAGCCCTCCGCAAACCCGCGACCGCAACGCGGGGCGACAACACGCGGCCGTAACGCGGGCTGGGCCGGAAACGCGTATATGTTATGGACGACATACTTTGAAAGGAAGAACTTGATTCCTATACATTGTTGTGAGTAATATTTTATGGTGACAGGTAATAGTGTCACTGGTAATAGTGTCAATTGACACTATTGCTATTTTAGGCAGCGGTTGTCTGCGCAGCGCAGTGTTGCAAGAGATGGATTTTTATTATATGATTATTTACAAAATAATGGTTTTCTCCTTTTACGAAATGTGCACTATTAGTGATTTTAACCTTTCGTAAAAGGAAAGGCTCCCTTCTATTATTTTATAATTTACAAAATTATGGTTTCTCCTATTACGAAATGTGCACTATTAGTGATTTTAACCTTTCGTAAGAGGAAAAATTCCCTTCTGTTATTTTATAATTTACAAAATTATGGTTTCTCCTTTTACGAAATGTGCACAAATTTCATTGAATGGGCATGTTCTTAGCACTTTTGACACTATTTCCATTTCAGTTTGGAAATAGTGTCAATGACTTATTTTCCATTTTCTCGTTGACACTAATTCCATTTCGAAAGCGCAATAGTGTCAATTGACACTATTTCCATGGTAAATTGGAATGGAAATAAAGCCAGTATGGCCTTAGTGCCATTTTCAAAACATGGGCGGCGCGATAGTGGTCTAGTGAAAAATATAAAAATTATATAGGTACACTGAACCAAAAACGTACATGTTTTTTACGAACAAAGTTTCATAGAAGTTCACGCTGGTTTTTCTTAAAATATAAGAAAAAAATCATGGAATATAAGAAAATTTTCTTACAATTTATGAATGAATTTATGCTTTCTGTGGATTTGTTTACATATTTTACGAAAAAGTACTTATATTCTAGGAAATGTTCTTAAATTTCTACGAAAAAGTTCTTTGGAGAGGTTTTAACGAATAATTCTTAAAATCTATGTACTTTTTCATTGGATACATGAACTTTTTTGGCTCAGTGTATTTTACAAAATCTGTAAATAATAAACCAGAACTTCATTAATTTATTAGTAATAAATTTGCCTTTATTTTATAAAGTATCGCAAGTCATTAATAATGTTTACATACACATATAAGCTAAACTTAACAAATTGGAAAAGAAAACCTTATTCACAGTTCAACAAAATATATCGTGGTTTACCATATACGCTATATATATTTATTACAATTTTATTACATGTAGAGATTTTAAATTTATACATATCATATTAAAAAATAAAAATTTGGAATACAAATTTGCCCCTTTTCAAAAACACAGTTTTTTGAGATAGTATAAAATATGGTGACAGGTAATAGTGTCAATTGACACTATTTCCATGGTAAATTGGAAAAATTTTAAAACATGACTATGAGGTCTTGTTACAGATGTGTTTATTTCTGTCCAAATATGCAGACACAGGCATATTTGTTTGCATGAAATTCAAAAACAAGCAAAAGTGCTGAGTAGCGACTGCGTCATATTTTGCTCGCGGCCGTCAGTAAGTGTGCCGTCGCTGGCGTCAGCATTGCAACCGCTAGTGTCAGCAGTTGCGACACTTACTGACGACCCAGAACGGTAGACTGCTGATTAGTGACCTAGCATTGCAGAAGTCAAAAGCAATGCACTAGTCAGCGTAATTTTAAGACCAAAATTGTATATAAGCGAAGAATTTAAAATAAAGAATTGAGAAATGCATGACCAGCAAACCTAAAGCTACTTGTTCTTTAATCATATAGCGCAATTGCTTCCATCGCCATTTCTCCCATCGCCTTAAATAACCAGGTTCAAGTGCCTGACGTTATTGCTAACAAGTCTTGGTGCCACTGCCTTGACTAACCCACCATACAACCCAAACTCCTGGTGCGACCACCTCGAGTCCTATTATTTGTAAGTGGTTTGGCACCTAAGTCATTCCACTCGATCCTTAACTCAGGACGGCAAATCAGCCGCTCCAAACATTTTGGTGACCCCGACGTGATTTGATCACGCAACCCTCTGACCCCCTGTGACCCCGCAAGTTACAGGACCTGAACAACTCGGCAACTCCGCCAGTCTGTAATCCCGAACACGCAACGACTCGAGCGACAACGTCAGCAACTTCTGACTCACCCTCAACCTTGCCAATTCAGTTAGCCAGCATCAGAATCAATTTCGATATGGCTCCAACCAATGAAGAGACAATGGAGACATTAACAGCCTCCCAAAGTACAACTGGAGAGCTAATAGAGACAATAATCCGCAACTTCAAAAAGGATTCAGCAGCAAAGAGCGCCTCGAACGCTTAGACATAGCGTGGGCCGAATTTGAGGTAACGGACAATAAAATCCGTTGCCTCGCAGATATGGATCCCAGCCACCAATATTTCACCATCGGATACTATAAAAAAATATCCGAGTTGACGTCAAAGTACAAGGAAATAATGGAGTCCGGCATGACGGAACCTCTCAAAACCCAAACACCGGACGAGCAAAGGAAAGGTCTTCCCGGAAGTACCTACGCTCCCTCTCGGCAAACGGAATTGTCTTCAGCCATAAGAAGACAAAACGTGATGATAGCATCACTAAAACGGCTCCTCGAAATGGACCCGACAGCGGCAAACATGAAGCTAAAAGAGAAACTTTGGGAGCAAATACAAGAGCTCCACTTCTCGATAGGGGAAGACAGCATAGATCCTGTAAGAGATGGGTATGACATGGAGTCATACACGACTGTCGAAACATCGGTTTATAGCAATTTCAAGCTCAAGGAAAATACGGCAGATAAAATTGAGGAAACGGTCAAAAATAAAACTATTCAGCTTCCAAAAATAACAATCCCCAAATTTAATGGGGAATACTTAAAACGGATAGCATTCTTTGACCTCTTCTCCCAACTGATAGACAAACAAGCGATCCCCACAGTTCAAAAAATGTGGTATTTAAAGTCAAATCTAAATGGGGAAGCCGAACAACTAATAAGCCACCTATCAGCCACTGCCGAAAATTACGAAACAGCCTGGAGGCTGCTACGAAATAGATATAACAATAAACGGGTTCTTGTTGCATCCATTATGAACCAATTACTAGAGCAACCAACAATTACAGCAACGTCCACATCAATAAAAAGGTTGCATGATGTAACAAAAGAATGCTTGCATGCATTAGCAAACATGGGCATCCCTACAGCCACTTGGGACCCCATTTTAATACACTTGCTCACAAAAAAATTGGATCGGGGTACGGACACATTATACGAACGTTCAATAGTAAACTCGAAGGAAGTTCAAGGACTGAACAATTTCCTGAAGCCAGCTTTCAATCAATGGAAGCAATGGGACAGAAGGAAAAGTTCGTATCAAAAACATGTGCACCTGGAAACGAGCAGAAACTCATCAAGGCCAAGCCTGAGTCACGAAGGTGAGCCCAAAATCGGGAGGACATCAGCAGCATCAGCGGAAGTAACCAGAAAAAGGACGCCAGAAGCTGCCTCAGCGGCATCCACCTCATCACGAAGTTCTGAAGCAGATTCACTCACCGCGACGGACAAAGGTGGACCAAGGCCATACGTCCTATTGAGCACAGCAGTAGTTATAATCAAAACAGACGCCACAGAAGTTGAATGCCGCGCGTTATTAGACTCAGGGTCACAGGTAAACTTCATAACAGAACGTCTGGTAAAACGGCTCAGGTTACCACTGAAAACCTCACATGTCAATATCACCGGGATCGGGGCAACTAACACAAAAACAGAACATAGAGTGAACGTTGCCTTACATTCTCGAAACACGAGCTTCACAGCACGCATTGAAGCGCTCGTCCTTCCTCGCATCATCTCGCCTCAACCATCGCAATTCATTAATACCGAAAAATGGTCACTACCAACGAATCTCCAGTTAGCGGATCCAAACTTCAATCGCCCTGACAAAATAGATCTACTTTTGGGAGCTGAGCACTATCACCAGCTTCTCACCATTGAGCAGATCAAGCTATCCCGCATCTACCTATAATGCAAAATACTGCACTCGGATGGATTGTGTCTGGCAGACTTAACGAAGGAAGCCCAAAAAATGCATCCTGTGGAATGTGCTTGGCGGACGAATTCCTAGAAACCTCTATCTCGAAACTCTGTCATTATCTCTGGACGAGGAAAAGTGTGAGGAGCACATTGCCAGACACACCTCAAAAAATAAGGAAAATCGGTTCACAGTGAAAATACCATTCCATCAGGACCCCATGGTTCTGGGGGACTCGCACTCAATAGCGCTCAATAGGTTCCTATCATTGGAACGTCGACTTCAGAAAAATCCCCAAGTGAGGACAGAGTACGTCAAGTTCATGGACGAATATGAAGCCCTGGGGCACATGACGAAAATTTCAGCAGATACGATTACTACACCGAACTATTTCATACCTCATCAAAACTTCGCGTGGTATTTGACGCATCTGCGAAAACATCGACCGGTCACTCCCTAAATGGTATTATGTACACAGGACCAAAGGTACAAAGCGATCTGTTTTCAATATTGCTGCGTTTTAGAATGCCAAGGTTCGTGTTCACCACTGATGTCGAAAAACTGTATCGTCAAATCTTAATAGCCCCAGAAGATCGGCCGTTTCAACTAATAATTTGGCGAAAGGATGCCAACATGCCAATAACATATTATCAGCTAAACATGGTCACATATGGAACTAGGTCAGCACCATATCTAGCCACGAAATGTCTGCAACAAATTGCCACCGAAAATGCTTCTCGATATGCGCTAGCCTCTCAATTTCTAAACGACAGCTTTTATGTTGACGACGGCTTAGGCGGAGCAGACAACCTATCCACAGCAATGCTCATACAAGAACAACTAATACAGATCATGAAGGAAAACGGCTTCAATCTACGAAAATGGAGCGCCAACCACCCTCAACTGCTACAAAATATAGCAGAAGGAGATCTAGAGGTTAATCTGGACTTGGAAAACATAAGGGCTGCCGCCGTCAAAACATTGGGGCTCACATGGCTCCCAAAACCGGACCTGTTAGCTGTCAAGGTCAACGTAGAACAAGTAAAGAGGATAACAAAACGCTCGGTCACGTCAGACCTAGCAAGGCTCTTCGACCCATTAGGAATACTGTCTCCTATCGTAGTAACGGCCAAAATACTCATACAAGAGCTATGGGAGCTAAAATTAGATTGGGATCAGGCACTTCCAGCAGAGCTACATACAAGATGGCTCACGTTCAGGTCAGATCTTGAAGAGTTAAAAACACTTCAGATCTCAAGGCACATTTTTAAGGGAAGACTCCCGGAAACCATGCAACTACACATTTTCTCGGATGCATCAGAGAAGGCCTATGGAGCCGCGGCCTATATTCGCGCCACGCTGAAAGAAGGCACCGTCATGACAAGGTTATTATGTGCAAAGTCAAGGGAAGCTCCACTGAAAAAACAAACAATACCCCGCTTGGAGTTATGTGCTGCTGCATTAGGGGCCCAGTTGGCTGAAAGAATAGCAGAAGACATTCAATTTAAGGGTGCCATATATTTCTGGACCGATTCCGAGATAGTGTTGGCTTGGGTAAATTCAGACGCAGCACACACCACATTCATCGCCAATCGCATTGCAACAATCAAAGAAACAACTAGAGCGGAACAGTGGCGACATGTTCGATCAAAGGACAATCCAGCCGACATCCTGTCTAGAGGAATGTCACCAAAGGCATTTAAAGAGTGTGCACTATGGTTCTGTGGACCATTATTTTTGCATGGCAAGGAATCAGTCTGGCCGAAACGTCTCAACCCAGCCTCCAACAACCAGAACGATATAGAAGTAAAGGCCAACCATTCACTGGTCACATCGGTAGAAGAAACGGAGATGATTTACAAGGTGAATCACGGCAACTCATTTCACCGGCTACAACGTATAATCGGCTATGTACTACGGTTCATCACGCAAGCTAAAAGCAAAAAGGCAGCACAGCCGTCATCACGAAGCTTAACCACGGCAGAACTGGAGCTGGCACTAATGCACATCGTCAAACAAATACAAGCGGCAGACTTTAAGGAAGAAATCAAACAATTGAAACATCATAAGGAGCTCCAGCGGTCTAGCAACTTGTCCAACCTCGCACCATTTTTGGATAACAAGGGATTGATACGGGTTGGAGGGAGACTAGAGGCTTCATCATTGGCATACGACTCAAAACACCAACTTCTTCTACCATACAACGATAACAATACAAAATTGATGTTCGAAATGCTACACAAGGAGAACAAACATTGCGGCCCGCTAACTCTGTTGGGAATGATGCGACAACGATTTTGGCCCATAAAGGGAAAAATCATGGCACGGGCAACAGTGCATCGATGCGTCACCTGCAGCAAGGCAAAGCCAGAACTACTCAATCAGATCATGGGAAACCTGCCTTCATCAAGGGTCACACCATCTCGACCATTCATAAACAGCGGTGTAGATTGCGGCCCTATAACAGTGCATAACAAACTCCGTGGAAAAAGGCCGCACAAGGCTTATATTGCGGTGTTCGTTTGCTTCACCACAAAGGCAGTCCACCTAGAGCTAGTGAGTGACTTAACCACCGAGGCATTCATTGGGGTCTCAAGCGCTTCATCGCCAGGTGAGGCCATTGTCAAAACCTGTACTGTGACAATGCCACCAATTTCGTAGGAGCTAAGAACAAGCTCCCAGAGTTAAACTCGGTAATACATTCACAAGAGGTACAAGAAAAAATCATTCACGAATGCGGGAAAAGAGGAATCCAATTCAATTTCATCCCCCCAAGAGCGCCACACTTTGGTGGACTGTGGGAGGCTGCAGTCAAATCGGCAAAGCATCTGCTGCTAAGAAGTACAACAAATGCCAGCTTAACGTATGAGGAGCTCGAAACCCTGATAATCGAGATCGAGGAGATACTGAATTCTCGCCCGATATCACCAATGTCAGATGATCCGAACGACATTGGGGCACTTACTCCAGGGCACTTCCTGATAGGAGAACCACTAACAGCACAAATTGATGCACAAGCGACGACTGCCAAGCTCAACCTAGAAACAAGATGGAAGCTAGTGTCCCAGCTTAAACACGAGTTTTGGAAACGATGGTCCCGGGATTACCTCAACGAGTTACAGTACCGGAACAAATGGCAAAAACAGACGGCGAACATAGAACCAGGGGATATAGTGTTACTCAAGGAAGACAGCGTCCCAGTGATGAAGTGGCCCTTGGGGAGAATAGAGAAAACTTATTAGGGTCCAGACGACATAATCAGAGTGGCAGATGTCAAAACAGCATCCGGAGTGCTGAAGCGAGCAATCAGATACCTCGCTCCAATTCCACGACTCAAAGATGGGGAAACGGAAACCCAACCCTCAGGCAGCCAGCCAAGTCTGGCACCAAGCTCACCGCAACCGGATCGTAAGGAAGTATCCCCAGAGGAACTAACCAAGGCAAAACGACGAAAAGTTACGTCCATGTCAACAATGACAACAATGATAATAGCTCTGCTGGCACTTCCACTTGTGTTTTCGGCAGACATCGAAACAACAGAATTCGACACCAAGATCGGCATCCACTTTGAAGGCATCACCAAGATGGAAGTGTCACGCTCTGAGTGGGAAATAATTTCCTACTACGATCTGCAGCCATATTGGGAAGAAACAGCGCGCTTCATCAATGGAACAAAGACATTAAGGGCGATATGCGACACCATAGTGCTGAAATCGGCCTGTGAAAACGTAGTAAACACCTTGGAAGCCGACATCGCAGAACTAACTGAAGAAAATAGCCTCCTCACACGATCCAAACGAGGCGCGGTCAACTTCATCGGCAACATTGCCAACTCGTTGTTCGGTGTGTTGGACAACAGCTATGCAGAAGAGATGTCAAGCACAATCAACACGCTCAAACAAAATGACAACCATTTATACGGGTTACTCAACAATCAAACATCAGTTATTGATGCAACACTCAACATCTTCAAACAAGAGGAGCAGAACATCAAACAGAAGTTCAAGGTGGTGGATGACCAAATAGTGAAGGTGGCAGCATATGTCCGTACGGAGCAGACGCAAAGCTACCAAACAAACCTCGTCCAAACTAGCAGTACATTGGCAACTCAACTCGCACTATTATCACCCAGACTACATAGAATCCAGGCAAGAATTATCAATACGTTGACAGATGCGCACCGCGGAAGAATCAGTCCAACGTTACTGTCACCATCGCAACTTCGAGCAGAATTAGTCCGAGTTCGCAACCATCTACCCACATCGCTACGGTTGCCAGTGGACCAAAACAATCTCTTACAACTCTACTAGGTCATGAAGGTGAAAGGCGGAAGAACGGATGAGCACGGGATCTTCGAAATGTCACTTCCGTTGTGTGATCCAGAGACCTGGGAAGTGCTCAAACCACATCCGATTTCAAGCAGAATAAACAGTTCAACGGTTGCCATCACGCCATGCAATGATCTCATTGCAGTCAACGCGCATCGAGATCAATATATAACATTGACAGAAAATCAGTGGCGAGAGTGCATTACTATAAAGGAGAACCAGGTGTTATGCTTGAACGTGCAGACAAAATTCACCGCAGACTCAGGCGCTTGTCAATGCGAAATGTCACTGCTCAACAACAATCCAGGGAACATCTGCAAGGTAGCCCCGGTAGAAGACAACGCACGATAAAACAGCTGATGCACAATAATCTCTGGATGTACGCGTTGGAGTCCCCCACTCGAATCAATGCCGCGTGCGGAGCAAATCATTCCCAGCTAACATTAAAGGGCTCAGGGATTATAAAAATTAGCCCCGACTGTACACTCAAACACAAGTCAGTCATAATTCAAGGGCATCAAGTATACTCATCTGCAATCCACGCGTCATACACTTCAACCGCAAACCTTAGCAGCATTACGTATCCTGAAAAGACATCTTCCATAATCCTGAACATACAACCGTACATTGATCAGGTCAAAAATATATCGACCATACAGCAAGGTTTAATGCAGGAAATAGGGACAGAGCTACCCTCACAAATTTCCCACCTCAAATACCATCATGCGACAATTGCGTATGCCGCTCTAATACTATCATTTGGCATCATAGTTGCAATCGTGATAACCTGCATTCAAAAGAAGTCCCGAGCTCCCGTTACATACGCAGTTCCTCAACCACGGCCAGCTGCACGACAAGCACCATTTGCCGTCACAGTGACGTAAAGGGACCACCGCACCATTAGAGTTAGTAAGCATGAATTGTAGCATTAAGAATGAAATGTAATTATAAACTTAAAATGTAAACAAAAAAAAATGCCTTATTTAGAACTAAGAATGTAAATTAAAACACAAGTGAGGGAAATGTCGCATATCGAAACTCGTTGAATAAAGTCTTGGTGTTACTGCCTTGACTAACCCACCATACAACCCAAACTCCTAAATGACGCATATCGAAACTCGTTGAATAAAGTCTTGGTGCTACTGCCTTGACTAACCCACCATACAACCCAAACTCCTGGTGCGACCACCTCGAGTCCTATTATTTGTACGTGGTTTGGCACCTAAGCCATTCCACTCGATCCTTAACTCAGGACGGCAAATCAGCCGCTCCAAACAGATATTTTCGACCGTATTCCAAATAAGTAAATCTCAACCATGGTTGCCACCTAGAGTTGCCACCTAACCGCATTTTATTTATTTTTATTGATATCTCGACTTGACCCATGTGGATAAAGTTTGGCATTATAGATAGTATGATTCATTCCAAGATTATATGCCTGGGTGTTGGCACTTAGGGCGGTTCACAGGGTTGTCAAATGTCTAAATTTTTTTAAATATTTAGCAAGATATGCCAATATGGGTGTAAAATCAAAGATATTTTCGACCGTATTCGAAATAAGTAAATCTCAAGCAGGGTTGCCACCTAACCGCATTTAATTTATTTTTATTGATATCTCGGGAACCGCTTGACCGATGTGGATAAAGTTTGACAATATAGATAGTATGATTCATTCCAAGATTATGTGCGTGGGTGTTGCCACTTCCGGCCTTTCAGAGGGTTGCCACCTATCTCAATTATTTTTAAATATTGAGCAAGATATGCCAATATGGGGATCAAATGAAAGATATTTTCGACCGTATGCCAACCTAGGGTTGCCACCTAGGGTTGCCATTTATTTTTATTGATATCTCGGGAGCCGCTTAACCCATGTGGATAAAGTTTGGCATTATAGATAGTATTATTCATTCTAAGATTATATGCGTGGGTGTTGCCACTTAGGGCGGTTCACAGGGTTGCCACCTATCTCATTTTTTTTTAAATATTGAGCAAGATATGCCAATATGGGTATCAACTGAAAGATATTTTCGACCGTATTCCAAATAAGTAAATCTCAAGCACGGTTGCCACCTAGGGTTGCCACCTAACCGCATTTTATTTATTTTTATTGATATCTCGGAAGCCGCTTGACCCATGTGGATAAAGTTTGGCATTATAGATAGTATGATTCATTCTAAGATTATATGCGTGGGTGTTGCCACTTAGGGCGGTTCACAGGGTTGTCAAATGTCTAAATTTTTTTTAATATTTAGCAAGATATGCCAATATGGGTATAAAATTAAAGATATTTTCGACCGTATTCCAAATAAGTAAATCTCAAGCATAGTTGCCACCTAGAGTTGCCACCTAACCGCATTTTATTTATTTTTATTGATATCTCGGGAGCCGCTTGACCCATGTGGATAAAGTTTGGCATTATAGATAGTATGATTCATTCCAAGATTATGTGCGTGGGAGTTGCCACTTCGGGCCGTTCAGAGGGTTGCCACCTATCTCAATTATTTTTAAATATTGAGCAAGATATGCCAATATGGGGATCAAATGAAAGATATTTTCGAACGTATTCCAAATATGTAAATCTCAAGCACGGTTTTCACCTAGGGATGCCACCTAACGGCATTTTATTTATTTTTATCAATGTCTCGGGTACCGCTTGACCGATGTGGATAAAATTTGGCATTATAGATAGTATGATTCATTCTAAGATTATATGCGTGGGTGTTGCCATTTTTAAATATTGAGCAAGATATGCCAATATGGGTATCAAATGAAAGGTATTTTTGGCGGTACTCTCAATATGAAAATTTCTAGCAGTGTTACCACATAGGTTTGCCACCTATCAAATTTTTGTTTAATATTGAGAAAGATATGCCAATATTAGTATCAAATGAAAAGTATTTTTGGCCGTATTCTCAATATGACAATTTCTAGCAGGGTTGCCACATAGGGTTGCCAACCTAACCGCAATTTCCCCTCGTGAAGGGTGGATACCTTGTCGTGGTACGAGGGCTTAAGTCGATAGCCACAGGGCTACGCTGCCCTTGTGATCATAGCTCCGTACGGTACTTCATCATGAGATCAGCCTAGCCTCTCTGGCGCGACGACAAAGATCTTCCCCCTCCCAAACCAGGGTGCTATGCGAAACCGTGCCCATTGGACGTTTTCAGCCGGGAGGCAAATCGTGGCTGTATTTAAACGGAGCCTCTCTGATACCGGGTCGCCTCAGAGAGTAAGCATGGCCTTAGCGCGGTACGGGGCTCTGCCGCGGCGGAAACACACTTCCCCATTCTCTTTCCTTGACCCTAAGCTGACCTTGCCCGGCGATGGGCCGTACGAACAAGATGAACTCAAATAAAATCGAGAAACCTAAAAAACAAACAACGCCAAATTTCACTCCTCAGCAGAGGAGAGCTATGGAGGAGCAAGCGAGAAAGCAACAACAATGCCGGAGGACAACCTCCGCTCCACAATCAAGGGGGGATCGACAGCGTTGGCAACTACGAGTCGGTTAACCAAACCTCTATCCAGTAAGATTGACTTGATGGGAGCTAGCACCAGTGCGGTTGCCAACATAGCTAAGCGGACAACGGCGGATGCTAAACTCCCATCAACCGCTGATATGAAAACCAGTATCTTTACGTCTGTGGCAGCGGTCTCACGAGCCGGCCTCGGAGTTTCGAAGGAGAAGGAAGCTGCAACTGAGATTTCGGCAAAGGGAGCCACCGCGATGCCAACTACAGGTCCGCACTCCCGGGAGACATCTCCCCGCCGCTTCACATACCACGAGAAAAGATAGGCTGCAAAGATCCTGAAGAGGTATGAAGGGGTACCACAGGAATCGCTGTCGTCGAATTCCAGAAAATCGGTAGAGCTAGCGAAAGCTGTGATACCGGATTTCCAAAATACTTACATGCCAAAGAGGTTAAAAGTCAACTCTTTCAAGCGCCAGAGATCGGATCTGGAGTTAATCCCCCTCCAAAGCGGCATCAGAATACCCCTGGAGCGGGCAAACTAAGCTTTGCTGAGGTAACCAAGGACAGGATCCTTATAGGCGTCCTTGACCGAGGCAATGACCGTCTGGCCATCCCCAAGGACCAGTGGCGTTACGTGCGAAATGAACTCGGCAACATTCTTCTCAACGTTGCTCCGGAGTTTCCGGGTAGTTCGGCGCGAGTAACGGATGCGGGTTGGCACCAGGGTCAGATCAAATTACTCGCATGCGAGGATGCAAAAACCGTAGCACTGTATAAGGCAGCTGCTGCTAAACTGGGTGAAGTCTACAAGGGCGCAAAGATAGAGGTCGTCGACTTGAAGGACATTCCAGCTCGTCCAAGGGCAAGGGCGTGGATTCCGGCCATCCCTGACGAACCGGACAGAATTCTCGGTATGCTACGGCTAATGAATCCGTCCCTCCCAACGCATGACTGGAGTGTCAATCTGGGCGGGGATGCGGTGGGGCCCGACAGACAGGTGGTGTTCACCATGAATAAAGAGTCAATCGAGCCCCTCAAAAGATGCAATGGCCTAGTACACTACAGCGTAGGCCAGATCGTTATCCACGTATATCGTGGTGATGCTCAGCGCGCTGTCTTCTCGGCTGCTCCGGGGGAACCGGAAGACGAAATACCAGAAGAGGAAATGAAGGATTCCGATGCGGAAAGCATCTTATCCGTCACGTCCCTTGGCGATAGTGCTGTGATCAACTCGGAGATGGAGGACAGCCTACAGGACGAGGAAGTCCTCTGAGCGATTAACATCTAACGCTGCAGACAGCAGGACTCCCGCAACGCCATATCGGGCAGTTAATCGGAACAACTCGTCGTTGATAGGCAACCTCCGGGATGGGGCAAACCTCGACGATATGGGGACGGCAGGGATGTCTGTGCGCTCTCATGTTGGTGGTGCTTCAGATTAATCTAAAGTGGCCTCGGCTGCTTTAAGTAGTCGTCTTTCTAAAGGCGACGTGGATGTGGTCCTCATCCAAGAACCCGGGTCAATAGCTCGAGAATCTGTGGATTGGGGACTAAGGGCTTCAAGCTCATTCGAGCCAGCGAGGAGAGCAAAGTCAGAACGCGTATTTTGGTCAAGTCTGAGTTGAACTCCTTTCTCCTACCTAACTACACCAATGGTGCTATTACCGCTATCAGTCTAACGGTCGACAGCACC
This sequence comes from Campiglossa producta, assembly GCA_964058755.1. Taxonomy (NCBI): domain Eukaryota; kingdom Metazoa; phylum Arthropoda; class Insecta; order Diptera; family Tephritidae; genus Campiglossa; species Campiglossa producta. Next base: position 13,118,840 of record CAXKVI010000006.1, on the reverse strand, counting down.
CGCCTGACGGAGGCGTCGGTCTATATGCCCTACGACGCCGAAGAACCTCCACCACAAACGGAGGTGAAAGACCTGGTACCAAATTTCTGCACGCGTAATCTTATTATTGGAGCGGACGCTAATGCTCACCATGTCCAATGGGGGAGCTCCGATATCAAAGCCAGGGGCGAGTCTCTGTTTGATTACCTCTTAACAACCAACCTGGTTATTTGCAACGTGGGTAATGCGCCTACTTTTATCACTAAGACCCGCAGGGAGGTCATAGACCTCACTATCTGTAGTGAAGGCGCTTATGAGTGGGTCAGAAAATGGCGGGTTCTTGAAGAACATTCATTCTCCGACCACCGTTACATAGAAATGGTTTTAGACTTTATTGTAGAACAACCAATCATGAAGCGCAATCCACGTAACACTAATTGGCAGTTACACAATGAAATATTAGACAGAGACCTACCAGTACTGCGCTCACAAGCCCCCTCATCAGTAGAGGAGCTGGAGGATCTTGTTACTACATTTACATCGGCGCTCTCAAATGCTCTAGGGCAGGCTTGTCCAGTGCCAAAACCACGCGGTAAACACAGGCCACATTGGTGGCCCTAAGATTTGGACTCGCTCCGCAAATCATGCCGGAAACAATTTAACAAGGCCTATAAAGCTAAACTAAGGGCCTACAGAAAAGCTCGGAGACAGGCGAAGAGAACCTCGTGGAGAAATTTCTGCACTGGCGTCGAAAAGGTCTACGACACAGCGAGACTTAGACGAGTCCTCTCGAAAAGTCAAACAGCCATCAGCTATTTGCGAAAACCTGACGGATCCTGGACCAGCACGGAAGAGGAAACCCTTGAACTGCTCTTGAATACACATTTTCCGGGGAATCTGAATGACGCACCACAACTAGATGGCACGCGCCTGGGCTTGTCGGATAAGGCCAAGTTTCTAGATATAGTTCTGGACAGGAAAATGAATTGGAAGGAGAATGTTCTTCAGCGCCAGAAGAAAGCTTGCATCGCTCTTTACAAATGCAAAAGAGCCATTGGCAAAAAATGGGGGCCCTACAGTAGGCAGTTGGATCTATACGGCCATAATTCGCCCAATCATGCTGTATGGTCAGCGGTGGCATCAGCTCTGCTTTCTCCCTCTAAGCACAGATCGTTCGCGACCAGATCTGTGTGGACGGCAGAGTTGGAGGAGGAGTTTATTCAAAGGATTTGGACCTTGAGCTCTCCTTCAGACTACCTGATCATTGTAGCTTCTTCCAGGCGGAAGTCTCGGCAATCCTGAACCCTGCGGCCTGGTTAAGCAAACGTGTTATCGGAGAAGATATCGCTATTTTCAGCGATAGCCAAGCGGCCATCAAATCCCTTGGCTCATACACGTTCAACTCTGAACTGACGTTCAGCTGTCGTCGATCTCTTCAGGTGATGGCCCAACAGAACCGCGTAAACCTCATATGGGTCCCGGGACATAGCTACATTGAGGGAAACTCTAAGGCAGACCAGCTTGCCAGGCAGGGCTCGACCAAGCAGGTTCTTCAGGATAAAGATCGCTTAGGGATGCCGTTTGCCACATGAAAACTAATGCTGAAGGAGCACACACTTCGTCAAGCCAACGAAAGATGGCTGCAATCCCCAGGGTGTCGGATATCGAAACAAACCTGGCCAAAATGGGATCTTAAAAAGTCTAGGAGGGAAATCTCCATATTGATAGGGATATTAACCGGTCACTGCCTCATTGGTAGGCATGCAGAAAGGCTAGGTGTGCCCCACCGACGATGCTGCAGAAGTTGCAAAGATGATGAGGAGGAGGAAACAGTGGAGCACCTCATCTGCAACTGTCCGGCTTTAAGCGGTGCGAGAACGCGGTGTTTGGGAGTTCCCTTCCTGGATAGCCTAAGCCATAACGCGGAACTGGACATAAAGGACTTGATGGCCTTCATAAAGTCATCTAAGTGGTTCGAGGAGGAGTAACGGTGTCGGTTTAGGAGTGTCAGTCCCGGGATTCTGCTATGTGGAAAATCCCAACAACTCAGGGATTTTCCATATGGCTGGGTCCCGGGACTGACTTTCCTTGAGTTGGTGGTATCACAACGGGCCTTTCAAAACTGGCCTAAGTGTGCCTCTGCGGCAGCCACTTGAACCTAACCCTACCGCAATTCTCTCTTTAACAAAAACAAACATTTTACGATTTCTTTTGTACTGCGGAATGACTTGCGAAGCAGTCACGGGTAGGCTAGTTTGGTATAAAAATTCACTACGGTTGTTTTCTAGGCTGATGCATTTTAGTTGAAATTACTGTTTGGCTCAGCGTTGCCGTTTGCAAATCTCTAAATTACCTACATTAAAAAATAAATGCCCTGAAATCCACCCTAATTCCCCCCACATAATTTTTAAATATCCTCCAAACTCCCCACATACATATAAAATAAAAATGTCTGCCACTTACGTTCGATTCCACAGTGGCAGGTTACACTCTTAGAAATTTCTGGTTAATTTCGCTACTTTTAAGCTAGGTTACTTTTTTCCTACCTTTAAGAATGCGAAATTACACTCTAAAAATTAAACAGACAAACTGTTTAAATTTCAACATTAAAAGTGTAAAATAAAAAAATAAAAAATTTTTCAAAGTTCTTATATCGGAATTCACGGAAAATCGAACGCAGGTCTCTTAAACATTCAAGCAAGATACCTACCATTAGGCTGGCTAGCGTCTGAACTCGAACCAAGACTCCCCGGTTCATGCCCATCTGCTCTACCACTGAGCTACATCGCACACATAAATGTTTTTGGTAAAATTAAATCTTGAATAAGCTTCCAAAAATAAGGGACAACAAAACAAAAATTGTAGACCAAAATGACTTTAACTGATATTGAGTTTCCAGAAGAGGTTATGTGGCTTCTCTCACTCGGCAAGAAATTTACATTACCAACAACAAGAACCAATTTCTCACCGATTCATCTGATAGCGGAGGTAGAACAAGCAATAAAATCATTAGACAATGAAAAAGACAAGGACATGGCTAGAATCAAATTGAGCAACAGGATTCTACAATTCAAGAGGAACATTAAGCACAACGCGGCGGGAAAGTTTATAATAGAATCATACAACAAAACAAAACAATTTTTACAAAGATACAAAGACGACTTAATCGTGACCAACGCCGGCAAAGGAAATAAAACAGTCGTGTTATATAAGGAAGATTATTATGGAAAGATGGAAAAAGTACTAGGTGACAAGAACACGTATAAAGCAATAAGAGTTGACCCAACGAACACACCACTATAAAGAAAAAACAACAACATTGTCGATGATTTATACAGGGGAAAATACATAAACGTACGCCAAAAACATCAGTTGACCAGCTCAGCTGCAACGTCTCCGAGACTGTATGGGCTACCAAAAATACATAATCCCGATTTCCCAATGCGACCTATTGCGTCATCGGTAAGCGTTCCATGCTACTAACTTCCGAAATACTTAGGAAAAATTTTATCGACCCTAATATCGGAAAAACACAATATCAAAAATGCTTTTGAATTAAAAGATAGATTAAGAAATGTAAAATTATGCGAGGATGACATATTAGTGTCTTTGATGCGGTATCCCTGTACACAAATATACCAACCACGCTAGCTAAGTGCAAACATACACAAATAACCCCAAAAATAAATTTCAAAACATATTGGAGTTTTGCTTAAATATAATAATTATTTCATGTTTAATAATAAAATCTTCACCCAAACCTTTGTTTTGCCTATGGGCAATCCACTCTCGCCCACGATCGCAGATATAGTTATGGATGATATCTTAAACACCACATACTTGGAGCTCAGCAAAATCCAGCACAGCGTGAAATTCTTAGTTAAGTATGAGGACGATATATTCGCCATTGTCAAAAGAAATGACACACAAATTATACTAGACACGTTGAACCAATACCATAATCGATTGCAACTTACGATGGAAATGGAAGAAAACAACAGCATTCCTTTCTTGGACACGCGCATCAACAAAAACAACAACAGCTTAATATTATATTGGTACGCGAAACCGGCAGCATCTGGGTGCCTGATCAATTTCTTATCCTCGGAACCCAGAAAATATAAAATCAACACAACCAAAAACTATATAAATAAAATACTTACCATTAGCCGCCCAAAATTTCATGAGCGAATATAAACAAAATCATAAAAACACTGAAAAATAATAATTATCCCAATCTTCTAATACATAGTCTAATACAACAAAAGCGCAAAGAAATAATCCAACCACCAACCCAAACACTAACAACAACCAACTATGAGACAAAGCAATACCATAGCATCACACACATTCCCAGGCTAACAGAAGAATTAGCACACGATATAATTGAGAAACCCAATATATGTCTAGCGTACAAATCAAATTGCACATTAGCAGGTTGTTTTACACAAACAAAAACCCCAACAAGCATACAACAACAAAGCAACGTGGTATATCAAGTAAAATGCAAAGGCAATAGCAATGAACAATGTGACAAAGTTTATATAGGTACCACTAGGCGTGCGCTTAAAGCGTTCAGCAGAATCAGTCCGTCAGTACGTCGAAATAACTGACAGCAAAGTAGACTGCGGGTGTTTGTATGAGTAACGCCAGATACGACGGATATCTACGTGAAAATAGAATTTGCTCTAAAATTTACGTACGTCACGCAACTGACGTATTGGCGGACTGATTATGTTTCCCACTTAACACGCGGCTATCCGAACACGAAGCTGATATTCGAAAACAAAAAACGCTCTCACAACATGCAATTACAAACAAACACATAGCTGACTTTGCAAAGACAACAATTTTAGATTACGAAAGAAAAGAAAAAACAAGGTATACGCTAGAGAGTTTACGAATTTTGCAAAACAGGGACAACACAATAAACAAAAAAGAAGATTCAGATGATATTGCGGCTGCCTACATCTTATGTTTATATGTAATCTTTTATCTTTAGTTTGACAAGCGTACCACATGAGATAGTATCAATTGATATGAAAATAGTTTTTACTTTTAAAATTTTTTATTTAATGCTTTAATACACCTTTACCTTCTTGTGTTCATGTTTCTTGTGTTTATGCCAGTGAATTAATGTTGTTTTTGTATTCTTATAATTTTTAATAATAAAAAACAGAATCGCCCTTGAAGAAGCCAAGGAAATTTGGCGAAACGTCGGGCAGTAGGTGAAATAAAGTTTTTTATTTGCACTATAACCCATTAGATCGGAACAGCTTAAAACACACTTAATAGTAGTAGAAACCGATCGGAAGAATATACGATACAAAATGGCTTTAATTTTAAACCAAAAAATTTTAAATTTTCAAACCAAAAAGTTTTAATTGAGCTATGCCGCACATAAAGTATTTGTGGGCAAAATTCAGTTACATTCAAGCAATTAAAATAAAATTTAGACTGTTTTTTCTTTTAAAATTTAAATCGAGACCAAAACAAATTGAGATTCTTTTTAAACTTTTGGAAGGTTTAAAATATCCCAAAAAAGTTTAAAAAATCGCTTCAACTTAAGACGGGTTTAAAATTTGGGCTCATTTTTTATCCGTGTATGTTAAAATTATAAGAAAAATTTTAATTTCGCGTTTTGTCCTAATTTCGAAAAATCCGCAGAAAAATCCTTTTATCCCTATCAGAGTGGACGTAAATGATACTTTCGTAACAAAACTGGTGCTGTTAATATGATTTGGTACGTTGGTACGTTGTTCTTGATTTTGGTACTTTCTCCCTTATAAGCCAGCTTTGGCGCATAATCATAGTCAACTTGAAGATAAATAAAATTAGAGCATACTTTAGAGAATAGTATACTTCATCTTATTCATAGTCGAGTTAAAGTCTTTTCAGTTATTTAGCGCCATTGCTAAAGTTAGCGAGGCGAATAGCTGTCACTAAAGCCGTTGCTAAATATACTGAGGTTTGAAAAAATCTGTCATATACATGGGCGTAGCCAGACATTTTTTAGGTCTTTTTTCGTTTATGCCAGTGAATTAATGTTGTTGTAATATTCTTATAACTTTTAATAATAAAAAACAGAGTCGCCCTTGAATGAGCCAAGGAAATTTGGCGAAACGTCGGGCTGTAAGGTGAAAAAAGTTTTTTATTTGCACTATAACCCATTAGATCGGAACAGCTTAAAACACACTTAACAATAGTAGAAACCGATAGGAAGAATATACGATACAAAATGGCTTTAATTTTAAACCAAAAAATGTAAAATTTTCAAACCAAAAAGTTTTAATTGAGCTATGCCGCACATAAAGTATTTGTGGGCAAAATTCAGTTACATTCAAGCATTAAAAAAAATGTAGACTGTTTTTTCATTTAGAATTTAAGTCGAGACCAAAAGAAATTGATATTCTTTTTAAACTTTTGGAAGGTTTAAAATATCCCAAAAAAGTTTAAAAAATCGCTTCAACTTAAGACGGGTTTAAAATTTAGGCTCATTTTTTTTAACCGTGTATGTTAAAATTATAAGAAGAATCCGCAGACAAATCCTTTTATCCCTATCATAGTGGACGTAAATGATACTTTCGTAACAAAACTGGTACCGTTAATATGATTTGGTACGGTAGTACGTTGTTCTAGATTTTGGTACTTTCTCCCTTATAAGCCAACTTTTGTGGACTTTTCTAATATATTGGCGCATAATCATAGTCAACTTGAAGTCAAATAAAATTAGAGCATACTTTAGAGAATAGTATCCTTCATCTTATTCATAGTCGAGTTAAAGTCTTTTTTATTATTTAGAGCCATTGCTAAAGTTAGAGAGGCGAATAGCTGTCACAAAAGCCGCTGCTAAATATACTGAGGTTGAAAAAATCTGTCTATACATGGGCGTAGCCAGACATTTTTTTAGGTCTTTTTTCGAGGACCATTTCTCAAAAATCAATAAAAGAAAACGAGGACATTTGTTTGAAAAAAAGTAGGACATATTTATTGACGTGAATATTGAGATATACTTTAAAAGTATCATTTTTTGGTTTCTCATTCTATAAAAATTTTCATTGATACTCCTTTTTTGCGCTTTGAAAAGTCCTCCTTGTTTCAGCATTTTCTCCAAATGTCCTCGAAGACAAAGATTAGTTGTTTCTTAAAAAACGTAGAGTTTTTCGAGGACATTGGCTAAGTTTTTTCTTTAATTTTTTCATAAAAATTTTCATTGATACTTCCTTTTTCCGCCTTTTCCACAAATTGTCCTCATTTTTTACGAGAATACTCTTTGAAAAGTCCTCGTTGTTTCAGCACTGTCTCCAAATATTCTCGAAGACAAAGATTATTTTTGTCTTAAATAAATAACGCCCCTACCTGGCTACGTCTATGGTCATATATAGCATTTTGTCCTTAGATTTTGCTAAGATTTGGTAATAATAATAATCTTACTTTTAAATAAAAATACTTTTATTTTTCATACTGTGAAAATTTCTTTAAATTATCAACAACTGCTACAAACAAATAGAAATTTAAAAAAAACGAAAAATTTTTTTTTTTTTTGCTCATACATGATGCGCTTATAAATGACTCTTCCATGAGTCATAAATGACTCTGCCATGAGTCATAAATGACTCTTCCATGAGTCATAAATGACTCTTCCATGAGTCATAAATGACTCTGCCATGAGTCATAAATGACTCTTCCAAAAGTCATAAACGACTCTTCCAAGAGTCATAAATGACTCTTCCATGAGTCATAAATGACTATTCCATGAGTCATATACGACTCTTATAGGCATTTGGATAATTCCGTGGAAACTGATATATGGGCAAATCCGCCGTAGTGTTACATTTTTGCCAAAAAAAAAAATTTTTAAAACATCGAAGCACAAGAATAACTTTTTTTCTGGTACATTGGTAGATTAAGAGGAGCCGAAAAACCATCAAATATTTTTTAGTGCCAAGTTGGTTATGCATTCATTTTAACAGTTTCCTACCAATCATCTTGAAATTTTACCAGCGTACTGACGAATAAACGAAGAATGATTTGGGAAAAAATTGTCGATATCCGAAAACCGGTTTCGGATATATCGATGAAAGTAAAACCCGAAAAACCGTTAAATATTTTTGCTAATTTGAGCACTTCTTTACCGATTATGTTAAAAGTTTAGCATCATGTAGATATTTATGTAAAGTATATTTGGGTAAACTTTTTTTGATACCCGAAACCCGGTTTTCGAGATATCCTCAAAAATATGAAACCGGGTAAAAAATCTTTCTACCTGCAATATGGGTATCAAACGAAAGGTACTGAAGAGGGCTGTGACGTAAAAAAACTTTTTTTTGATACCCGAAATACGGTTTTCGAGATATCCTCAAAAATATGAAACCGGGTAAAAAATCTTTCTACCTGCAATATGGCTATCAAACGAAAGGTACTGAAGAGAGCTTTGACGTACTATGGTTCTCATATCGATATTTCTACTTCTTCGGAGGTGTATTCCGATATTTGGACCCAGGGACCCACAAAACTTGTCTAAACAATAAGGGTATCAAATAGACGTAGAAGCGAGGTGGTTTCGACTTCAAAACTTAGAATTCAATGAATGTCAGGATCACATAAAAAATTAAGTTCAAAGTATCCATATAGGCAAAGTGTAAATATACGTAAAGTTTATGTCAGCAAAACAGACTCGCATCGATATTTTCAACATAAACCTTAAAACGCCGACTATGCCCTCCCTGCTAAAGTGACAAATCCGGAAATCATGCAAATGTTAATTTTTTTTCCTATTATTGGCTCAATTACAGTTATGAGATAGTCGGACGTAATACATATATTTATCTGACCTCTGTTCTCCAGCTTTTCGTTAAATTTTATTTAACGAACAGGAGAACTTTAAGTCTCTTCACTAAAGGGACCATTATGAAATCTTTAACTTTAAGGCTATTACAGAGAAATAATGATGATAAGTATACTTGCATGTTTTTTTTTTTTTTTTGAATTATTATACTTAATTTGTGGTTCATTTCACTAACGTTTGAATAAAAATTAGTTTGGAAGTAATTAGATATATTTTTCCAAATTTTTTTACGGTTTCTGATATATCTCGAAAATTTCCCATATTTGCCCCTTGTACAAATTTCAATAACTTTCGTTATGTTAATCTTTCAAAATGAGGCATTTGGTTTTATACTACTGTAGTGTGGGACAACAAATTACAATAGAGTAACATGTAATAAAAGTAACACTGTAGCTGTGCCAACAAAAAAAACATGCTACCGAAAAAAAATTACGCAGCAAAGTACCTTGACATTTCTGCCTCTAACTTCAAAACTGCAGAGAGCACATCAAATTCAAAACCACCGAAAGTTTTGCTGTATAATAGGCTATCATCGCGTATAACCAAAATTTTAATTGCCTCAAAAAACTTATAAGCACAAATTCACAAATATTGAAAAAGGCCAAAAATAGAGTATCGCTACTTTCATTGATGATAACTTTGAATATTGGAGTAGCACATTAACCCCGCTTACATTTTTAGAATCTCCGTCTCAAAAACTACACCCAGTTAAAATTTCAAAGCGATACAGTAATGCCTCAAAATTTTATAGAACATATACCAAAAAAAAAAACGAGTATCACTTGAAAAAAACGGAAAAATCGACGTTTTTCACTCTTCAAAGTTCTGAAAAAACTTTTTGTCTACATTTTCTCCATCCATATCTTCAGAGGTGATAGTGAATACGTCAAATTAAATATCCATATGCTTTTTACCGGCTTTAATTTATTAACCCATGTGTAGCATCCGAGTATCCAAAAATGTATCACTACGGCGGATTTGCCCATATGTATTTGTATTTACCGACTTTAATGCCAAAAATTTAGGGGAAATTTTAGTATAGATTCGCACAGCTAGAAAAAAACGGTTTTTTCAGGAGGATAGAGGAGCTTTTTCTGAACACAAATATATAATCTTAGCGTAAGGAGCGTTATATTTACTGAGATAATGGTTGTTGAAGTTTTGCAAATTTTGCATGGCACTATAGGTAACTAACGCACAATTTTTTAAATTTCACGCATTTTTCCGCATAATGGTACCATAACACTTATGAATTGCATATGATTAACAGAAAATAATATTAATATGTATAAATATTCATCTATTTTCACAAAATTATAAATTTTCACCATCGCACAGCTATACACAGATATTTCACAACAAATTTGTTGTCAAAGAAGGATGTTGCCACACTTAAACAAAAAATAAAAAACCTAAGAACCAACACTAACTCGGAAGAGCCGTTTAGCGAAAGTAGAATTTACAAGCTTACCTGCGAGTGCCAGCACAGCTACATAGGGCAAACAGGACGAAAAATAAGTACACGATTTCGAGAGCACGTCAGGGACTACAACAAGAAAGCACGGAAACCCACCATTACACCAGAATCAAACTATGCAAATCACATGTTCGAAAACAAATGCTCCCCGGCCAACATCAAAAACACAGCCAAAACACTTCACATACAAAGAAAAGGCCGACGCTTAAATGTGCTGGAAAACATGGAAATATACAAACTAAAGACATTTGACGGGAGAATAATAAACGAACAAACAAAAACCATCTCTGACGCAATATTTGAACCGCTAAAATTAATTTACAAAAAACCGAACAATACCGCAGGTACAATAACCAAACGAGTAACAATAAACGAGCGAACACACAAACCCAATCAAAAGACGAAAATCACCGACTTCTACCTGACTAACGAGCGTCAGTAAGCAACCTTTAAACACACACGTACCTGACCTAGCAGTGACAAGCAAATTAACTAGTGTGAAAACAACCCTTATTACAGGTACCTGTTCGGAAACATTCGTAACACACGAATCATATACACGAGTACTAACATTACCGCATACAGCGTCCAGACTATAAATACATGACAACGGATAGACACAAAGTCAGAACGAAATCAAACACTGAAGATGGCAGATCGCAGAAACCGGTTTGTTACAAAACCAAATTTGACAAGGGATGACGGAAAATCGTTCCAATATACATCTAAAAAAACATATTTTTTTAAGAATACTTCACGCAAAAAAGAAAATGCAAAATTTTCACGGTTCAACACCTTTCTGCATAGGCGGCCTTCGGCCGCGCTTATTTAAAATAACCCTGGGCTACGCCATCCCATGTCCGGACGTGTGCACCAACTGCGGCTACCGCCGCAGTGAGTACTTCTGCGTAGTAAAACCATTTGGCGGAGTCCGGACGTGTGCTCTAACCGTGGCTACCGCCACGATGAGTCCTTCTGCGTAGTACACCCATTTATTTTAGTATAGGTGAGGCTTGCAAACCCTATTCAAATACTTAATTGGTGCGCATAAAAAGTATTGTAACTTATTATTATTATTTAACTTAATATTTTTTATTAAATTTTTTTGGATGTGGCAACACTCTTTCAATGTCAAAAACAGTACATACATATATATACATACAAAAAAAGCGTGCAAAATTTACTAACTTTAACAACGTTTTACCGGAGAACTATAAACCGCCTGACTCTAAGACCTATATATTTGTGATCTGGAGAACTCCCTCTTTCGTTCCATACCAAAAACAGTCCAAAATTCGTGCGAGTCTAAACTAAATCGCACCCAAAATTTAAAACATACCGAATTTTTTTGAATAAACTTATATGCAGTCTTATAGATCTCATCGAGTCATATAAATTAAGTGAAAAATTTAATATTTTAATAGCATGGACTACACACAAAAAAGGAGAAAAAAAAGTCACAATTTATAGCGTCATTTTGCTATAAATTGTGATCAAAGTAAAATTTGCATAAACAAACTAAGGAAGAGGATAAATAGCGTAACAATATGCCACAATTATTTTTAAAATAATTTGCTTGACTATGGTCCTATAGGGGACTAAACTTTGTTCTCTAGTTTTGTAAAAAATCAAAAAATGGCCATCACAGTGGCCGTGTGCGGTTATTAATTAAAATATAATGTTGATTTTTTTGACACATGTTCAGTCTAATGTCAACATCAAACTGTGCTAGAGCAGGTTCCATTTCGAGGACGGGTTAGGAAGATTTTGCGCTTAATAGATGTGTCACACTTTCTCATGTCACAACTTTACTACAGCTTTTCTTCTAAAGTAGTTGTAATTTTCCTTGAAAATTAGAACACATATAGACCTTGGTGGCATACATCTAATTTCTAACGGAAGTCCAAAAATATTAAGCCATATTAAAATGAGAATAGATTAAACATGAAATGTCACAACCCTAAAATGTCACAACTTTTTATTCTACTGGTTTTGATACGGTTGTTTTTACAAGTATATGTAAAATGAAACACAATGAATTATCTGTCATCATTTATAGTTCGTGTTAGTGAAAATAGTGACTTTTTGCCAGAAAATAATGGTCAACCTTCACATAAAAGCGCCGGTAAACTGCCTTTTTTCGATCATTAAAGAAGTGTACACGTATGGGTACAGTGGGCGTTAATGGGTTAAGTTGTAGCGCAATGCGAATCAGGGGCTATTTCTTATACCCCATACACACTTTCAAAAGTCATTTATCGTAACCAAGGACTGAAACCGAAAACGAAACCGTAACCGTAACCGATTAAAACCGATTCATTTTTCAGTAACCGTAACCGTTATTTTTTTCTGAAAAAGAACGAAACCGAAACCGTTTCAAAAGCCGGAACCGGTTATAAACGGTTTTGAATATTTTTGTGGACACATATTTTATTTTAAAAGAGGCTACCCTGAATAATTTTCATGGAAGATGATTAAGCTTAACTTAACTTTGTGTACTTTCAAAAGTCATTTATCGTAACCAAGGACTGAAACCGAAAACGAAACCGTAACCGTAACCGATTAAAACCGATTCATTTTTCAGTAACCGTAACCGTTATTTTTTTCTGAAAAAGAACGAAACCGAAACCGTTTCAAAAGCCGGAACCGGTTATAAACGGTTTTGAATATTTTTGTGGACACATATTTTATTTTAAAAGAGGCTACCCTGAATAATTTTCATGGAAGATGATTAAGCTTAACTTAACTTTTTGACCTCAATATCAAAATTTCGAAATAATTGAACTATAGGCGAATGAAGCCATCGAAAAAAATTTACGACAACCGAAAAAAAATGTTTAGTGGCCGTCTCAGAAAGCATCATCATATTAACGTTCAATTATAACATTTTTCTAATATAAAAAGTAGAGTTAATTATTTTAATTTATCGGTCAAAAGTCCACCAAATTTTCAAAGATTTTCAAAGTAATGACCACTAACTTATAACATAAATACTTATATTGAAGAAAAAATTTTTCCATAAATAGCGGAAGTAATATATATTCCTATATATTGAAGAAAATTCTTCATGAAAACCGGAGTAAAGTTATAAAAATTCACACTTATTTTGCATTTAGGCACATACTTGTGTTTTGTGTTGGTGTTTTTATTTGGAAACCGAAACCGTAACCGACCGAAATAAATGTTAAAGAACGAAACCGGACCCGAACCCAAACACGTTACAAAACCGTAACCGAAACCGGAACTTTATTTTAATCGGTTTCATACCTTCATCGTAACATTGACTTTTCACAAAAAGTCGATGTGAAATATATCAGTTTCCAAGGAATCAGCCATATGTGGCTCTTGTTTGAGCCAAATAGGACTCTTGGGAGCTTATGTATTCATAAACATAAGCTCCTAAGAGTCCTATTTGGCTCAAACAAGAGCCACAGATGCCTATAAGAGTCGTATATGACTAATGGAAGAGTCATTTATGACGCATGCAAGAGTCATTTATGACTAATGGAAGTCATTTATGAATCATAGGAGAGTTTTTTATGAGTCTTGGAAGAGTCATTTATGACTCATGGAAAAGTCATTTATGACTCATGTAAGACTCATTTATAAGCGCATCCTGTATGAGCAAAAAAATATTTGGCGTAGTCGTTTTTTATACCTTTCATGAACATGAAATGGTACTTTAACTTTGGTCCGATGTTTGTAAGTATGAGAAGAAGAAGAGATGGACCCATCAATAAGTAGGTATACCGAAATGATCAGGATGACGAGATGAGTTGATTTAGCCATGTCCGTCTGTCTGTTTGAACGCAAACTAATCCCTCAATTTTGGAGATATTTGGCTGAAATTTTGTATGCGGCCACCATTTTCTAATATAGCAATCATTTGTCGGAACCATCAAGATCGGAGCGATATTACATATAGCTCCCATACAATCGATTGTTCCGATAAACGGATTTCGGGCTATAACTCCTGCAATTAAAGAGGTAGGAACGTGAAATTTATTAATTGCTTTTTTTATATAAGAAATGTCGATGCTGAAAATCATTGAGATGGGATAAATATATCACATTGCCCCCTTACAATCGGTTGTTGCGATAAACGGATTTTGGTAGATAACTCCTGTAATTATATAGGTAGGAAAGTGAAATTTCGTAACTATTGCTCTTTTAGAATGTGGAATGTAGATGTTAAAAATCGATGAGATTTGACCAATATAAAACATCGCCCCCATACAATCGATAGTTCCGATAATTTCGGTATGAGCTAAAGTTAAATACACACAGGCTGTACTGGGGATCGAACAGTGAAAACCATGACGCTTATTCATGAAAGGTATATAGCCTTCGGCACAGCCGAAGACAGCTTTACTTACTTATTTTAATTTCTATTTGTTTGTAACAGTTGTTGATATTTTAAAGAAATTTGCTCAGTATGAAAAATAAAACCATTTTTTTTTTAAGTAAGATTATTATTATTACCAAATTTTAGCAAAATCTAAGGAACAAAATGCTATATATGACAGATTTTTTCAACCTCGGTATATTTAGCAGCGGATTTAATGGAAGACATTTATAAATCATGGAAGAGTTGTTTATGAGTCTTGGAAGAGTCATTGACTACTCATGGAAGAGTCATTCATTACGCAAGGAAAATGCATTAATTATTCAATTAAAAGGCATTTATGACTCAAGGAAGTCATTTATGACTTATTTTGTTTTATTTAATTTTGTTTAATATAATTCAATTTAATTTTGTTTTATTTAATTTTATATTATTTTATTTTTTTATGTTATTTTATTTTCTTTGAAACTTTGGTGGACTTTTGACCGTTTGTGAATAATTTTTTCTTAAATTATTCTATGTTTTTATTATTAGTGAACAAGATGGAAAAGTAACAACAATTACAAGCTACCATGATTACGTAATTTCGGCCTTGCTCAAGGGCACTTATCAAATGGCTTTGTGTTTAGAAATTTTTCATCACCTTTTGTTGGTCATCGAACCAAGAACCAAGGGGATTAGGAATTTCTAAGCCCGCAGTGTGTACCTCTTACACCAAGCTGCGTTGAGATTATTGCTAGCTTATATCCATCATGTTCACTTCCCAGCCAGCACGGTACCGTACATTTTACGAACATTGCGATTTACGAGCTATTCTCGAATAAAAAAACTATAACAAAAGAAGCTTTTCTGTCACGTCAAACAAAAAAATTAAAATAAAAAATTTCAAACAAAAAATTTTGAACGAAAATTTTCAAACTGATATTTTAAAAGTAAGTATGCTTGTAAAATATCTAATTAAAAACACAAATAACATAAAATATATCTTTTAAATTATTACTAGCGTGCTGGAAGGTGGATTTGCGGAAAAAGAAAAAGGGACAGAGAAAGTAGCTGCTATTCTGGGATCTCGGGATGCCCTCTGGGTTGTATGACGCACTATTTATAAGTTGTGATGCCTAACATGTAAACCAATATCAGTATGTACTTACACGCTGGCAAAAAGGTACACAATTTTATTATTTAAGAAAAAAACTGTATACCTAAAATTTAGGTTTGTTTATTTGTATTATTTTTCGCATTGAAATCAGTCGGTAAGGCAGTCTAGAAAGTCGGTTTTTCTATCGAAAATTAATTGTTTACGAGTACATTTACGATAAAAAAACGGACGTAAAAAGATTCATATACGAGTGCTTTTTCGATACTTTTACGACAATCGTAGGCAAAAAACATTTCAGAGCGAAACCGGATTCGTAGGCGAATCGTAAACGGATATCATAAACGATATTTTATCAGAGTTTTCTTCGAGAAAACGTCAGTTTACGAGCTCGTTTACGATGATTTTGCTGGCTGGGTTAGTATGTATTCATTTTATTTTGTTTGTTTGTTTTTATACTACCTTATCGACAACTAGAGCGACATCAATCGATCGCCATTTATACTAGCAGTGTCAATTATTCACAAACGGTCAAAAGTCCACCAAAGTTTCAAAGATTCTCAAATTAATGACCACAAACTCATAACATACATACGTTATTTTATTTTTTTATATTATTTTATTTTTATTTTATTTTATATTTTTTAAATTTTTTTTCATTCTTGCTTATTTTATCCAATATAACATTCATAATCGCGAGTTTTTTGTATCTCCAACGTCCAAAAACATGTTTTACAGCAATTTGTAATATATCCTTCATTAAAAAACGGTAGCGCTTTTCTGTATTGCATTATTTGCGAATTTTAAATTTTACTAACATCTTATTAAAAATTAATTATTTAAAAGACATATAATAAATGAAAAATAAAATCAAAGAAATGGCAAAGAATCGAACCCGAACCCCCCGCTTACTAGCGTGACGTCTTAACCGCTAAGCTACTGTGGCGCACTGCATTACCATTTTTACATAGAACTGCATTACCATTGTTACTTGGTAGAGTATGGCTCTAAACTGACTATGATATACTTAAAAAAGAAGTACACTCCAACTTTTTTGTATTAAGCCTCAACTACATAAAGCTTTGTTAACCTCACCTGACATTTGCAGCCTTAAAACTTTGCGCTCAACTTCAGAGGTATGCTACAATGAACGCTTTGACGCCTCTCTTTTATACATTTGTTTTCGTTATTTATTTCTTTGCATTCAGAATGTTTTGGTAAGTTTATTAATTTAATAGAGAGAAAATGAATTAATTATTTTTCCTCCAAGTTTTTATTCTTATATTAAAGCAAAGTCATCAACATCTGATTGTCAAAGCAAGCAAAATTTGAGAGTTTGCAAAATTTCAACCTTGCTTCAACTTTGAGGCGTCCCATTTCGTTGAAACACGTATATTGAACTTATCTGTCAAAGCCAAAGTGCGAGGTAAAGTTGAGATAAAGTTTTATGTAATCGACCCTTTACTCTTACTAAAGTGTACACTAACTCAGGACTATGATTATGCGCCATTAGTTTTAATCGTTAAAAATTGTTACTTCAAGTAAGAGAAGTGGCATTAGGTCAATTTGCCTCGATCTGATCTATTGGCTGAAAAAATGAGCAATGAAACCAAAGTTGTTTTTTTTTAATATATGTATGTATGTTGCAGCCGTTAATAAATAACATGAACAAAGACTTCCAATCAGAACAAAGCCGTTTGCCGTATATATGTTGTTGAGTTCACATAAGCTAATCGTTAATATCGCATCATAAAGGGTTAACGCGCAAGTCTGTACGACTGGAATTTACCATTTCCTTTTGTGCTTGGTCCGTAACCTTCAACTAACTAACTAATGTCATACTCTAATTATTGTAAGTAAGTTTTGCTATTCATCTCGACTCGCTAAGACGTGTACCGCCGCTAAGTAGTTTTCTCCGCGTAAATACATATTTACATTTCCCCGCCAATATCTCTAATTATTAAATAAAGCGCTGAACAAATGGAAAGGAATTGAAATCCTAATTGTTTTTGGGAGTTTTTATTTGTTTGGATATTTACGGAATCCGCCGCAACATATGTAGGTATATTGTAACATAAAGTCCAACTTTTTGTTAATTTTAAACAATTTTATTAGGAAAGGCGCACCACTTCAATTTGATACTGGGCCTGAATTATCTTACTGTAAGTTTCAAAATCTACACTTTTTTCCCATATATTTTAAATGGTGGTCGTATTCGTCTATCGTTGTATGTTTCCATGGTTTCCAATATACACTTTTTGAAAATTAGACAAATAGCACGAAATAGTAGACGTTGTGAATTGCTAAAATATTTTAAAATTGTATATTGAGCTATTAGATCAAATCAAAATGCTTTCCAATTTTAGTAGAAAAGATTTTGAGTTGCTAAAAATTATAACACCTGTGGAAGTGTTGTCTGACAAAGATATTTAGCTGAATATTTGACTTAATTTTGAAATTTCAAATCTTAAGCGATGATAACAATAAAATCATTACTCAGTGGACTTTACTTAAGTTGAGTGACCATAATTTGAAAAGCAATTTGGATATTAATTCTTTTTAGTAAAATGAAAGGAGCTTGAAAAATGGACTGGACGTCGTCCAGTGGACGAGCTAATTCTCCCAGAATTGACCAATTTCCTAACTTTGCCACATAGCTCTGCGAAAGAAAGTTTTCATCAGTTAATCTTATTGAAACTAAGCTAAGAAATAAGCTAGGTATTGAAACAATCAATAATATTATGGTTTGTACAGAACTAGTTAAAAATGAAATTCTTAAAGTATGGTCTGCTGTAAAAGACTATGGCCCGTAGTCATGGTCAAATTAAAATAGAGTTTTATCCACGTAAACATGATTCTAAGATAAACATCATTTTATGTCTGTTATTACTTACTTACTTAAAATAGGCTTTAACCGCCTAGGCGATTTTGGCCGCCGTCGGTTCTTTGTTGAGCTATTTGGCGTCAATTAGAGACACCGCGTGCTCGCAGGTCTGCCTCTACTTGGTCCTGCCATCGAAGTGGTGGTCTCCCTCTTCCTCTACTTCCAAAGTAGCATTTGTTTGCAACAGTTATCCTTCTATGGATTTACAGGCTTACATTGTTGTTGGTAGAAATGCTGCTTCCCAGGTATACAAAGTCCCTTACTATCTCGAAATTATGGCTGCCAACAGTGGCGTGGTTGCCAAGGCGCGAATACGCTGACTCTTTGCTTGATGCCAGCAGGTACTTCGTTTTACCTTCATTCACCACCAAACCCATTTTTCCGGTTCCTTTTCTAATTTGGAGTACGCAGAAGTTACGGCGCGGTTGTTGAGGCCAATGATGTCGATGTCGTCGGCATACGCCAACAGTTGTACGCTCTTGTAATATATTGTTCCAGCGCGGTTAAGTTCTGCAGCTTGTATTATTTTCTCAGCATCAAATTAAAGAAATCGCACGATAGGGGGTCGCCCTGCCTGAAACCTCGTTTAGTTTCGAACGGCTCGGAGAGGTCCTTCCCAATTCTGACCGAGCTGGTGGTGTTGTTCAGCGTCATTTTGCACAGCCGTATAAGTTTTGCTGGGAAACCAAAATCAGACATAGCGGCATATAGGCAACTCCTTTTCGTGCTGTCGAAGGCGGCTTTAAAATCAACATAGAGATGGTGTGTGTCGATCATTTTCTCACGGGTTTTTTCCAAGAAGTCGGCTTACGTCAGGCTTCAGTTTTTCGAACAATACGCTTGATAGGACCTTATATGCGATACTCAAAAGGCTGATTCCACGATAGTTGGCGCAGTTTGCGGGATCACCCTTCTTATGGATTGGGCAGAGAAAACTTAGATTCCAATCTTCAGGCATGCATTCATACGACCATATTCTGCACAAGAGCTGGTGCATGCACCTTACCAGCTCCTCGCCGCCGCCATCGTCTTCGATTGTGGGGTCGGGTTCGTCCTCTTCTCTGGATTGTTGCTCCGTTCCTCCGTTTAGAAGCGCAGTGATCCCTCCATAACCCTAGTACTCTCTGAACATCTGTCACCAGTGACGAAAGCGCCATTTTAACATTTTAAAATCACACTTAGAATGACGTTTTGATGTGTATATGTGCGAAAATACGAAAAATTGATCAAAAAAGTGAAAATTGAAAAATAAAAGTCTAAAAATGGATAGAAATCAACCAATTTTCCGGGTTTTGCCATTTTAGATGCAATCCCAATTAGAAAGACTAAAGTGTACAGGACGCGGTGCGATCCTTTCCAGATGGAGGAGGAAGATTTCTATTCGCGATATCGATTCGACAAAGAAACTGTTTTATATCTTATGGATATCCTGGATATTGAGGATCCCATTAAAAACAGGGGACTTCCAGTTTCAGCCAGCCTTCAGGTTCTCACGACTTTACTGTTTTTAGGGCGAAATGTTCACCAAAGCGACATAGGTTTGTGCTATAAATTGGGGTTTCACAACATAACTAATTTTGGAAGTTTGGGTGACCTGGATGGAATGTCCCAGTATACAGTTGAAAGAATTATCAAAAACGTTTGCAAGAAGATTGCCCTTTTATAGCCGCATTTTATTACTTATTCGAGTACGCAGGAATTGGCTGAAGTAAAATCAAAGTTTTACAACATGTAAAGATTCCCTGCTGTTATTGGAGCCATAGATTGCACTCACGTTAGGATTAAGTGTTCCGCTAAGAATGTTGGAGCAGTCATGGCAGGCCATTACCTTAATAGAAAGGGATACTACTCCTTGTATGTACAGGTTAGCTTAAATTTTCTTAAATCAATCTCTGCTTATTAAATATTTTTGTACTTCATATCCTTAGATTGTATGTGATGCGGACTGCAAAATATTGGACATCGTTGCAAGGTCTCGTGGCTCAAAACATGACTCTAGAATTTGGAACGAGTGTCGTTTGAAAACCAAACTAGAAGAAGCTAGAAGTTCTCATCAAGAAGTGCTTCTTGGAGATGGAGGATACCCTCTATCATCTATTTTACTCACTTCAGTTCGGAATCCATCAACACCAAAAGAACAAAGGTTCGTGTATAAGACTCCGTAAGCAACATACACATTCACAAATTTAACTTTCTTTTGATATTAGATACCACAAGTCACATATTGCTACCCGAAGTAAGATTGAATGCCTCAATGGACAGATGAAATCTAAATTCCCTTCTATTTTGGAAAGACGAGTAGACTTGGATACAGCAAAAAACGTTATTGTTGCCGTCGCTGTCCTTCATAACATTGCTAAGGAACGGAATTTATCATGTAAATAGATATAATTTTGTTTTAAAACAATTTCCAATAGTGTATTTTATTTACAGTTCTAGATGCTGAATCTTCCACAGAACCTGCAACGTCAACAAATGATAATGCTTCCGAAAGCTTATCAAATACTACAACTGGAAGGGCATTTCGTGCAGCTTTTATTAAAACCCATTTTTGATCAGTGTTGCTGGTATGAATACCCGAAAGCATTTATATCTACAGTATAAATGCGAACACCTTGCTATTACCTTTTATTCGAACGCATTATACTTTTACCTGTTGTCATAAATGACTTTTGAAGTCAAAATAATAAACAAAAACAAACTGTGTAAACTGATGTGAAAGTGTGTTTTGCTAATAAAAAGTGCCAGATATTAAGACACAAATAGGAGAGGAGTGGAAAAAATAACCCAGGGCTGCGCCATCCCAAGTCCGGGTGGTTACCTGAACCGTGGCAACGTGCCAGTACGCATTCTTCTCTTGCACGTTTTTAGGTACACCCTAATAAAATTACAACAACCACATGAAACCCTGCAACTTTGATTGCAAATATCTCTTCAGAGAAGAAAAATATTAAAAAAAGCGTTTCCGGATTCATGATCCTGAGGCCAAAACCGGTCTTTTGAGCCCCCTCCTATTATTTTAGCTAATTTATTAGCAGTTGACAGCTAAACTAGACAACTACCCAAATTTTTAATTTCGTTTGCAAATATGTAACCACTAAGAATAGTTGATATCCGAAGATGGATTGAGGGGTGACTATTTATACTGAAGCAAGAGCTGTGCTTTGGAAGCGACACTCTCCCCAATTAGCGATTTCCCTTAAAATTGACATTATCTGAGCAGCTAGTTAAGTCAATTTACCTGCAGCGCTGGAAGTATATGGAAAACAAGGAGGCATAGAATGAGATGAAGGATAAGCATGGGCAGATGTAACAGTATAGGTGGGGTAGAAAGTTTTCAAATTTTTAAGGAGTGGAACCACAAAAAAATTCTAGAAACAAATGCTAGGTTAAGTTTCAATAATACTTTTAATTCAGTCTTCATTGACATAAGGAATTCAACACATTTTGTTCTTAAATATAAAAAAAAGTCAAAATTCTACATAACAAAATAAGTAGGTAGTTCGTAATAAAAAAAGTATATACGTTAAAATTAAACAAAAAAAATGCATTAATAAACTAAAACTGTATACAGGTATCTATGTACATATGTTCAGGTATTGTTGCCCATGTCAACATCATCGAAAACGAAAGCAATGACATCAAGTAAGATGCAAAGCCTGGAAGTGCACCAAATAACGTTGCTTGCAAGCGTATATCACAGGGACATCGCCAAATTTCGTCATTTGTAAGCAATGATGAAATTGAAGACTAAAAAATATTTGGCACGGAACGAATACAATCACAACGGCTACAAATATAACTGAAGTGCCCAGTGTTTAGCTTTTGAGATAGAGGAGGATTCCATACCAACAGCGAGCAACATAAATTTGTGGACTAAAGGTGGAACTCCATGACTGTCCTCTTAGCAAGCAAGGCATCCTAGACTTCACTTTAGTTTTTATCTTTATAAATAATATAGGTAAAGCACTAGGTGAAGTCAAGAACGTGTGCAACGGCCAATGGACTAGTCATGGAGTTCTGCCTTAACAGCATCCACAGCACAACTTTTAAAGTTGTGACTCACCCTTTTGCTTCTCATTGGCGATTTGTTGACGAAGTAGTTCAGGGAGTGTATTTCCTCCTCATATCTTTGCACGTCTTCCTGGTGTTTTATTTGCGCTCGCAGAAGTTCGGCCTGCAGCAAATGAATTTCCGAGGAGTTGGAAGATTCCTGTTTAAAATTATGCATAATTATTATACAATTAATTGCCAAAGATGCCGTTGTATTTACCTTTTGTATTTGCCGTTGCCTTTCCTCCACAACATTCTTTTTAAAGGGTGGAAGCTTCCGCAAGCGCTCTATATGAGTTTTCGGTTTTGGTTGTGGCTCAACTACTACGACATCTTCCGCACTGCAGCTGTCAGTTTCTAAATACTCAGCACTGCAGTCGGGCATTTCCTCTTGAAACTCCGGAGTGGCATTTTGCGGAACGTCCACAAAATAGCTGTCACTATCTATGAGTATGTTATCCTCCTCTAATTCAGGAGCTATCATACTCTGCATCAGGACATCTTCACTGTCCACGATTGAAACTTCAGTCATATTTCCAGTTGCTTTGGTTGCTCTACGTTCCGCGCCAAACGATCTTTAAGCAGACAATTTCATCCTTGCCCACTGTTGGCGCAGTTTGGCCCTATCATAACCAGCTGCCAACATTGTCATTCTGACCTGATTCCAGGCTTCCCTCTTCTTCGCTATCATTGCACCATCATTCGTTTTGTCCTCTATGATGCGAATCTGGGAATTAATACATTCCCGGATGCAGGCTTTTTCTCCCAACGTCCAATTTCCTTCCCGGACCTTCTTCGTTTTCTAGAAAACAGGTTATGTATTTACCTTTTTGTTGCTCCATTCCAAAATAAATAAAATAAAATAAAATAAACCAAGAAAACTAAAAATTGTTCAAGTGCAGTGAACGTCTATTGAATTTTTGAATAAAATAGTTAGCACAGGGTGATCTTTCAAAACATTCATAAATTATTAATTGAACCATCCAACTTATTTTTTTTTTTCGTAGGGGAACCCTGTTAAAGTTCATTTCTACTAAAACCTCTGTTTAATATGACTATGATTAACAGACGTTTTAAAAGTAATTTTTAGTTTGGTCAAGATATTAGTTAAAATGCATTTCCAGCAACGACTATGATTACGGGCCTATATGCTTATAAAGTAAAAGGCTACATTTATCTTTTTTTCTATAATATTTTGTATAAAATAAGCTCTTTTATGTGTATCTATCTTTAAAAAGAAGATCTAAGTAAATCTAAGTACTTACTTGATTTCGACTATACAAACGACCTGTGTCTTTAAGTGGTGCACAACTCCAGGAGAGCAACTTATACATGTGAAGCAAATTTGTTTTGGTACATGTGTGCAAGCAGAACACTGCAAGAAAATGTGTCATGAACGTAATACAGGAATTGTAGGAATTGAAGTACGCATAAGTGAAAGAATACCTGTTTTTAACTTAAGAATGCTAAAAAACAACACATATCTCAGTATAAAAAATTTCATGGACGATAATAATATTATACAAAATATATATAGGTAAGTACATAAAATTAATGTATGTATATGAGTAATTCACCGGAAATTAAAATGTAGATAAATGCTAAGTAATTATGGTTAAAAACGTTCAATATTCACTGTCAATTATAGTAAATTATAATTTAATAATTAATAAAAAAGTTTATAACATTCCGTTATTTTCAACCCATCATTCTTATAAAATTATATTAAAAGGTTTTGCAAAGGACTTAAAAATAAAGCTTTTTGGTAAAGTATAAAGAATAAATTGAAGACGTGTATGTTTGCTTTTTGTTCGAAACCTAAATATAAAAAAAAATAACTGAAAAGTTAAAGTAATCCTGCAGTTTAGTTAAAATAATATTTTTTTATTTCAAGGTAGGGAGCCGATTAAAATAACTTTCCGGTTTCGGAACGTGTTTCGGTTTCGTTCTTCAACATTTATTTCGGTTTCGGTTACGGGTTCGTTCCGGTTTCGGTTTCCAAATAAAAATACGAGCACAAGAAATTTTACTACAATCAGAGCTACCCATGGTGAAAACAAAATCAGAAATTAGAGCAATATCAAAAATGACTGTGGGCAAAAGTATGTATCGAAATACCAAAGCATAGTTCGATACAAATCGATAATTCGAAAACTTACAATACTAATTAGCATCTGCAACATGGGTAGAAAAGAAACCTCGCTTAACAAAATTGCCCACTTTTTTACCTTTCCCAAGATTTTATCCGCTGCTGGTTAGCAGGGTATGTAGGTGTGAATTTTTTTCCAGCGGCCACGATGGAATTTCTCCTATATAATAATAAATATTATTGACGTTATGCATAGGTTAAATTTCTGCAAAAAAAATTCTAAAAATCAACTATACTTTTTTTATTAGAAAAATATTAGAATGGAAACTAAATGAGGACCTACAAACCAAAACGAAATAAATATATACTGAATTAGTGTACATTAGGTGGTCCTTATTTATATGGAGACAAACCGAACATGAGATATCCTTAGTCTCACCCCCTAAATCAATAGTAATATAGCCAAGGATATCACAAATTTTTAGCACGATTGGAGACAGTTAAGGGCTGCCGCACGGCTGTTAAAGTTTAGATTACCCTATGGAGACTCCAAAAATAAAAAGGATACTTTTTTTAATCTAACACCCAAAATGGAGAGCACAATAGTCGAAAATATCATATTTAAATTTTGGTCCCGATTGGACACCGTTAAGGGATATCGAAGGGTCAAAGTTCAGATTAGCCTATGAGGTATAAAAAAAAATACAAATTATTTTTTTTTTATTTCATACCGTAAATTGATAAAATTTGGGTCCGCTGGACACCGCTTAGGCGTGTCGCACGGGGGTCAAAGCCCTGACTAGGTCTAAAAAAATTCAAATTTCTTTTATTTCAAACTTTAAATTGATAGTATAGCAAATTAAATAAAAGGATTGAAATTTGGTTAATGAATGCTTTTCTTTATTGGTTACACTTTCTTTTATACAAAATTCTTACTAATCATCATCATCATCATTTATTGGCGCTTAATCGCCTAAGCGATTTTGGCCGTTTCGTATCAAAGCACGCCAGTCATTCCTTTTTAGCGATAACGGACGCAAATGGAAACCCCAAGGGAGTTCAAGTCATCCTCCACCTGTTGTTTCCATCTCAGTCGAGGCCTCCCCCTTCCTCTGCTGCCGAATTCAGGCGACGATAGGAAAACCTTCTGTGCTGGAGCTTCTTTGTCCATTCGCATAACATGGCCCAGCCAGCGGAGTCTTTGGGCTTTAATTTGCTGGACTATGGTCAGATCTGCGTAGAGCTCGTACAGCTCATCGTTAAATTTCCTTCGATACTCGCCGTTGGCATCACGGGAAGGACCATAAATCTTCCGGAGAACTTTTCTCTCAAATACTCCAAGGGCCATCTCATCTTCTCTTGACATTGTCCATGAATCTGAGCCATACATCAGGACAGGTATGATGAGAGACTTATAGAGCGTGATCTTTGTTCTTCGAGAGAGGACTTTACTTCTCAATTGCCTACTCAGTCCAAAGTAGCACTTGTTGGCAAGAGTGATTCTCCGCTGGATTTCTAGACTGATATTATTTTCGGTGTTGATACTGGTTCCCAAATAGACGAAGTCCGTCACAGTTTCAAATTTGTAACTATCAACAGTGACATGGCTGCCAAGGCGCAGGTGCGCCGATTATTTCTTTGATGACAGCAAATACTTCGTCTTGTCCTCGTTCACGGCAAGACCCACTTTTTTCGCTTCCTTATCCAGTCCAGAGAAGGCAGCGCTTACGGCGCGGTTGTTAAGGCCAATGATATCAATATCATCGGCATACGCCAGCAATTGCACGCTCTTGTAAAAGATTGTACCATTGCGGTTTAGCTCTGCTGCTCGAATTATCTTCTCCAGCATCAGATTGAAGAAATCGCACGAAAGGGAGTCGCCCTGTCTGAAGCCTCGTTTGGTTTCAAATGGCTCAGAGAGGTCCTTCCCGATATTGGTATTGCTCAACGTCATTTGACAAAGCCGTATAAGCTTTGCAGGGAAGTCAAATTCAGACATGGCGGCATACAGGCAACTCCTTTTTACGCTGTCAAAAGCGGCTTTAAAATCGACAAAGAGATGGTGAGTGTCGATTCTTTTATCATGGGTCTTCTCCAGGATTTGGCGTATCGTGAAAATCTGGTCGATGGTAGACTTACCAGGTCTAAAGCCACACTGATAAGGTCCAATCAGTTTGTCTACGATGGGCTTCAGCCTTTTATTTCATACCGTAAATTGATAAAATTTGGGTCCGCTGGACACCGCTTAGGCGTGTCGCACGGGGGTCAAAGCCCTGACTAGGTCTAAAAAAATTCAAATTTCTTTTATTTCAAACTTTAAATTGATAGTATAGCAAATTAAATAAAAGGTTTGAAATTTGGTTAATGAATGCTTTTCTTTATTGGTTACACTTTCTTTTATACAAAATTCTTACTAATACTTACAAATTATTTACGAACTAAAACTTATACCTACATAGGTGCATATTACTAATACCTAAAAACTAGAATGCATAACTCTCAAATATGCTGAGTCGACATATGGTGGCAATAAATATATTAATATGTCAGTCGAATTGGCAAACTGTCGTGGTTGATCAGTTGGGCATTGCGACTGACTTTGGCGGTGTCTTTGGCCGTTCGCACAAGTGTGACAAGATCATCGCTATGTGTGGTTTGTACTGTCTTTGCATAAACTCCCGCTGAGTTCAATGTAACTAATTTGGTAGAATGTTGTTTGTGTACATTCATATTTGTTTATACATTATTTATGTGCACATGACAATTAAATTAAAAGGGCGGTGTGTTTATGTAATGCTACACCTTCCCTCTTAAAAAAAATAGATATATATATTTGTAGTCAACTATATATATCTATTTTACTTATTCAATGAACCGCTTGATGTCTGTTTGAGTTGACAAAATTTTAATTGTTTTAGGATCTTGTTACCATTGTTTTGTGCTTGGTTGTATACGGCTTGTGCCGTATATTAGATTGAGTAAATTGGAAGGCTTATGTATATATATTATTTTTTTTTTGTTGTTATTACTAAATTATTATGGATGAAGTGCCATGCTTATTTTTAAAGGTTTTAAATTGGTTTAAGCCTATTCTTATGGATTACGATTTCCTTTTTGTTTTTATTGCTATCTCCTATACTATGTGGAATTAAAGTATAGTTGTTACTTTTATCAATGGTTTTAACTTTATAGTATCATGCATATCTATTCTCTAACTAATGGGGGGCCTCTTCTCTAACTAATACTAAATCTCCTATTTTAATTTCCTTACTATAGCTATTTTTGTCATAATTTGATTTTCCCTTTTCTTTAGCTTCTTGAATTAATTTTCTTGCTCTTTGCTGTGCTATTTGAAGTTTGTATTTTACTTCTTTGTCATATGCCTCATGGTTATATACGGGGATAATTTTATCTTCTTTCAAAAATTCATAACTTGGTGGTTGTTTTGCGAATATTAGTTCGAAAGGACAATAATTATGTGTTGTTGAAGGCGTTGTATTGTAACAATAAGCGAAATACCTGAGGTATTCATCCCAATCGTCTTTATCACTGGATATGTATGTACGCATATATTCGTGGAATGTCCGGTGACTGCATTCTACAGTACCCAAAGTCTGGTGATGGTACGGTGTAGAAGTTTTATGCTCAATTTTTAACAATTTACACAGTTCCTTGAACAGGCTATTTTTGTATTCTGTGCCCATGTCTGTTAAAATTGATTTCATTTGGCCATAAATCAGGATGAAATGCTCGAATATGGCTTTAGCGACCGTTGTTGCATGTTTGCTTGGAACTGGAATCGCTACCAAATTTTTGGTTAGATCGCATATAATGGTAATTGCATATTCGATTCCGTTTATTGACCTTGGCAATGGGCCGACTGTGTCAATTTGTACAATATCAAATGCCTTCGGAGGCGTTTCCATAATTGTCATTGGTTCTTTGATATGTTTATTAATTTTATTTTTCTTGCAGTGGATGCAGTTCTTTACATATTTTCGTATGTCATTTTTCATATTCAGCCAGCTATATTTCTGCTTGATTTTATCAGTCATGCGATTTATTCCTGGGTGGCCACCACTAATAGGATCGTCATGATATTTGTGCAGAATTTCTTTGATTTACCCGGGATTTGTCACACATAGAACATCTGGGGTTAGAGCGATTGTTAACTTTTTGAGAACTTTATTTCCCATTTCCATAAATTTGCCTACTGCAGTATAATTCTTTTTAAACAATTTATCCCCTAAGGACAACTGTACTTGTACAAGTCCTAAATTGCCGGCTTCTCGTTCGAGCCTGGTAAAGAATTGTTCTAAGTCAATCTTATCCTCAACAATTAGGTTGCTTGTATCAAAACTGCTACAAATTTTCTTTCCTTTTTTGAAATATAATTTCGGAGGCTGAAAACGAGCTCGACATGTCTTTTTACTTCAAATTTATTTAGCGCTTCGTAAATTTTGGGGTTCTTTTTGTGACTTTCTTTAATTTCAATTTTATTACTGGTCTTTTTAGCTGCTGATCTTGTTGTTATTTTTAATATTTTACTTGCTTCCACTGACATAACTTTTAAATTTGTAATAGTTATGCGGGATAATGCATCCGCGATATGATTTTCTTTACCAGCTATATACTCCACCTCAAAATCGTACTCTTCTAAATCTAATCTTACCCGCGTCAGCTTAGATGAAGGACTTTTCATTGAAAATAGGAATGTTAATGGGCGATTGTCGGTTTCTACTAAGAATTTTCTACCATAGACGTATGGTCTGAAGAAGGTTATGGCCCTATGGATTGCGGCCAGTTCTTTTTCTATTGTGGCTTTGTTGGTTTCACCTTTTGTGAAGGACCTGGAAGCGTAGGCCATTGGTAACTGTTTGCCATCATGTTCTTGGCTAAGGACTGCCCCACAAGCGTACCCACTAGCGTCTGTTGTTATGCAGAATTCTTTATCGAAATCTGGGTATTGCAAAAGTTTTGGACTAATTAATGCTTCCTTTAAACAGACAAAAGCTTTTTGATATTCTTCTGTCCATTCGAAGGAAACATTCGTTTTGCAAAGCCTAGTTAGTTTTCGTGAGTGTTCCGCGAAATTCGGTACAAATCTTCTGTAGTAATTTCAGAAAGCTACGAATCTCTTAACTTCATCCGCAGTTTTTGGCGCTGGGTAATTTTGAACTGTTTCAAATTTGCTTGGGTCGGGTAATATTCCCTTGTTTGTACATTTATGTCTTAGGTAAGTTACCTCTTGGCTGAAAAATAGGCATTTATCTGGATGTAATTTTAGGTTGTATTTTCTACATGTAGAGAACACGTCTCTTAAATTTTTTATCATATGGTTTTCTGAACAACCTAATACAACTAAATCATCCATGTAGAGAAATGCTTGAGATGGTTTAAGGCCAGCGAATGCTAATGTCATCGTTCGTTGGAATGAATTTGGAGCTACTTTTAATCCATATGGTAATCTTTTGAATCTATATGTGCCATTTTCGGCAGTGAATGAAGTAATGTCCCTAGAGTCTGGGTGTAATTCTATTTGATGAAAACCTGACGTGAGGTCTAGGCATGAAAAATATTTTGCTCTTCCAAGTTGATCTAGAATGTCATCAATTCTTGGGAGTGGGAATTTATCTGCTGCTAATTTTTTATTAACTTGTCTGTAGTCAACAACCAATCTCCACCTTTTTTCTGTTTTTCCTGGAAGTGATTTTTTTGGAAATAATAAAACTGGACTATTATATTCAGAAATTGAAGGTTCTATTATATCATCTTTAATTAGCTTATTTACTTGTTTGGTTATTTCTCCTTTCTATGTTTGGGGTAATCTATAATTTTTAATATAAACGGGGTTGTCATCCTTCATATATAATTTTTGTTTATAAAAATTATTAGAAGTAATTGGTTCTGTTTCCAGTGCAAATATATCTATGAATTCTGTGCAAAGTGATGTTAATTGAGCTTTAACAAAATTTGGAAAATTTTTGGTTAGTCAGTTTAATTTTTCTGTATCTGTGCAACTTTTATTTGAATATGAATTGTTTAATGAAGTACTTGTAGATATATAGCTGTTTAAATTTAGATTAAGTACGCATATTTTTCTTTTTGTTAATTTTGAAGTGGAGTTTCCTGGTTTTCCGTTTCGGTTATGGTGTGCACATTACGGTTCTGGTTGTAGGATCTATTGCCGTTTTGGGCTTGTGATCCTCTCCGGTTATTATTGTTGTTGTACGACCTCGAGTTATTGTTATATCTCGGTTGTGGTCTGAATCTCCGATTTTGGTAATTTCCATAGTTGTCACTACGGTAACCTCCACGGAAACTACTCCTGTACTGACCTTGCTGTCGTACATTTAGAATCGTGTTTGAGCTGCCAGTGTTTTCGGTGCAACTGTTAGTGAATTTCGAGATTGCATCGTTCATTGTTGAGAACGTTCCTGCTTGCATGATCATCTTGACCTTGTCATTAGAGCAGTTTTTACACATGGCCTTAACTGCTGCCTGTGTTGAATATCTCGTGGCTAAGTCTGGGTTTAATCCATCAGAGATATATGCTCCTTCTAATGACCTTGTAATTTTTTCAATTTCCGCAGTATATTGGTTAGCAGTTTTGCTACGCTTTCGGATGTTCAGTAGTTTAGCGGTTAAAACTTCCACTGATTCACCCTTTATTGCGGTTTTTAATTTGTTTTTGAAGTTAACTTCTTAGGCGGCGATATGAAGCTATGTAGATTTTCTGGTTTACCACTGATTCACCCTTTATTGCGGTTTTTAATTTGTTTTTGAAGTTAACTTCTTAGGCGGCGATATGAAGCTATGTAGATTTTCTGGTTTACCATCAAACTCTGGTAATACTGACGAAGCAGTTTTAATGAATTCTACTACGGTTTGTGGCATTGTGACCTTTATTATTGGGGTGTTTAATTTAATATCTTCCACCGATGTGGTTCGACTTAGTGAGGGTGAGGAGGTTCGGCTAGGAGCGCGTTTGAATTTCCTCTTCTGTTGTGTTTGGTACCTCAAAATCGATATTGTGTTTGGCTAGAGCAGATACTAGTTTGTCTCGGACTGCTGAGAAAAAAATGCGCTCTCCCGCATTGATCACCTGTCTAATGTTATTAAGGGTTTCCAAAATTGTATTTATGGGGATACTTATTGTTATGGGGATACTTTTATTAATACATTTATATGATTTGCCAGCCTTAGTTCTTTCCTCCAATAATGTCGCATGGATTTCTTTCCATTTAGATGCGTTGTTGGACATTATTCAATTGTCTCAATTTGTTCTTTATATAATTTTTTATTAGAATTATTATTATGACAATTAAAAATGAACTTACGCATATAAAAATTACCAACCATTTATCAGAGATTTCTTCTTTATCTTCTATAATTGGGTGTGTTTCAAATTTGGCAATTTTATTTTCGTTAGTTTTATCTTCAGTGGTTTCTTTCCCTACCTCATATCCTGCTATAGCTACTAAAATATCGTTCAATGCGATTTTCCACCATGCCATTTTAAAATTTAATAGTAAAATTTTTTCGAACTCAAATTTTTATTTATTCATAAATTTGTCTTTTAAATTACAATTTTTAATTAAAATTTATTTTCAGGCTTTACTTTACTTATCCATCTATTTACTTCTTCTACTTGTGTGGAAGGATATTGTTGGAAACACCGTAACTGGCTAACCTCTTCGCGTAAGCTCATACTTGGTTTTCAGACCGCACAATACATCTATCAGGCAACGCTCGAACTTTGTTAGTTTTAAGCGCAACTTGGTAACCCCTTTTTCTACTTCCCTTTTCTTATTACCTCCTTTTTGGTAAAAATTCATTCCTTTTGCTTACGACTGAAAAAACGTGCGGTTGGGAAAACCAAATGTGAGTATATTAAAATTTAATAATAGAATGTTGAACAAAATTCTAATTGTAACCTTTTTTGAAATAAAGCTTTTAAAGTCGTTTCACGCACTTATAAAATTGGTAGAACCAACAATCTTTAAAAGATTTGACGTACGATTTGTCGTTTGGAGGTTAGAACCACCTGTTTGCCCGCAGCAATTACATCCAACTATTTAATATGGGACGCACCATTGTAGGATCAGTAAATTGTGCTGTATGTCATGAGCCGGAGAACGAAGAAATGGTGCAGTGCGATGTGTGCGATGAGTGGACACATTTTATCTGTGCAGGGGTCTCGCAAGATATTGCTGACAAAGAATGGAGTTGCAACAAGTGTGTTAAAGCAGCAACGTCAACTGCATCAAAAGCACATGCTACAGCAAATCAGCAGTTAAGCGAACATGAAAATCAAGGCCATGATAAGGTAGGTGACAAAGATGATAGGGCAAGCAAGCAGGGCTCTGCGAAATCGAAGCGCAGTATGAATTTTGAACTAGCTCTTCTAGAGGAGCGAAAAAAGGCTGAGCTATTATACTTAGAGCGAAAATATGAAATTATGAGGAGATATGAAAGCGCAGAAGAGTCAGACGACGAAACCAGTTTGAATGCGCTGACGGTGCATCGTACCGCTGAATGGGCGAATGGCAAGGGTCAGGGCGATATAGGTAGGGCTAAGGAAGGGCAGCTTGGAACAGGTGCTATGCACGATAGGGTAGTTACAGGCAGAGGGCGCAACGAAGCGCAAATGCAGACACGCACAACATCAGAAGTAAATGCTGGAGGCTTGAATGCACAGCAAATTAGTTCGCGACACGTGGTGTCAAAAGATCTCCCTGTGTTCAGTGGCAAAGCGGAGGAGTGGCCTCTGTTTCTGAGCAGCTTTCAGAATTCTACGCGACTTTGTGGATTTAGCCACGATGAAAATTTGCTTCGTTTACAACGCGCTTTAAAAGGTAAGGCGCTTGAGTACGTTAGTAGTAAACTAATGATTCCGGAACTTGTACCCGAAATAATTTCCACTTTGCGAATGGTTTTTGGTAAACCAGAGCAAATAATAAACAGTCTCTTGGGGAAGCTACGCTCGTCCGCGTCTGTTAATATAAATAAGCTTGATACTCTCATAACTTTCGCACTTGAAGTAAAAAATGTAGCCGCTACTATGGAGGCATCAGGGCTCCAGTCGCATATGACAAATCCTGTATTAATACAAGAGCTGGTCGAAAAACTGCCAGCTCAAATGCGCCTACAATGGGCAATGTTTTCTAGGCCATCTGCAGACGCTAGTTTGAAGGCCTTTAGCGATTGGCTTTTTGACTTGGCAGACGCTGCCAGTAACGTTACATCAGCTATCTCTGCTAGCAATCCTGAGTCGGAGAAACGCAAAGCTCAGCGGGTAAGTGTTCACACGGAGGAGAAGGGTGCTAGCAGAGATTTAGCCGAACGAATTAAACCTAAATTATCTTGCTATTTATGCAAAGAATCGCATGTTATTTTAAAATGCGATAAGTTCAAAAACTTAATTTATGACGAAAAATGGAATGAGGTGCGTAGGTTGCAGCTTTGCAGGTTATGTTTACGAAAGCACGATGCGAGAAGCTGTCGTGAGAGGAGGGCATGCGGAGTGAATGGTTGCGCCTACAAACACCACCCGCTTTTACACAAAACCTTCGATGTCTCAACAGCAGTTTTGGCTCATCACAAAGAAGTAAGTAACACGCTTTACCGTGTTGTGCCGATAACAATTTATGGAAAAGGTACTTCGTGTGACGTCTATGCCCTCTTAGACGATGGATCTGGCCCAACTCTTATAGAGAAAAGTGTGTTGCAAAGTTTGCAGGTGCAAGGCGGTAAAGCAGATTTGTGTCTCAAATGGACAGACGGCACGGTACGTGTACAGCGGGACTCCGATAGGATCGATCTAGATGTATCACCGCGTGGGAAGCAAAAGAGGCTCACTCTTCGTAACGTACGCTCCGTGGATGCGCTTGATCTTCCACTTCAAACAATGGATATTGCGGAGCTTGCAGGAGTACATAAGCATCTAAGGGGAATTCCAGTTGAGTCGTACCGCAACGTTGTGCCACAATTGATTATTGGTCTAAGCAACAAAAATGTGATGATGCCACTTAAGTTTCGTGAAGGCAAAGCGCATGAGCCAGCTGCCACCAAAACCCGCCTTGGGTGGACCGTCTACGGGGTAATTAGTAACGACGAACAACAGAACGTTGACAACATGCAGCTGCATGTTTGCGAGTGTGATGACGATGTGGCCTTGCAAAAGTTGGTCACAGAGTACATGTCACTGGAGAAAAATTGCAATGACCGTGAAAATAGTCAGTGTCAAAGTACGGAGTTAAATGATATGCGAAGCAACGTTGAGCGCAAGGGAGAACATTTCGTAGCAAAACTACTATGGAAGTCGGAGAGCACTACTATGCCAGACAACTATCCCGTGGCTTTGCGTAGACTCACATGCTTCGAGAGAAAATTAGAATCGTCTCCTGATCTTAGGCAACTGGTAAATCAACATATTAGCTCCATGGAGGAAAAAGGGTACATTCGCAAATTAAGCCAAAGCGAGATTTCCGCCTATCATCCCCGGAAGTGGTATTTGCCCATATTTGCAGTACGAAACCCAAATAAACCCCAGAAGGTCAGAATAGTGTGGGATGCAGCTGCGGAGTATAAAGGTCTCTCCTTGAATTCATGCCTGGACAAGGGTCCGGACCTCTTGACCTCTCTTTTTGATGTTTTACTAAATTTCCGGATAGGAAAAATTGGGTTGTGTGGCGATATCTGCGAAATGTTCCACAGAGTACACATCGATGAAGAAGATCAGCAGGCGCAGCGTTTCCTGTGGAGAAGATGTGAGGATGCTCGTCCACCAGATGTCTACATGTTGTTAGTAATGAGTTTTGGGGCAAGTTGTTCGCCCTCCTTAGCTCAAGTTGTAAAGAATCTTAACGCTATAGAGTACGCCGATACGCATCCGAGAGCAGCTAAAAGTATTTTAGAGAGGCATTACGTCGACGATATGCTCGACAGTGTCGATACGATTCACGAAGCTGTTCAATTGGCTACGAGTGTACGTGAGATCCACAAGCACGCAAATTTTTATATTCGCGGTTGGCTATCCAATTCCAAAGATGTCGTCGAAGCCTTAGGAGAAGCAGGCGACGCTCGCGAATTTTGTGGCGCTGCCAAACGAGTAGATCAGGTAGTCGAAGCTAGTAAGGTGCTAGGCATGTGGTGGCAGACGTCTGATGACACACTCACATACAATTTGAAATTCACGAAGGCCAACGATGAAATTCTTCGAGGAGCTAAGCTTCCAACAAAGAGGGAGCTGTTAAGATTGCTGATGTCCATATTTGACCCGCTGGGTTTATTGACCTTTTTTTTAATCGACGCTAAAATTCTGCTTCAAAAGGTATGGCGAAGTGGTATTGGATGGGACGACGATATACCGGATCAGCTATCAGACGAGTGGAGGAGGTGGTTATCCTTCCTCCCGCAAGTTCAAAATATGAAGGTGCCCAGATGCTATTTCAGTACAGCTACCAGCCCGGCAAGCAATATCGAGCTGCATGTATTTGTAGACGCTGGTGAAAACGCATACGCTGCGGTAGCGTATCTCAGGATCGGGACAGGTGGGGACGTCGATGTATCGTTGGTGTGTGCCAAATCCAAGGTCGCACCCCTGCGCCCTGTATCGATACCACGAATGGAACTGCTCGCTGCGGTGATGGGTGCGAGGCTAGGGAATGCGGTGGTAAAAGCACTCGACTGCAAAATCGATCGTGTGCGCTATTGGACGGACTCCAAAACTGTTCTCTCGTGGTTGCGCTCCGATCCTAGACGATATAAGCAATTTGTTATGTTTCGAGTGGGAGAAGTGCAGGAGTCTACCGATATATCACAGTGGAGCTACGTGCCTTCGAAATTGAACGTCGCCGACTTAGGAACAAAGTCGGCCTCAGTACCAGATTTTTCGACGTCTGGGCAATGGATCTCCGGACCTGCGTTCCTCCGTCAGCCAGTTGAAGAATGGCCAAACCTTGAAAGCAATCAGCAAGAAGATCGACAACACGCGCACGGGGAACTACGACCAGAACTAGTCTCAATTAATGTAGTAGAAGAGTTGCCTCTGATAGATCTTAGCCGTTTTTCAAAATGGGAACGCCTACACCGAAGTGTGGCGTACGTTAAGCGATTTGTAAATAAGTTAGGTGGCATCCCTATTAGAGGTAGCCTTAGTACCGACGAGTTAGCCTGGAGCGAGACCTATTTGTATCGCCTTGCCCAAGCCCAAGCCTTTAGTAAAGAGATTAAAATGCTGCGTCCAAACCCAGTATGCTCCATGCCTAAAACAAGCCCTATTCGTAAACTATCGCCGTTTTTAGACCAGAAAATGACAGTAAGAATGCGCAGTCGACTAGAAAGAGCCGATTTTATAAATGATGATATGAAAAACCCAATCATACTACCAAAAGAACATATAATCACTAGACTGATAGTCGACTGGTATCACAGAAAGTGGCGGCATTCGAACCATGAGACCGTAATCAATGAACTTTTTCAGAAGTTCTACATACCTGGGTTGAGAACGCTATTACGGTCGGTGCGAAAACACTGTCAAATGTGCAAGATGAACCAGGCCCGTCCGCACTTACCCGAGATGGCCGACCTGCCTGAAGCACGGTTGTCACCCTACACCCGACCGTTCACCCATGTAGGGGTGGATTTTTTTGGACCTTTCTTAGTTACCATCGGAAGGCGCACGGAAAAGCGCTATGGTGTGGTGTTTACATGTATGACATGTCGTGCCGTGCACGTCGAAATGGCATACAGCCTGACCACCAGCTCATGTTGTATTGCTGTGCGCAACTTTATCGCACGAAGAGGGACTCCGAGACAGTTCTTTAGCGATAACGGAACAAATCTGAGAGCGACGGAAAAAGAGCTGCGAGAATCGCTATCGCAAGTTGACTTTGCCGGCCTAGAAGCTGAGTTTACCAACACGTACACCAAATGGACGTTCATTCCACCCGCATCGCCTCACATGGGAGGGGCATGGGAGCGCATGGTGCGCTCTATAAAGACGGTTATGTACCAAATTGTCACGCCTGCAACAAGATTGAGTGATGAAAAACTCCACAACTTGTTCCTCGAGGTGGAACAAATAGTAAACAGTCGACCTTTAACATATCTGGCTCTCGACACCGCCGACCAAGAAGCATTGACACCCAACCATTTCCTGCTGGGCTCATCGTCGGGTATCAAACCAGTTGGGGATTTTAAGAATGCGGACCAATTTGCTCGTGCCTCGTGGCGACACTCTCAGTACCTCGCAGAAATGTTTTGGAAGAGATGGGTGGCGGAAGTTTTACCCACGCTTACACGAAGAACCAACTGGTTCGAAAAAGCCAAGCCGATTGAAGTTGGAAACGTAGTCGTCATCGTCGACCCAAACGCACCACGTTATTCCTGGCCAAAAGGCGTCGTTGTATCTACAATACCAGGAAAGGATGGCCAGGTCAGAAGTGCCGTCGTTCGAACTACGCAAGGACAGTATCACCGACCAGCGACGAAATTAGCTGTATTAGACGTATCTCGATCCGGTGTTTAAATTTGCAGGGGTATTCCCTCATGAGGGAGATACCGGGGGGAGGATGTTGGAAACACCGTAACTGGCTAACCTCTTCGCGTAAGCTCATACTTGGTTTTCAGACCGCACAATACATCTATCAGGCAACGCTCGAACTTTGTTAGTTTTAAGCGCAACTTGGTAACCCCTTTTTCTACTTCCCTTTTCTTATTACCTCCTTTTTGGTAAAAATTCATTCCTTTTGCTTACGACTGAAAAAACGTGCGGTTGGGAAAACCAAATGTGAGTATATTAAAATTTAATAATAGAATGTTGAACAAAATTCTAATTGTAACCTTTTTTGAAATAAAGCTTTTAAAGTCGTTTCACGCACTTATAAAATTGGTAGAACCAACAGATATAATAAATCTTCCATTGTAGGTTCTCTACCCATTCCTATAGACAAATAAAATTTTCTTAAGCAATTTAAATTATGTCTGTTACTTCGCTTATCTCGTGATCTTGATTTACGAGCAATGTCTGCATTTTCACACTCTAAGTTATCTACAATTTTGTTTATTGCGTCGTAATCAAGATCATCGGGCAATGCACTATCTATAAGAAAAGATTAAAAGGTATTTTTGGAATTTCTTCCGTTTTATGAAATTTATTCTTTTTCCGATACTCTTCGATAGTAATCGGTTTAGGTTCAACTTTTTCGGATTTGCGACTCTCGAGGATCTGACTTATACCTTTGACGCGTGTGTCTATGCAATTTTGAAAAAGTTTATCAATTTCTTCTTTAAATTTTTTATCAGACTCCTCTTGAGTCGAAATCTTCTGCATGATAATTCACAAATTGAAAATTTTGTTATATTTCTTGTAATGATAAAAAAAAAATTTGCAAAACTTAATTTTAAAACTTTACCCCTAAGCAAATTACTGCTATTTGGATGGCGACCATAAGGCGTGCCAAAGTTTTCTAAGGAAGTTTGTTAATTATTTCATATTTTTTTTTTTTTTTAATTCTACCTTACGCTGCAGTTAGTTTTGTCTTAAATTTACTAATATTTGCTGCCAGTCATATAACCAAAATACTAATTTTTGCTGCCAGTCTTATCACGAAATTATGAATATTTGCTGTCAGTCATATTATTAAAAATTTTGCTGCCAGTCATATAACCAAAATACTAATTTTTGCTGCCAGTCTTATCACGAAATTATCAATATTCCACTTCGTCTTGCGGATATATTCGGCAATAGTTATGGGACCTGTCCCCAATATTTTTGCCTGAAAATGTTTTGTTAAATCATTTGGTCCTGTATTATCCTTCGGCTTGGCTTCCACCTGTGGCGCCGTCAATTTTCGTGCATTTATGTTTGGCCGGTGCACCGCTTTATAGCGAATTATTACAAAACATTTTTTTTGGTTATTGTTGATTAGTGCTGAGTGTATTGTTTTTATTTATTTAAAAGCCTGGCGGGATCGCCGTATAGCAAATTAAATAAAAGGTTTGAAATTTGGTTAATGAATGCTTTTCTTTATTGGTTACACTTTCTTTTATACAATATTCTTACACTAATACTTACAAATTATTTACGAACTAAAACGTATACCTACATAGGTGCATATTACTAATACCTACAAACTAGAATGCATAACTCTAAAATATGCTGAGTCGACATATGGTGGCAATAAATATATTAATATGTAAGTCGAATTGGCAAACAGTCGTGGTTTATCAGTTGGGCACTGCGACTGACTTTGGCGGTGTCTTTGACCGTTCGCACAAGTGTAACAAGATCTTCGCTATGTGTGGTTTGTACTGTCTTTGCATAAACTCCCGCTAAGTTCAATGTAACTAATTTGGTCGAATGTTGTTTGTGCACATTCATATTTGTTTATACATTATTTATGTGCACATGGAAATTAAAGTAAAAGGGCGGTGTGTTTATGTAATGCTACAATAGCAATAAAATAGAAGTAATCTATATATATAAAAATGAAATGGTGTATAATTGTAACGCTAAAACTCGAAAACGGCTGAACCAAATGAAATACTTCCTTTGGGGGATTTGTTTGTTATTACCACGCGCAGGTCATGTCTTAAAATCAGAACAAAATATTAAGGGGGCGTGGCACCTCCCATACAAACTGAATTTTTCAAGTTGAATATCTTCAAAAGTGTTTAAGGTAGGAACATGAAAATTGGTACAGAGCTACAGGATAACAGCACCACTCTCACCTATAAAACCGGGGGTTATCCAATAAGGGGGCGTGGTACCTCCCATACAAACAAAATTTTTTAAGCAGAATATCTGTGAAAGGGTTCAAGGTAGGGACCTGAAAATTGGTATAGACCTATATGGTATCAAAATCCTTCTTACACATAAAAGAAGGGGTAATCGGAAAAGGGGGCGTGGCACCTCCCATACAAACTGAATTTTTCAAGGTGAATATCTTCAAAAGTGTTTAAGGTAGGAACATGAAAATTGGTATAGAGCTATAGGATAACAACACCATTCTCACCCATAAAACTTGGGGTTATCGAAAAAGGGGGCGTGGTACCTCCCATACAATCTATATATATAAAAATGAAATGGTGTTCAGTCGTTACGCTAAAACTCGAAAACGGCTGAACCAAATCATATACTTCCTTTAGGGGGTTTGTTTGTTATTACCACGTGCAGGTCATGTTATAAAATCAGAACAAAATATTAGGGGGGCGTGGCACCTCCCATACAAACATTTTTCTTCAAGGTGAATATCTCTAAATGGGTTTAAGGTAGGGACCTGGAAATCGGTACAGACCTATAGGATAACAACACCATTCTCACCCATAAAACTGGGGGTTAACCAAAAAGGGGGCGTGGCACCTCCCATACGAATGAAATACTTCATAGTCGATATCTCTGGAAGTATTCATGTTAGACCACTGAAATTTGGTAAGGGATTATATGAGATCGACCCCTACCACCTCCAAAAAAGCTGGGGATAACGAAAACGGGGGCGTGGCACCTCCCATACAAATGAAATATTTCATAGTCGATATCTCTGGAAGTATTCATGTTAGACCACTGAAATTTGGTAAGGGGTTATATGAGATCGATCCCTACCACCTCCAAAAAAACTGGGGATAACGAAAAAGGGGGCGTGGCACATCTCATACGAATGAAATACTTCATAGTCCATATCTCTGAAAGTACTTATGTTAGACCACTGAAACGTGGTTAGAGGTTAGATGAGGTCGATCCCTACCACCTCCAAAAAAACTAGGGTAACGAAAAAGGGGGCGTGGCACCTCCCATACGAATGAAATACTTCATAGTCCATATTTTGGGAAGTGTTTAGGTTAGACCAATAAAATTTCTTGAGGAGTTAAATAAGATTAATCCCATCATCTCCAAAAAAACTGGAGATAAAGAAAAAGGGGGCGTGGCACCTCCCATACGAAGGAAACATTTCATAGCCCATATCTCTGCAAGTATTTATGTTAGACCACTGAAATTTGGTGAGGGTTTATATGTGATCGATCCCTAATACCTCCCAAAAAATTCGAGTTAACGATAAAGGGGGCGTGGCACCTCCCATACGAATAAAATACTTCATAGTTCATATCTCTAGAAGTATTTAGGTTAGACCACTGAAATTTTGTGAGGAGTTATATAATGGGGATAAGGAAAAAGGGGGCGTGGTTTTTCCAATATGAAGGAGATAGGGATATGGTTTAAAATAGATATAGGGATCGGGTTAGTGAAACAGACAGGGAAATAAATTTGTGGCAGGACAACGTCTGCCGGGTCAGCTAGTCACATATAAAATTTGGGTCCGATTGGACACCGCGAAGGCATGTCGCACGGGGGTCAAAGCTCAGACTAGGTCTAAAAAAATTCAAATTTCTTTTATTTCATACCTTAAATTGATAGCAATAAAATCGAAGTAATCACATATAAAATTTGGGTCCGATTGGACACCGCTAAGGCGTGACGCCAGGGGGTTAAAGTTCATACTAGGTCTAAAAAGATTCAAATTTCTTTTATTTCATACTTTAATTTGATATCAATAAAATAGAAGTGACCACATATAAAATTTGGGTCCGATTGGACACCGCTGGGGCATGTCGCACGGGGGTCAAAGTTCAGACTAGGTCTAAAAAAAATTCAAATTTCTTTTATTTAATACCTTAATTACCATACCATTACCATACCATTACCATACCATTACCATACCATTACCATACCATTACCATACCATTACCATACCATTACCATACCATTACCATACCATTACCATACCATTACCATACCATTACCATACCATTACCATACCATTACCATACCATTACCATACCATTACCATACCATTACCATACCATTACCATACCATTACCATACCATTACCATACCATTACCATACCATTACCATACCATTACCATACCATTACCATACCATTACCATACCA
Organism: Campiglossa producta; assembly: GCA_964058755.1. Classification (NCBI taxonomy): domain Eukaryota; kingdom Metazoa; phylum Arthropoda; class Insecta; order Diptera; family Tephritidae; genus Campiglossa; species Campiglossa producta. The sequence continues at coordinate 13,076,114 of CAXKVI010000006.1, read as the reverse complement.
TTACCATACCATTACCATACCATTACCATACCATTACCATACCATTACCATACCATTACCATACCATTACCATACCATTACCATACCATTACCATACCATTACCATACCATTACCATACCATTACCATACCATTACCATACCATTACCATACCATTACCATACCATTACCATACCATTACCATACCATTTACCATACCATTACCATACCATTACCATACCATTACCATACCATTACCATACCATTACCATACCATTACCATACCATTACCATACCATTACCATACCATTACCATACCATTACCATACCATTACCATACCATTACCATACCATTACCATACCATTACCATACCATTACCATACCATTACCATACCATTACCATACCATTACCATACCATTACCATACCATTACCATACCATTACCATACCATTACCATACCATTACCATACCATTACCATACCATTACCATACCATTACCATACCATTACCATACCATTACCATACCATTACCATACCATTACCATACCATTACCATACCATTACCATACCATTACCATACCATTACCATACCATTACCATACCATTACCATACCATTACCATACCATTACCATACCATTACCATACCATTACCATACCATTACCATACCATTACCATACCATTACCATACCATTACCATACCATTACCATACCATTACCATACCATTACCATACCATTACCATACCATTACCATACCATTACCATACCATTACCATACCATTACCATACCATTACCATACCATTACCATACCATTACCATACCATTACCATACCATTACCATACCATTACCATACCATTACCATACCATTACCATACCATTACCATACCATTACCATACCATTACCATACCATTACCATACCATTACCATACCATTACCATACCATTACCATACCATTACCATACCATTACCATACCATTACCATACCATTACCATACCATTACCATACCATTACCATACCATTACCATACCATTACCATACCATTACCATACCATTACCATACCATTACCATACCATTACCATACCATTACCATACCATTACCATACCATTACCATACCATTACCATACCATTACCATACCATTACCATACCATTACCATACCATTACCATACCATTACCATACCATTACCATACCATTACCATACCATTACCATACCATTACCATACCATTACCATACCATTACCATACCATTACCATACCATTACCATACCATTACCATACCATTACCATTACCATACCATTACCATACCATTACCATACCATTACCATACCATTACCATACCATTACCATTACCATACCATTACCATACCATTACCATACCATTACCATACCATTACCATACCATTACCATACCATTACCATACCATTACCATACCATTACCATACCATTACCATACCATTACCATACCATTACCATACCATTACCATACCATTACCATACCATTACCATACCATTACCATACCATTACCATACCATTACCATACCATTACCATACCATTACCATACCATTACCATACCATTACCATACCATTACCATACCATTACCATACCATTACCATACCATTACCATACCATTACCATACCATTACCATACCATTACCATACCATTACCATACCATTACCATACCATTACCATACCATTACCATACCATTACCATACCATTACCATACCATTACCATACATTCATACCATTACCATACCATTACCATACCATTACCATACCATTACCATACCATTACCATACCATTACCATACCATTACCATACCATTACCATACCATTACCATACCATTACCATACCATTACCATACCATTACCATACCATTACCATACCATTACCATACCATTACCATACCATTACCATACCATTACCATACCATTACCATACCATTACCATACCATTACCATACCATTACCATACCATTACCATACCATTACCATACCATTACCATACCATTACCATACCATTACCATACCATTACCATACCATTACCATACCATTACCATACCATTACCATACCATTACCATACCATTACCATACCATTACCATACCATTACCATACCATTACCATACCATTACCATACCATTACCATACCATTACCATACCATTACCATACCATTACCATACCATTACCATACCATTACCATACCATTACCATACCATTACCATACCATTACCATACCATTACCATACCATTACCATACCATTACCATACCATTACCATACCATTACCATACCATTACCATACCATTACCATACCATTACCATACCATTACCATACCATTACCATACCATTACCATACCATTACCATACCATTACCATACCATTACCATACCATTACCATACCATTACCATACCATTACCATACCATTACCATACCATTACCATACCATTACCATACCATTACCATACCATTACCATACCATTACCATACCATTACCATACCATTACCATACCATTACCATACCATTACCATACCATTACCATACCATTACCATACCATTACCATACCATTACCATACCATTACCATACCATTACCATACCATTACCATACCATTACCATACCATTACCATACCATTACCATACCATTACCATACCATTACCATACCATTACCATACCATTACCATACCATTACCATACCATTACCATACCATTACCATACCATTACCATACCATTACCATACCATTACCATACCATTACCATACCATTACCATACCATTACCATACCATTACCATACCATTACCATACCATTACCATACCATTACCATACCATTACCATACCATTACCATACCATTACCATACCATTACCATACCATTACCATACCATTACCATACCATTACCATACCATTACCATACCATTACCATACCATTACCATACCATTACCATACCATTACCATACCATTACCATACCATTACCATACCATTACCATACCATTACCATACCATTACCATACCATTACCATACCATTACCATACCATTACCATACCATTACCATACCATTACCATACCATTACCATACCATTACCATACCATTACCATACCATTACCATACCATTACCATACCATTACCATACCATTACCATACCATTACCATACCATTACCATACCATTACCATACCATTACCATACCATTACCATAACCATTACCATACCATTACCATACCATTACCATACCATTACCATACCATTACCATACCATTACCATACCATTACCATACCATTACCATACCATTACCATACCATTACCATACCATTACCATACCATTACCATACCATTACCATACCATTACCATACCATTACCATACCATTACCATACCA